>VZRS01005772.1:331106-385919 GCA_013398055.1 Ifrita kowaldi | reverse complement strand
CCCCCCCCCCCCCCACAATGGTCCATATCTTTAAAGCCATTGTCGTGTGTACATCTTAAGTAATTGCAATTTATCCATAACCTTCCCAGTGCATGTCTATGGTGCTTTTCCCAAAAACTACCAACATTTTTGGGCATCACAGTCAGTGCTTCTGATTTTACTTTTGATTTTTTTACATACTACCTTATCTCATTTATCACTGTAAGAAAATGGGATGAAAAAGTTAAATTATTTTGAGTGGAATTTTTCAACGTCTCTGGGAAATCTAACAAGAGAAATTCCCTTTTATTTAGGAAAAATTTCTTGTTATTAAAATGTAATGGAGAAATTGGTTCGATGTCCTTTTTCTACTTAGGAAGTTCATGTTTTATTATTTTGAAATAAAAAAAGATAATTTTACTTTTCTTTCCTCTCATCTTTCATTCTAAATTTTTCACTGACCCTATGTGTCTAGTCCTACCTGTTTCACTGTACAGACAGTCTTTCCAGGACAAGCGAATGATTCCAGAAACCTGGCAGCTTTTAAACTTCAGGAAACTGTTTTTAAATTAAGAGGACTTCAGTGGATTTTGTATTAATTGGTATCAAGCCAGGCTGTGTGACAAAGACCAATTATCTTCAAACTTCCAAACCTGGGGCTGTAACCAACTCCTGCAGAGAGCAGAGGTTTTTACACATGCTGAGTATCAGGGGAATATTACCTGACTTAAACCATGGCATGGATGGACTTCTTACGTAATTTGAACTTTTAAACTTATCACTTTTCTAGTAAGAGAGCAATAATTAATTAAACTTACACCAACCACAAGAGTAAGTAAACAGCCACTTTGTTTACAAGTTACGCAATTAATACTGGTTTTGCTACAAACTTTTAGGTTTTTATTGCTAGTTAAGTCATTGTTCCATTACTCAGTATTTAGACAGGATTTTAATAATATAGCTCCAGATAGAGACAAAGTGAGTTTCTGTCATAAGTAATTTAAGTATTAAAGTTATGATAGTTTTTCCTGTTCTGAAGTAGAGAAAAGTTCAGATTAGAAGAAGAGGCAACAAGTTCAGAAAACTCCACAGCTTTATCAGCATAAGCATTCCTTTGAAAAATTTTTAGAACAAAGTACTGTCTTAGTTTCAGCCAGGACAAGTACACAATACTAAAAATCTAAGAGTAATACTCCATTTAGAACGATTTCTACTCTTTTTGAGGAAGTAGATGGGGATTGGTGCTTGAGACAAGCAAAAGACCTAGAACTTGCTATGTTATCGTAGTCATCTCCTACAGCATTCACAGACAATGACTGACTCTGTAAAGCCTTACCACTCCAGATTTGCATTGCACAAAACAGTAACCAGTCAATGCAGCATTTGAGCAATTTTTGGCAAACCAGCCTACAACCACCTGAATTCCCCTAGCAAAGGATGGGGCCGTGCATGGCATGAAGTATGGCAGGGATGGCAGAATTCACCTAATCTCAGAAACAGGTTTGTTAGCGACTCAGCTCAAATTAAAAGCCTAATTTTATGCCTATTAATATATGGAACTATTTCTGTATTTTAAGTACTACAAGATTAAATTGTTTTCAGATTCTCCAGATTGAAACAGGGCATTTCATTTTTCATCAAAACCTCCAGCTTGGCAAGTTTCAAGCTTTTATGTTATAAGGTAGCAACAAAGGAAAATTCAGTAGATTCCTAATAGAACAAAGATACCCTGGATCTCATTGTCTTTGAGAGCTTTTCTAGCTATCTCAAAGTAAGATGTGATATTAAGATCTACCATGAGCAACAACATTGCTGTGACAGAAGCATAAGCATGCCTTTGCAGATATACTTACTTACTCACTAGAAAGACAAGATTAATTTCAATAGAACTGTTTTCCATCATCGCTGGGAGTCCAAAGAGTGGACACAGAGTCTCCCATGTGAAAATCCACTAAGGAGGCAGGCTTAGCTCTGCTTCCATGCTAGCTCCTCTTCTAAGCAATCATATAGTAAAATTTTGGTTTTTAGAGCTCCCAAAGACACACTTAGAATTTCTCATGACACACCAGGAGAGACAAAGAGCTTGTCTCCAGCTAACCACTGTTACTGCAATTCCAAGAAAGGAAAAGCTCCACTGTTATATTTGAAATCCACAAACGCAGTTGCCAAGGACCCTCCTCCCCCAAACACCCACAGCTCTTGCTGGGTCTCAGACTGATGAATCACAGACTGCTCAGAGACGTGAAGGTGAGCATCAGAGCTCACACATTTGGGTCTGGAGTGCTGAGAAGCTCCAGGAGCTGCTTTGCCCTGCATCATCTCATCTCACTGCTCTGTCATTCAGAGATTCTCAAATCTTCACCTGCCTTTTACCTGCCAGCCACTGCTCAATGGCCAGACCTCACTGTAAACTGCCATTTGTACAGCCTCCAGCCTCCTAGTTCCCTCTACAGGGTCTCTCTTCTTTTCATCCACAGTTTCTAAACATGATGTTCTGATAACCTGCTTTGGACAGGCTGTCTTAAAATATACACCAGCTGTGACTGAGAACATTGTGGCCTACAGTGCACAGCTGAATGGCATCAATAATGCCTTCTCTTTCCCTAAATGGGTGTGAGACAGAAAAAGCAATGATGACACAGCTTAAGGCTACAATGCTGAGAATCTTTTAGATTCTTCTTTTGAGCTATACAACCTCAGAAAAGAACTCAAGCCCTGAAGCAACACATTCATTGTTAGAGAATATATTTCAGTATTCTATTGATTTATCAACATGATCCACAGTCCTATGAAGTTTCACTGTGAAAGGTCATGTGCTGTGAATGGGTTCCAAGACTTTCAGGAAGTCTGAAGTCCTGCAGACAGTCACACACAATAGTACCAAATACAAGTAAAATTGGAAATCTTACCTAGAAAGAATAAAATGCATCAGAAGGTAGATGCACTGTTTCATACACCAGTGGTGTCCTATGATAGCAGCAGCACCTGTGGATTGCTACAGTTGTATATGAAGGGAAGCAAAAAGGCCACCAGTCCATACAGTGAATATGGTGTATGCTTTATTCTATTTACAGTACATTTGTTATAAATATAATACATTTCTTGAAAATCTTGAGTAGATTTTTTTAAACAGATCAGTTGTTATAGTTACATAATAAAGTAAGTGACAATTTAAATGACAATCTCATGGTTGTGAAATAGTGCATTCTGTTTTGAGATGAATGAGAAAATACTCAAACTGGTTCAAGAAATTATTTTTTTAAACACCCTAGGTGGACTTTCACGTAAACGTTGAAAAGTCACCAGTTTCCATAAATATGAGAACAAAATTTTAAACCAAAGAACCGAGAATCAGAAATGGATTTGAGAGACCTTATTGAACTTCACAGTAAGGTTGGGATTTACCATGACTAATGGCTTCAGACAGGAAAAAGCCAATGAGGTTTTCTTCCTGAACCATATCCTAATACAGCCACAAATATTAAACACACCATGCTGGAAGTTGTAACAGCAGTCAAGCTGCATTTTTGACAGGGCATCGGACATACAAGTATGTTCAGATCTGGAGTTAGAGTGTTTTATGTTAGGAGTATCTTAATTACCAGAGAAGAAATACATTATAAAAGGATATTTTCAGTCCAACGTGCATTGCATCGAGAAACAAACTGACAAGTCATCTGAATATTTTGCTATTTTCTTTTCTACACGATCTTTAGTAACAAGTTAGATGTTTGAGGTGCTATTTCAAAAAAACTGCAGCAAAATATCAACCAGCAACGTAAGAAAAGAATCCCATTTATTTTGTCTTTTAGTGCTTTTTTTGTTTTCAGGAAGTGGTCAGATATTATTGATAATAATCAGTGCAGGCATGGAGTTCTGCTGACTTGTTTCAAACAAAGTAACTTGGTCCACGAGCTTGGCAAATACTCTGGGGGTTCCAAGGTTATAGACACCTGTATGAACAAAGCAAGCCTTGAGCTGCAAGCTATAGACCTCCTGGCCTTTAAGTTGAAGCTTGTACTGTGTTTGCCCAAGCCATGTAAAAGATCCATGTATTTCTAGTGCTTCAGAGCTGGAAAAAAAAAAAGGTAAAAATGTTAGTACTCTGCACTTGAAGCATATATTACCAATTTACAGGACTCCCTCCAACTTCAAGTTCTCTCGAGATTTCAGAATGCACTGCGTGTTCCTCACCAGGCCCTTACAAAGATTAATACTTTCTAAAAATTTCTTTTCAGAAGTCAGGAGTTGGGAACTTATGTTACTATTCTTGCCCTCTTTGGATGAGTGCCCACTGCAATTTGTCTTTGATGTCTTGGAAGCTGCTGAGTCTTTTTGACTGCTTGCCTACAATCACTACCCTTAAATCACTGCCTTCCCCAAATGCATACTGCTGTCTTTGTTCCACACACCTTCCTTATCTTTAAGAGATTTAGGTTTATCTAGCATGACAAAGCTAGACTTCGAAAGGATTAACAGTTGCCATCATAGCTACAGACAGAACTCCACTTAACATTTTATCAAGATCGTAATCCAACTTAAAAAAAGGGGGGATCATGTGTGTTTGTCTTCTTTCCTACTACATCGATATCCACACACACCTGTTCCCACAAATATATGAAGACTCAGAGAACGTAGGATACCTGTGGGTAAATTTAAGGATGCTCATGTCCATCCATCAGCTCAATTGAACTCTGGGTCTTACCAAATATTTTTTAATGTTCTCTGACTCAGAACTCCTTAGAGTGGCTCTCCCTTAGCTCAGATGAATCATTACGAATCTTTAAAGCATTTCTTTGGTTCCTAATGTACTGTACACTATACACAGGACATTAATTACACCTACATGCATAATGAAGAATTCAGTGTTTTCTCAGCTTTCTACATAACTGGCGCGTAACACTAACACTAGATGTAGTAACAAGATCTAAACTGTGAGAGATTAAGGAATTCCTATTGAAGGCATTCTTAGGCCTATCCATGGCCTATCCATGAGCTAGAGTTAAATCAGACTGCGTGTCACACAGGAAGAGACAACATGGACATACACTGCCTTAGAGACATTGCACTACTACATTAGGAGAGGGTGGGGGGGGGTTTCTTTATTTTTAAGTAGTTTCAAGGTACACAAGTACACTATCCTTCCCAAGACACATTTCACAATGTAACAAAACATGACCATCTTGTGAAAAAACAACAGACCACTGAATGGCTTCCTAATTGTACCTGAAAAGTAAACCACATTTAAATTTTCTGTCTTCCATTTCTGAGCCTGTTTATTAGGCTCTGGGCTTTTAGTATCTTACTTGCCTCCGTGGACTGTTGGCAAGAAGCCAATGTTCCCCCATGACTAAGCCCCCCTCAAAGTCTTCACAATCTTTCTCCCCTCCCTGGCGGCAAACCGACCAGGTAGTATTGTATCTAAGAGAGCAGAAGGGAGGAAGGGGAGCTGTCACCTGCATTATCCATGAGTTAAAGCTGCCTTGTTTTAACAGAAGCGGCAGAATTACAATGGTATAGATATCATGGTACTGAATTCTCTATCCCACAAAAAATCTTCGTTAAAATTTTTAGAAGCAATTCATAAACACTTCCTCAATGCCACATTTTCACACATACTACCACAGTTCTAAGCAAAAAGGCAGTCATAAGAATCAGCTGCTAAACTTAGAGGAAGTCTTAAAAATATCCAAGGTTCTACGAAATTTTACACTTAGCCAAATTGCAGGAGGAAGTTGCTGTCTACAAATTACTCTGTTTTAAAAACGAAAACCCAACAACTTATATTTAATAAAGGTTGATGAAGCTCCTATTTCACTAGCTGAAAAGCATTTCTCTTTTTCTAGAAAAGAGCTGCAGAGTTTTAACTATTCAATAGTCACAATTAAAGGCCCCGTCTTAGCAAAGTTGAGACTGAAGACTCACAGTTAACTATATGAACCCTTTATCAACTTCCATTCTTTCAAAGAAGCCACTGTTGAAAAAATCCTATTCTAGATATTCAATATAGTTAAAATATTACAAGATTCCCCAAGCTAGGATGGGTTCTTAAAAAATATTGCTTGATTAACATTTGCACACTACCTTGTTGGTTTATGCCGCAAATCAATCATCACATCTACAACAGCCTGGGAACAATTGGAAAGTAGGAGAGTGACTGGTACCAGACAGAGGCTGCAAAGAGAAAAGGTTCTGTATTAAAGGAAAAAAATCTTATTTTGGATAGTCTTAATTATACTCTTAAATAGATAAAATAATTCCAGCAACATGGAATTTATATGTAATTGTCAATTATGCCAGAGTCAAGACAGTATAGGCAGCAATAGAATCACTTACACTGACTAGAGCTATTTACAATAAAAGTTGTCAATGAAGGCAAACAGTGTTGGTTCATTTGGGCCAAATGAAGTTACCATCTCCCTTCATCCAGCTGAGAAAGGACAGCAAAAGCATAAATACCACCTCAGTTTACAGGAAATCTGCTTGTGTGACAAGAGACATTTCAGAATGGGAAAACATGGTCCAGTATACTATTTTCTGAATTTCTGGTTGGCACCTTTTAACGGGATACTTTTCTTCTGCACTGCCTCCTGTAGAGGAGTTGCTGGCATTGGGCCTTATACTGTTATAGCCTGAACAGTGTCCAAACAGAACAGACAGCATATGCACTTCTGGATTTAATGTAGCCCTTTATCCTCAATAAAACTAATACAGTTAATTGATACTTTTTGTTCACAATTACTACTGTTGTTTCTATAAATAATGCTGCAGCAAGAAAGATCCCAAGATATTGACAGGCAGGAACACAAACTACTGCAGCTGTGTGTATTCAGTAAGTGATTTGTGTCACTGGAATTCCTTGCCACTGCTTAACAGTTTAAATATCCTAAACTTGAATTGTAAGAAAAGAACAATTAGCAACTATGACCAATAAGAGGTGAATGTTTTACAGGGATAATGCATGCTTTATCACTGTCATTAAAATATAGCATCTTATAAAACATTTAAATGTTAAATTTGAGAAACAAATCGCTTTCTTTTGACAACTTACATTAACTGTTACAAAAAACTGTAACACAGTAGAGTTTTCAGGTAAAACAACTCAAGCCTAAATAGGTACCTTCATGTTTCAAGTACAACTCGTTTAATGTTCAGAACTTAAACCAGGTGGCTTTGTTCACATCATTCCAATTTTGAAAGACTCGTGGATTTTACAGGCTCCAACTAATTCACTCTAGCAGCAGGCTTTTTAAGGGAGGTTAATTCTGATATTCTCCCAGGAGACAAGCCCCAGTGAGCTGAACTGTTACCACCTTTCCTTCTGATGTAAGCCAGAACCATGTGCAGCTAATCTTGGCAAGTGAGATGCTGTAGACATAACAGCTCCTTTGACCTAAAAGTACATCTTTCTTTCCGTCTGGCTTCTCAAAGAAAAGACAGTGTTTACTCTGACAACAAAAATAAACACAAAGGGAGCAGACTATTTTTCTTTCAGTAAGTTTGATAATGTTACTTGTTAACATTACAACTGTGAGCTATGTTATTACAGCCCATTTTTTTTACATGAAACTTTCGTTTCACCTGTAAAATTCTGAAGCAGTGAGTTTAAAAATTGAACAAGATTTCACATCTGCGTACCAGACTTTTATATCATAAACCATATAGCATCTCTCAAAAGGATTTATGTCCAATTAACAATATTTCTAAAGTTTCTAAAGGTAATGTTCCACTAACCTTTTTTGATGAAAAGAATGATTGAAAGACTCTGGATAATGAAGACTTGTCTTAATAAGATTAGAAAGCTGCTCTGGTGTTGGTCTTGCAGGTACCGGTGTGTTTTCTGGTCGAAAAAACTTTAAGAGAACCGTTTCTGGTAGCTCCTAAAAGAAATTCAGAATAACATTCAAAGTAGTAACATAAGGTACAAGAAGTCCAGTCACAGAAGTTACAATTTTCCATTACGAACTACAGCTCATAAGGGAAACACGTCTGCAGCACCACGAAGCTCACTTTTTTTTCCAATGTGGTTTGTATTTAAGCATGCTGGATGAGGAACTGACATGATTTATCTATTACTTTCTTTTGAGACAGATTTCACAGTTGCTTGTGAAAACACTATCTGTGCAAGCTTCACAAAAGCATGCTATTGTTGCAGTGGTTTGCTAGTGCTTGGGTTTGGCTTCTAGGGAAAAGGGACAGCATTTACACCGTTCCCTGTTCAGCAGCTGTACCTAACAACAAAAAAATTCATCACCTGCCCTAGGAAGGTCAAAACAGGAAAGTCGATGCACAGGTTTCCCAGAATAGATCCAAAGTAAAGCAAACAAATTTATAGGAACATGTTGACACTGACAGAAGGATTTAATAACAGAGTATCTTTAAAATTGCATAACAAGCACTTGCAGATATGAAAGTTACCTTTGTCCCCAGCTGAAAGCCCAAGACAAGCACTGACACACTACTTGGGATTCCCCCTAACCATTTGGATGGAATGAGTCTCTGAAGGAGAAAAAATTAAGTGATACAGAAAGCTGCAACCAGCCTGCATTTGGTGCAGCATTTCTGTCCAACATCATCTAATCTGGTTTGTGAGCAGGATTTATTCAGGCAGGGGGTGTTCTTTAGTATTTCCTTATGAACCTATTCTGCAGAAAATTCGTCTTTAAAAGAAAAAAGAATTTGAAGCAGTAAATGTGACTGCCTACTAAAAAGGCATGAAACAAGATTTCTAAAAAGCCAGCAGTAAGTTGGTACAGTGTAATAAAGTTAATACTTTTCCTTAAAAGGTGATAGATTGTACCTTCTAAGTTGAAAAGAAACACCACAGGCAATGAAACCTGACTTAAAAATCAAACACACTGGGCGTTTGGAAACGTGTATGAGCACCTTCGTCACTGTGATGATAATACCAGGAAGACACCAAATGTTTTAACAAGTCTTTCCTTCAAAAGGAAGAGCAGTTTTCCCAAAAAGTAACTTGAGAAGAAAAAAAGGTATTCAACAGTAACAATAAAACATATTTTAAGTGTTGAATGAATTTGGTGTTTCCATCCTACCCTATCTAACAATGTAAACGGACAGCATGGAACAGAGCAGACATTATTACAGGTTTTCATTTAAATTATTCTCTCCCCTCAAATAATAGTCCAACCAATTTTCAAGGCTGCCTTCAACCACACAGCAATATCCTACATACTGTAGTTTGCCCTAGAGTCAATTACCTGTTCCAAGTCCTCCCAATCAGAATTCAGGAGTATTTTTTTAAAACCCTACAAAAGACAAATACGAATATTTACCTCTACAAGTAGACAAGAACATCATTAAATGCAGCAGGAACATTTACTGGTGAAAGTGCAGAGTGCTGTTAATATTTCAAACCTTTAATTCTAGTATTACACCTCCGTTGAAGGACTGGAAAGCAGCAAAATTAATCATTTACCAGTAGAGCTAAATCTTAATTCCAGCCAGCCTCTGGGTGTCAGAGTCAGAAAAGATGTCTGTCTCTCCAAGTTCAGCTGCTCAAACTCTAGGCTTTTTGTGACTGCATACCCAGAACAAAGGCTAAGATGTGACATTTAGCCCATGATTCTCTTACCTAATGAATGGTACAGGAAAGAATTAAGCACTTCAAAATGGTAGCCAAGATGTGCATACAGATCAGAAAGCTACCCAGAGACAGCTAATAAATGCTTAGTTTAAGGATGCATTAAACTCCTGCCCTACTCTGGAGCTTGTGAAATTGGATCAAGGCTTAAAAAAAACCAAATCAAAAGCCCATATCAACTTGGCACCTGTAGCCTCCCTTCAAGAATATACACCAAGCAGTAACAGCCCTATACTTAGAAACAAAGCAAAAGAAAACTCAAGCACTAAACAGGTGATATCTTGTTGCTGAACTCCTAGATTATCAGCCCAAGTGGAGTACTGCCTTTTAAAAGGAAAAAAAAAAAAAAAAGGAAAATAAATTCTGACACCTAAAATCTGCTTGCTGACCCAGTGTGGATCTTTGCAAAGCCTCCAGAAGCATTACAAGCTCCAGTAGCCAGCATAAACTGCATGCAAGAAAGCCACATCAATGGTTAGGACTGTTCGTTTAAAAAAACAGTTATGGTGTAATTTGAGTGTCTCATCCATACAAACTGGTAGAGGTAGAGAGGCTTGACTGGAAGAGACTTCGTCAGGGATTGGAAGAGGGGAGTGTGCTTTTGTTATTGTTTTACATTTTATAGCTGCATTTTAAAGCTTTTTGGGTTTTGACTAAAAATACACAACAGGCAGTAGCACCAGAACAACAGTGCTCCCTCAGTTAGGTTCCAAGAGCTACAAACTGCACAACTGGTGCTTGGAAAGTTGTTTTCCATTTTTAGAAAGCTTCGTGTTGCCCAAAGCCATTTACAAAGAGCAGCTTCAAACAAACACACTCAAACACAAGATTGCTGTTTCAAGTAGAATAATCTCAACATCTTCATTTATTTGTGTTACAAATAAGTCCCAACCTTTACAGTCTGGTATTTTGCTACTTTGAAATAGCTATAGATCATCCCTATATACACTTCTGAAATGGTGTTTTACTCATTCACACAGGTTTCAAATCTCTCCTGCAATTATATTTAGCTAAAAGTTGAAAGGCAACATTTAAACCATTCAAAGCATCTTCTAACAGATGTAATAGATAGATCTACCCATAATACATTCCTTAATATCTCAGAATGCATTTTCAAATTGAAAAGTTCTTCCTTTCCATCAGATGGACAGAAATGATGGTATCTTCACATACAGTAACTTTAAAAGATTTTTATACCTAATATTACACAACTTAAAGTTTTCAGTTTCATAAACAATATTCTTATAGGCTGGGTCAATGTGCTCTTAAGAACAGCAGAAAAGGTAAGCATCACAATTTGATTTCCAAATGGTATGGAAAATCAGCATATTTGTGCCATAAACCACAAGCCACACATAGCCAAAAGGATTACTGACACATTCAGGCAAATAAGAGGGACCAATAAGCACAGCACGGAAGAAAACCTAAACAGCAAACTCCTGAATGAAGCTAAGCAGAAGTAAAAGCAGAATACATGAAAGCAGTAGAATAAGAGTGGGACATCTAAGTGATGTGCTTTTCTCCCTTTCCCATTTTAGACCTGAGAACTTCCATTTTAAAACCTCAGTTTTAAGTTGTTTTCTTCAACATGTGACTCATCTATACTCATTCTAGCTCTCAACTACAGAAATGACAACTCCAGGAACAGCACTTTACTGACACCAAGAATAATACATTTGAAAACAGATACCATCAGCTCTGAAGTCCATAATGGGTAAAGCAGCAGATCTAACATTGCAGCTATTTGGAATATTTCATTCATAACAATAACGCAAGCCAGTCCTCCCAAACTGGTACTGCATCTGCTACATTAATTGATACAACAGAGTGAAAAATGTTTATTTCAGCTCTTGATGTTGATTTACCCTTAAGAACTTTGCTTTTTCCCTACTGAGTTGGTTTAAGGAAAGTCTCAAATCCATTCCAACAATCTCTGTTTTATTCAAGCATCTCCTCCCATGTATTCTGTAAAAAAAATCCTGAACTAGCAAAAGATATCACTTCCAGTAATAGTTAGGAAAAATAGTTATTTAAACCCTACCCTCTCCTACATTTCAAGAATTCCTGCTTCCAATCAAACTGCTGCTGACTCACTTGCTGCATGTATTTTAAGAAGCAGTGTTACCAAAAATTATCCTCTCTGAAGTGAAATACTGCCAGAAAGCCTGCATCCGTCCTTTTCGCATTTTATGGATTTTACTTTAGGCTAGTGCTGGTCTAATTCACAGGACAAAGTGTGCAGCCCAGAAGAACATCAAATGCACTCCTGAAGCACACCTGGAAAGGATGGATGCTACTCCCAAAATGCCAGCATTCAAATGACAAACCTCTAGGCTGCTTCTCACCTTCCACTGGTGTGAAATCTTGGCAAACCAGAAGTGTGGCAAATGCCCTAGCACCACATTATTACTTCCATCCCACCATATTACACTGCACTTTTCCTTTGGAACCTTTTGGATTGAATTCACCAGATTAGAAAAACAGGGGAGAGAGCAATAAGAAATAATATTAATCAACAACCCTGACTGTGACTGGATATTTAATGCATTTCAAGTTTTTGTCCTTTCACTAATTTAAGGTAGAGAGGTCAAGAAGAAGAAACAGAATAGCTGTATTTCAGATGCAATCTTAAGCTACCTTCAGTTAAAACTACCTGGTTCCAGAAAGCATGTTTCAGAAGAGAAGCAGAACCTATAGCACTATCATTGTCCAAAAAACCAGCCATGATTTACAAATACTCAGCTAATTTTATATGTGAGGTTCTTATTACTTGGCCTGAAATAGATCTATTCAAAGTGATTCACTTTACTAACACCTTATGTGATTTTTTTCTTCATATATTGTTGCCTGTGACTATTAACACAACTATTAACATGTGGCACCTTCTGATTCAAGGCAACAAACTATATTTAGCATTTTTCCCCTACCTTTACCCAAAGGACATTTTATTCAAAAACACAAATGAAAGGAAGGATAAGATGACAAACGTTCTCTGTAATATCCAGAGAGATTTCCATATGAAACAAACGCTTTAACCAAGCCAGTATTTTGTAAGCGTTCCTTCAGCACACTACATGTTATGACTCCAAACTTCTAGAACATAAAGATGTAAGTAGTTCATCACATCTCCTGGTAGGCCTACTGTGTTCAGTAGCCTATACTCAAAAGTAATGCTATTTTGTTATACAAAAAACCCTCTAGGGTAAACAACAATAAAAACCATTTGTATTCAGTGACAGAAAACCAGCTTTAGAGTCACAGTTACTGTAGTGGTTGGAATGAAAAAAGGTTAGTATTCCTATTTCTGTTTTGAACAAACATGGGAAGAAAAGGGAGCACATGCATTTGAGCATCAAAGAACTTGTATAGAATTTTCTTGTTACTCATATTTTTAATATGTGGGTTCATATAGAAATTTTACCCAGAAAAACATTTTAGTCTTTCCCCAAGTCCCACTGTAACAAGAGGCTTTATCATGATTTTATCAAATACTACAGCAAGTTATGCTACTGCAATACAGGAATAATTGCACCCTATTGTCTGTTCCACTTCCCTGCTGTGCATTAAACGTCCCACAAGGAACCAAGCAGAAGTAACCACCCATCACTGTGGCTCAGTCAGCCATCTAACATCTTACACACATAATTAGGATGGCTTTTTATCCGTTCACCCAACTACCAATCTACCAGCAACTGCTGGAACCATTTAAACATAACAGTGCCAAAGAACATCAATCTCCTGTTCTGCACAACAATGCTTTACCGAAGCTTTGTTTGCCTGAACAGTAGTAGAAGCTTCTGTAAATCCAAACTACATCTTTAGAAGCTGGCAAAGAGTTAATCTGAGATACACTGTAACTGACAACACAGCAGAAGCCAACCAGTACAGAGAATTTAACTAAAATACAAAGTAAGCTATCTCAATTTGTTCAACAGAGTTATTTGATTAATTTGGCTAAGATTTGAGTCATTTCTCGCAGGACTAAAAGAAATAAAGGGGAGGGCAGAGAGAAATTTTGTTCACATTTCCTCCACATCTATTGTGAGACTGTTCTTGGGTTGGGGATAGCTGTCTGTGTCTGCCAGACACAAAAATCCCTCTGCTGGATACAACACCATGAAGCAAAAGAAGTCAAGAAGAAAGTCACTGTAGAGGAGCAACATATATAATTCAGCAATAAATGCAGAGTGGACTCTTGTATTCTAGGTGACACCCTGTTCAGAATCTGCAGTTCATTTTTTTTCCCCAGATCAGGGCAGCCCTCTATCATTTATGAACTGGTAACCCACATGTGATGGTAAAAAGCATGCACCTCCATCTCCCTCTGCTGTCGATTCCTCAGAAAACAACCAACTTCAATACTGTCAGCACAAAGCAAATCAGGAACAGTCTAGAGTACAGTTTGCAGCCCTGTTCATGACTTAAGAGAACAAATACAGACTTATAAGGTAACACTATATACTGAAAATATTAAATCAGAAGTAAAGTTAGGGTTCGGGATTTTTTACCACCGCTCCTCCCCAGCTTTTTCACTGCTTGTTTTACTTGATGCAAAAGCAAGATAATTCCAAGACAATATGAAATTCTTAAAAGATTAAATACATTATTTTCTCTATCTAGCCTAATTTAATTCTATTCTGGGGATTCTTTTAATTCTGAAATGTGGACTGAATAAAGTAAACTGCTGCAAAATCTCAAATCAATTAATTTATAATACCTCACCTCCTACCTCAGAGCGGTCTATCTACTCTCTTCACAGTATTAAGACCCAATTTAAAAAAAGGTAGTACATGAGCATATGAAATTTCTCAATTCTTAGCAGTCCTAAGATTACAGGTTCTTAAAATTTATGCTAACTCTGGGCTTTGGTTATCATGAGGATACAGAATTTACGTGTTTCTTGAAAAAAAACCCAACCACAGATTACTCTTATACCAGATTTGAACTGCATGACAATGCAGATACTTTTTTGCTTCCAACTAAGGTACAGAATGCTTCAAAGGAAGTGTGTTCCTCATGCTGAAGAAAGTGAATACAATAATCAATGCAGAATCTATATGAAGACAGTTGCAACAAAACCTAATGACAAATAGATTTTAGACAGAGAATGCTAATATAGTAGCATATATTCCTCAAAAAAATTGAGGGTACATATGGATCCTCCTTGTTGCTGGTGGCAGGATTCATTTCTTTAATTTGAAATTGCACATGATGCAAATAAATAGAGTTCCAGTCAACAAGAAATGCAAATTTCTATCCCTACCATATTCAGTCATTTGTTTATTTTAGGATGCAGATGTGATTCATTTCTATTTTCTCTTCCTATCCATTTGTGAGATACAGAACTTAATGAGATCAGAAGTTTACAATATTTTCTCTCCTAACCTTAGATGTCTGCAGTGTGATGATCTACTGTTCTACATACACATTATGACAGGAAAATCAGGGGGCAGTTGTCATTAGACTAATACAGCCTCTTGTACTGCTCAGCACAGCTAGAGCCCATGTGTGCAAATTCCCATTTATTTCATAGCACAAAGAACTAAATGGAAAAAATTATCTTAGCAATGTACAAACACTTAAAGGCTTATGAACCAAAGCCAAAGTGCACAGGTTCAGAGTAATTCAGTACTTGCATTATATCATGGTACTTACAGGAAGACATTTGTCCTGTATTGTTTCCTTGACAAAATTAATACATAGTACTCTTTCCTGCAACTTTAAGAGCTCACTAAAAGCTACATATTGTGTTTGCAATATTGGTAAAAACGTAAGAAGAATGGCACCAAAACAAGAAGGAACTGCAATGTGCTGCTCAGCAAAAGACTAAACAAGCACAAGATTTCTCTTATTCTGCACATTAGTCTTCTTCATCCACATAAACTGAATTTAGTACAGAATCTTAGCTGTAACTTCCATAGTTGTTACCAATTCATGTACCAGAAGACAGCCACCAGTTTCTTACAGATGCTGTTTTCTTTCATCAAGCAAAACAACTATAAACTTCACCATTTTACTATTAACTTTGTTATAAAATAATCATTACCTTTAATACCAATAACAAGTTTCTAGTTCTAACTGAAATACCACAGAACAGTTTACTGCAATGACTGCTCATCAATATACTTAACTTGCATATTGCTTTTCTCATGTTTCAACTGAGCCTGGCTAGTTCAATACAGAAGACTAAGCAAACTTGGAGTCAGTCAGCCTGAATTATTTAGTAATAACACGTATCTGATGTTAAGATTATACAAAAGCTTGCACTTATAAACTAAAGAATTTATTAAGTCCATTTAGAGAAAGAAGCAATTGTAGAAGAAAACTTCACAGTTGATTACCTGCTTCTGAGGAAATGAAAAGGCCTCCTTCCCAACTGTGTTAAGGGCAACATGATGCTGGCCCTCCAAAATAAGCTGCTTGTTGTCTTCCACAACGTATGCCTACAGAACATAATACAAAGACATCTGCAGACCAGAAACTATCATAAGATTCATAATACAAAATTGCTGACTGCCCCCTAACTGAAGTGGAACATGCTGTACTGATCAAAACTTAGAGGCTAGCATGATATATTTATGCCAATTTCCACTTCATAATATCTGCATCCTGGTAAATGAGACCCTTTTCTTCAAAGCAGACTGGGTCACTCTTACAGTTCTATAAGGGCAAGCATTAACAAACCTCTTAGTTTCAGATTTCATAATTTTCTCTTTTAAAAGAGAACTTACAAGAACTGGGTGCATCCAGAGTAATGTAAAACCATTTAAGGACATTTATTACAGTAATAGATACTATCTTTGCTTTTTGCATCATTATAGTTCATTTGATTGTTCTCAGAAAAAAAAAGTCACCCATAAATTTCATATGCATATGCCTGACAGTTCAGGATGCCACATTAAACTACTTTCTAGCTGTAATGTTTCATGTCCAAATTACCACAAAGGCCACAATCATACATACCTTCCACAGTACCACAATGTTCAAATCCACCTCACTGCATCTTTGTATTAACCTGACTGTTTCATCAAACGATTGTTTCACTGCCCTTTGAGATGCATGAGTATGAGAGTGCACATGTGTTCTTTTAAATTCAGAGGATAAGCTTTGGAAAAAGAAGTCTGCACAAGGACTGGCTGAACTTATTATCTGCAAGAGAAAAAAAGGAACAAAGTGTTCAGAACAGGATGCGAGCTGACACAAGTTGCTCTAACAGAGCTCATCATTGTAGCATTTCAGTTCCATTATCCTGCTTTGCTTCCCTTTGTAAAGCTACAGATGTCAGACACCTTGATTTCCATGCTTGACCTGTTAGAGAACAGCCCTATCTAAAGGGCTCTCAAAGGTAATACAGGGAAAACAAGCTATAACTTGCCAGTTTAAAACTACAAATACAGACTTGGAAACAGGAGCTTTGATTATTATCACAAAGCAGCCTACTGTGATATATCAAGTCTATTAGAGAGAGCTCAAGCATCCAACTAAGTCATACAAAAGTCATTTTTGCTTACTAATATTTTCCGCAGCTTAGCTAGAATTATTTATCTAAGTTAGGAACATACACTTTGTTAGCAATAGTACAGATAACAGATTGCACATCACATCCCCATAGATATGTGGCACAAACAGAAGTACTGTGTTGTTTGTCATCATGTGTGCCAACGTCTTCCAACACCAAAAGCCAGGTAAGGAAACTGGGCTTTTAAGAGCGACAGCAATGATGCTGTATTCTGTTGGAGGCAACAGGATAAGCAAGCAACTTTAGCTTCCCAATCCCTCCCTTTCAAAAATGCTAGCTTTTCCAGAAAATTAGCAGCTCTGCAACAGCGTAATTGCACTAGCAGAACACTGGTACTCAGGGAGACAATCCGCTTTTGGAGCAACTTCTCAGAAGGGAGGACCTCCTCCCCATCTCCCCACTGTAATAAAATGTTCTCAAGGAAAGCTAAAGTTCCTGCAGCTCAGATCCCAACTCTAAAAATGCCAAACTCTAAAAAGAAGGACCATCTACCTCAGATTTTTAGACCTAACTTCAATTTATATGCTTATGATATGAAATGGTAGTGAATAGGTTTTCTTGGGCTTTTAAAAGCTGAATACATACAGAAAAAATGTACGCTCAGCATAAAATAAGCAATTTGACATTCAGCTGACTAAATCCACTATGCAAATTTCTGATCTAATGCAAGTAGCCTACTTTCCTCAGGTTTTGGAAAAGCATTTGCTGCACGGATTATTCAATACCTGTATGTTTAAAAGGATTAGAAGAGTGTGGTAGTCTAAAATCCTAAACTTCTAGAAAAATCAAACAGACTCCTTGAACTGACTGCAACTTCCTATTTGAAATTCTGGGATCAACTTCCATTAGTTTTCCAGTTTTTCAAGTAAGCTGTAATCAGAATTTTTAACCTATCTTAGTAAAAGTATAATTAAGAACAAGAATCTGATATCTGCAGACCTCTACTACAAAACTAGAAGGCTGGGATATATTTAAAATAACTACTCCGAAGAGCTGAAAAGGAGTAAAAGCATTAGGAAAAAAAGCTAGCATTGCAATGTGATCCCAAAGTAGTTCAACCGTGGAGCTGGGATCCTAATATTCCTGACTATACGCTAGCCTAGGTTACCTTACCACCTCTTTCTCCTTTCACATGACAGGGACACCTTGCACAAGACAAAATATGCAGTTGTACTCATTCACCAACCTGTTCGTTTCCAAAGACAATATCTGCAAACGTGTAATTTTCTAAGGGATAAAAAGAGAAAGCACCATTTTAGCATCATGAGAAGTCACAACTTCGGTATACAGTATCCAAAAGAGTATTTTTCTCAAAAAGTTACCACATTCAGGAAAGAACCTACCTTCTGAGTTTTTGCATCTCACTGCTTTAAAACATAATTTTGCTCTCTCTCTGCTAGCAAGTTTAGTATCTGAAAAAAAAAGTGGCAAGATCTGTTTTTCACCCTCAGCATAACCAGAATCCCTTAGACAAAAGTCAGTCTTGAACATTCACAAATGGGAGACACACTGATGCCACTCAAAAAGCATAGCTAATCAGGCATAGCAACTGCACACAACACAACCATATTTCTTGTGAGGAAAGTTATCAGCCACCCCAGATATGAATTTCACTACATCACAGAAATAATGCAGCTGTAAATTAAGCTTGTTTTTAAAATTAATTAAGTCTGAATAAGTTAACTGTAAATATATGTTTCTTGAAACACTGACAAAAGAAGAGCTTTAGTATGTTTGAAATGGACAAAGTTTTTGGAAATCAATTATTCTGAAAGCCAAATTCAGCTCCTTGTAAGATTCTTTAAACTGTTTTTATCAGGCAGAAGCTAGACTTGCCATCATTTTGGTCATAAAAATACACACCTTTGTCTCCAGAGATGTTAACAGATTTTTGAAGCTTCCAGTGCTTGCTATTGCTTGAAACTTGCACTATATGAAATTCCTTAACACCCGTCTCACTCTAAGGAAGAGACAAAAGTTATGCCAAAGAAAACCAATCACAATTGTGATGTGCTACATTGCACAGTAAGTGTTCACTGCAAGGTGGCACTGTTAGAATCTTAAGCTAAGTCATTATTCACACCATTCATAACACACAATATTTAGAGACAAGGAGAGATTGAAGACTCACTGTAAAGCAAAGCAACAGTCCCAGATCACAGCAACTTCCAATTCCAGTAAACAAAGCCACACAAAGAGGAAATAAGGATTCCCCAGAAAAAGACCCACATGCTAGTATTTAAGATTAAGAATGACTTTAACAAAAACAAGGCTTTTTAACTCCAATGCAGAACACTGTCCACAAAGCTACTTAGTTTCTAGGATTACTTCAGGAGCACTGTTATGTCATAAATCCTAGAAATTCAAGATCTATTTATTTTGGGTTTACATATAGACACAATAAAAAGTTGCTTTCGGAGGTGGCTTCCTTTCTTGTAAAGAGTGAGGCAGTGGTGGAAAACTAAGCCTCACACTGTTAACTTGGTATGTCCTTTACAAAAACATTCCTCCCTCCCTAAAGGAGTGGACAATATTCAGTAAATGAAGAAAAAAACCAGAATGTACACACCTTTAAAAAAAAAAGACAAATCAGCTCAGTGGTTCCATTACCAACTAAGTGTCTATGAATTCTATGAACAGACAATTCAGTTACCTTGCTTTGTGACTGAAAAAATGGGAGCAGCTTTACCAAAAAAATAAGTAAATTCAGATTAGCATGGTATGAAAAACTGAGTATTTTCATTTGCTTTAGTAAGTCAACAGATCACAATGGACATATCTGTACTTGGATTATATTAGCAAAAATGTCTTTATAGTTTGGTGATAAATGTAAACACAGAAACTTCCTTCAAATTGGAGCCTAAATTTTGACTTTGACATTACCACTAATTCTACCAGTGTTTTCACTGAAAGGTTGCAGAGGACACAGATAGTTCTGAATGAGACAATCTTGGAAGCTGCAATCAAGAACATTCATCAATTTGGAATAAATCTTCTTAAAAACACTCTGAACTATAGTCTTGCAATATGATTAGTATAGGAGACTTCCAGAGAGTTGAGATATAACTTAACATTAATACTCTTTCCAACAGTAATTGAAATGATCAAATATGCAAGGTTTATTTAGTGTTTGCAAAGTTACTGTAGAAAAACCTTTAACTTGAGTGTTGGTTCCAGTGGTGACTCCCACTTGCTGAGCTTCAGGACAGTATTATTATTAATAAGAACTTACAGTATTGATATTTTCTACATCCACGAACAGCAACATGTTGTCCCCTCTGCCTTCTTCATCCCCAAGTGCATTACTTCTGCAGACAGTAGCCCGAATGTGCAGAGACCGGCTGGTACAAATAACTGCAGTGTGCCTTAATACTCTATGACTAGGAAAGGGAGGAAGGGGGAGGAGAGAAAAGAAAAGAGGAAAAAAAAAGACAATATTTTGAACAACCAGGACTGTCCAGACCATGACATCAAGAAATTTAGCTTTTATGTTTGTCAATATTAAGACCACTAGACAATTTATTCTTTTTAACCACCAAAGACACATTTTTCACTGAAGATACCCTATCAAATCTACTTTATTTTCAACCATCTTGCTGCATGGGTAGGTGCTCTTTAAACACACAGTCTCTTAGCCAGTGTGAAAAATTGGAGAAAAAGGTTCACGCGTTGCTGTGACGAAAAATACGTCAGAACTATTTCAGATGGAAGACAACCGGCAGAGCGAAAGCAAACACAGACATATTGGCACACAGATATCATTACACTACTTAATGCCACCAAATGCTGTGGAAAATAGTTTTTGAGTAAATAAGCCATAGCAAGACCACTACTTAGTCTCATCTCTTGCCATAAATATTTACTAAAAAGCAGTTAGAATACCACTGCATTCAATAAATTCTCCTGAAAGGATAATTAAAAAAAAGAGAACCAAACCACTGCTACCCTGCCTTTTTCCAGGCATGCTCAACCTCCAGGACAGCAGACTCTTTGTGAAAGTTATCTTTCTGTTTTTCTAAAGATGAGTACAATTCCATTCTTAGACACCATCAAAACACATGAGCTTTTCCCATGTAGAAGCTTTTAGTTACCGTAACTTCCACTTGGAAACATTTTAGAGGCATGTTAAAGTTTGATATGCATTACCTACTAAATATGTTGAAACATCATGTGACACTTGTTTCTGGGAGGGAAAAATCAGTGGCTTCCTAAATTCTACTTTACAATGTCACAACTGCAGAAGAAACTTTAAAGTTTTGCCATTAATATTCAGATGTACAGATGCTTGTATAGCTCTCAAGTGGCACAAATTACATCATTTTTTGAACACTTAAAAGCTATGCTCAGTCTACAAAGAGCACTTCTAAACCAGAGCAGTTCCCTTAAGTTCCCCTCAAAAGCTACATACCGTAGGGAACAAGTACATTTCTCAAACAACCCTCTTCCATCTCTCAAACACCTCCATTTCTGAATGCTGTGAGTTGTAGGGGGACAAATCCCTAGTCCTGCAGACTAGCTTAGAGCCAAATGAAATGCTAACTTCGGTATTTCGGAAGCTACAGAAAAATCTAAATCAACGGTGCATTTGCATGACTTCAGTTTTGAACATATGCTACCGATCCACTCTCTCAACCATCTTCAACTTACTCTGCTTTGGTTTACACTGCAAACCAGTCTCACAGTACATGAACTTTGTTTTTCTCTCAGAACTAGCCTGGAAAACAAGCTTCAGCCACAAGAAGATATTCAGTCCATCTTATTAGAGCTTATCCGAAGTAACCCTGGTACAGACATCAAGTGTGCAGGCTTAGGCTGGGATAGTCAATTTTCTTCACAGTGGCTGGTATGTGGCCATGTTTTGGATTTGTGCTAGAAATAGTATTTATACAGGAATGTTTTTGTTATTGCTGAGCAGGGCTTGCACAAGATCAAGGCCTTTTCTGCTCCTCGCCCCACCCCACCAGCAAGCAGGCTGGGGTTGCACAAAAGGGTGGGAGGGGACACACCGGGACAGCTGCCCCACCGCTGACCAAAGGGATATACCACATGGAATAAAACTAGGGAGAAGGAAAAAGCAGGGCCTGATGACACGTGTCTTCCCAAGTAATCATTACACATGATGGAGCGCTCCCTTCCTCAAAACCTGCCTGCCCACAGGAAGTGGTGAAGGAATTTCTTGGAGCTTTTTTAGCTTGTGGTGTTAAACTTGCCTGTGCACTCTCTCAAGATGGTCCAAAAAGAAACTATACAACAGCGTGCAAGTCAAACTTGGTATTTAGCCCCTCCAAAGAGAACAAATTTCATCAAAATACAATTACTAACCATATTTTAACTAAGAACAAAATCTTTTATTCAAAGTAGACAAGATTGTTTTATAAAATGTAGAAAGAAATCAGGTTACGATTTTTTACCCTATGCCTCAGAAAGATGTTGCTCCAGAGGAACCAAATATGAACTAAGTTTGTATTAAGAGAATTCCATTAGCTGTCCTTTTATTAAATTATTTAATAATTAACTATTTACTACTTCAATAAAAACAGTGAAGGCTATACAATGTCATATGGAAATTAGATCATATAGTAGTAAAAATATTGCTTAGAATAGCAGATAACAGGCCATTTTCACGTCATCACAGTGACTAAGAGAAATTCAGTAATATTTACTTTTAGCATTACAACGTTTATACATATCTAATGAGTAGGACAGAAAAGGCAGATTAGAAAAACTTACCACATTTTTGAGTGCTTTTTAATACTTTCGTAGTAAAACAAGAAGTTAATTTCATGAACACCTTCTTCATCTGGTCCCCGTAACCACATTGGCAGCTGCACTGAAGCCCCAGGAAGAAGAACAGCATCAGGAAGCGGAACCTGTATTACTTCAGGTGAACCTCCCGTGCCAACCCCAAAGTCTGCAGAAGAAGCTGAAGACAGCAGTGCTGTTCGCACAGAGGTAGGATCTGTCACAACAGTCTTGTAAGCACTACAGTTCTCAGAGGCTGAAGGACTTAGTGGTGTTAAAACAGCAGTATTCCCACCAAAAGTGAAAAATTCTGGATGCTTGGACACGACCTTCAGTGCAGTAAGGGGACACTTGCTTACGTTCACAAATTCTACATATGCTTTTCTGATTTCTCCACAGAGAAGCCCTGTAGGAAAATTTATAAAGAACACCTGTATGGGAGAGAAAAGGAGAAAATAAATAAAAACCTCGACACTGAGCCAAGTTGGGAATGCCCAAGAAAACTATACTGCTGCCTAGAGCTTCCTGAGGGGAAGTGGAGAGGGAGGTGCAGATCTCTGTCCTGAAATCCAGTGATCGGATACGTGGCAATGGCTCAAAGCTGCACCAGGGGAGGTTTAGACTGGACATTAAGATGCATTTCTGTATGGAGAGGGTGGTCAAACAGAGGAATATGCTTCCTAGAGAGGCAGTCGATGCCCCAAGCCTGTCACTGCTCAAGAGGCATTTGGACAAAGCCATTAACATACTGTAACTTGGTGATGTAGCTGGACTGGATGAGAACCACAGTCCCTTCTAGCTGATCTATCCCACTCTAGAGGGCCCTGTCATTAACCAGTTAGCCAGACCATTGTAATAACCCTAGAAGGGAAAAGCACTGTGTTTTAATTAACCAGCTGAAATAACTACTCTAGATGAATGGCAAGCAAACAGAAAAAAGCTTTGCCTGTTCCCTGTTCACCTTAAAATCTGGCTACCAAAGCTGTTGCCAACTAAAATTCTAAAGGGAATACAGCAGTTTCAGAAGGATACTAATTTTGAGGCTTCAAGTTTCAATTGGAAAAAAACCCACGCAAGTTTGTCACTTGACAGATCAGAAATTACCTGGAAAGATTTAGGCATTAACAAAATCCAAGCCTTCATTGTTAGAATTACATTTATAAACTGCATTCAGCTATTTTCTCAAAACTGCCGACAGGAAGTAGCTACATACCTCCAACAAAGGCATTTCTTCTGTAATAATGGGATCTAAACGTCGATCAGGCCCATATTTAATTGATGTTTTTTCCTCTTTTGTGTTATTAAGTCGAGGTCCTTGGATTTCTAAATCTTGTCGTCCTCGTACAGATAACCCATTGGAAACAAACTTTCCTGAAAAAATTTTTTAAACTTTTGTTTAGTTGTGTTTCTTTAAGTAATTCCTAACTTTGTCTCTAAGAAATGATCCAAAGCTCCCGATCCAATCTTGAAATTTTGATTTTTGTTACTGGGCACATGCAGTGTTCATTGATTAAGCAGCATCACTAACAAAGAACTATTCAAACCTTACAGTCACATAACACATGGCTAGTTCAAGTTCCAACAGCCAGTTATCCACTGCTGTGGACTTAGTCTGCCCTTCAATAGTTTGACTACAACTGGAAGGGAAGCAGCAGACATAGTGCATGAAGTTGACGCATTTATTTCCTTTCCCAATTTCTGCTAGGCTGGAAAAGTCACTTAAAGGATTATTTCCTTTAAAGACAGCCACCACTCTCCAAATCGTTTTTATTCAAAAGGTTTCCAGCCTCCAGATAAACAAGCTTCTATTTCTTTCAGACACTTTCACATGTTTTAATCTCCATTTCATCCAACAACTAAGTTCTCCGTGTGAGACAGTTTCAGATGAATGATTCAACAAAACAGACGAAGCAGCATGCAATTAATTGTCCATTTATATATTAATGTAAAGGAAATTCAAGATGCTAAAAAAATAAACCTGCATCGGCCAAATTTAAATTTGGGAATCTGTAAAAAGAACTTCAGTGCAACATTCAGACGAAAGTTGAAAGTTAACAAAGCAAAAAGATGCAGAAGAAAAATGAATGGCAAGAGAGTCAATGAGAGTTCTGACAGATTCATCACGGCATAGATGGAATATTTACATTTTGATTTTTTACTGGTTTCGAAATTTCAACAGATTTAAAAGGAGCAATAAAGTATGGATCTGGCATGCTTCCTCATGGGATTCCTACAAAAGCCAATTTGTTCTTTTCTTGTTTCATTTGTTTCCCCTATTTCTACATCCCTACCTGATGGAAGGCCTTGCATCATGGTAGTCAAATACTAAACACTAGAATTTAGTTGTACTCTGCAGAAGCCGTGTCTCCTCCTTCCAGAAACACACAATTCAAAGTAATAATACACTTACCTGTCTGTAATCCAATAGAAGGATCTATCCCATCTAATGACACAGCACCTTGAACAGTGCCAAGATTATAAACGACTCCCAGAATATGTAGCTCCCCTGTTTGATGGGGAAAGAGCTTTAGTCTTGCCTGTGGAGATATGTTAAATTTTTGTTGTTGTTGCTACTAGAAAGAAGTACTATTACATTTAAATGTCCAATTGCTAAACACACTCACAGCTACATTTACTTTATAGGTGTGTCAGATATAACTGCAACAGTAAATACAGATAATTTACTAGATTCAAAATTTCATATACACAGAATTTACCAAACCAGTTCACAGCTGAGAAATGCTGATTATGTTAGGAAAAAATCATTAAAGTTAACTTTTACTGTGATTAATGGACAGAATCACACAATGATTTAAGCTGGAATGGACTTCATGGACTTCTGGCGGTCATCATGCCCAACTCGCCTGCTCAAGCAGGGCCATTTAGAGACAGCTGCCCAGAACCACATCCAAAGGGCTCTTAACATCTCCAAAAATGGATACTCCACAATCTCTCTGGGCAGCCTGTGCCAAGTGCTCAAGCACCATCACATTTACAAAATAAGTAAATGTTATAAATAAAATCATAAATAAGTGTTTCCTGATGTTCAGGTGGAGCCTCCTGTGCCCACTGCCAGGGGTCCTGTCACATTTAAACACAGTGCTAAGATATATGAGGCACTGGAACTTCTGATTCAGTCATGTATTCTGTCAGTTTAGCATTAAGCTCAGATCATAACAAGTTTGAAATGCACACTAAAGTTCAACACCGAAAAGACTATTTTTAAAACAAAGTATAGTACTTACCACTTTTGTCTCCTCACTATTAATTAAAAATTCTGCTATTGCTTCAGTTCCTACCATATCTTCATCACACATACCCTGAAAAGAAGAAACAGCTCTTTAGATACTATTATTCCTAAGCAGAAAAAGTGCCATAAATAATATTTCCAACACCCTTCCTAAAGTGTTCAAGGGAAAAAAAATCATACAAATTTCCAAACAGTTAGGACAAGCAAGTGCTGCATGCCCAGCTCCTCAGCATTTATGAATTATAAGAGCAGCTTGAGAGCTCAGTAAACATTTACTTAAGAGAAATTTAAGATTTAGCACTATAAATTGGAACCATTCCCAATCAGTTTCACTGATATTCACAGAAGTATTTATCATACCATTAATGTAGCAGTTCAGATCACGACAGAAGGGGAAGTGTAGGGTAAGCCTTGAGACTTAAACTATGTGGAACCGTGTTTATAACTCTGGTAAATACAGCACCTTTAGAGAACACTGTGTTCCAAATGTTTTGGCAAGGAAAACAAATTATTTATGAATTTACTGTAACATTCAGTATTAGAACATACTAAAATCTTTAAAACATGCATGTGAGAACAGCCCAGTAGAGCTTTTGGCAGCATTAGTTGAAGCATTAAGTTAAACAGTAGTACAATAGCTCATCTGAAGTATTCAAAACATTAATTTTTAATACAATAAATTTTAATTTCTCTTCTAATCAAGATACCAGGATGTTCCTATGTTATACGAGCACCATTCTTCAGAACACACATTTCACTATGTACTCAAATATACAGTAGTTCAAGCAAGAAAAGGGTATTTGAGAATCTACCTATTGACGCTCATATTTGCAGGTCAAGGCTAGTGTGACTCAAAATAGATGTAGGACACATACAATGAAATCTTGGAAGTATTTTGTTTTGAATTCAGCTTTACAATACACATTACAATTTGTTAGTTAACTTGGCTGCTTTGTGCCCTACAGATCTAGGAAAATGTAGCTAAAATGAAAAGA
Source organism: Ifrita kowaldi (assembly GCA_013398055.1). Lineage (NCBI taxonomy): Eukaryota > Metazoa > Chordata > Aves > Passeriformes > Cinclosomatidae > Ifrita > Ifrita kowaldi. Next base: position 358,830 of record VZRS01005772.1, on the reverse strand, counting down.
ATTTCAGTAGCTGCTTTTTTCTTTTCTTTTTTCTTAGTTCACACTTAAACCTTTATGTTTAATGTTTATGCTTAAATGTTTTCATACTACAGAATTTTGAATACTTAACATATACTCCATACCTGCAGCTGTTTGGGGTGGAAAAGGATGAAGCTTTCCTTACCTGCTCTTTTGTTTCACCATCATGCTTTGCACCAAACTCCTTAGGCTGAAACTTCCACAGCAATGAAAGGTCAGTCAAAAGAAGTGGAACTTTCAGAGGGTTTCGGAAGGACACTTCTACAGTTATTGGTTCTATTAAAAAAGTGCAAGAAAATAATGATAACAGGCTTTCCCCATCACAATCTGAAGGCTCACCTATCTCAGAGTATTTATGTACAAACAACTTGCACAAGAACGTCAGTTCAAATCTATAACAAGGGGAAATATTACACAAATTTATCTAACTCAATTTAATTCTGAAGTGTAATAATCTTAACTTTACCTTCTACCACAGCAAGTGGAAATTTGGAGTTATCTGAGTAGCGATTTAAACAGAACTGTGTTGGTTGAAAGTTTGAAGGTATTGTTCCTTTATTAATCACAGACACAACCTGCTCCTCGAGTTCCTTCCACTGTTGTGAAGATTCCGAGTCATACTCCTGATCCAGGCTTACGTGTGTAGCTGCCTGCTTTTCACCTGGGGAGAGAAAGGCAGTCTTAGAAGGCGAGAACAGCAATGTGCAACAGCTGCATCAGAGGGCTGCACTGGCAGTTTGGTAACTATTCTTATGATATTTTAAGTTCTAGGTCACTATCATTCTTATGCTACAATTGATTTAAAAGAGTGAACTGCAAGACGTTTTGAAATACACACATGGAAGATAACACTGAAAATAATTTGAGTATAGTTCAATTTGGATAGCATGGCATTCCAAGATTTTAGTAAGCTACACGGAATACTCAGGCTACAGATCATTTTTATTTTATAACGGACTACAACCCCACAGTATAGCCCTGGTTTATATAAGAATTTCCACTCAGCCTTCTTTACATTCCGGAATCAGAGTGTTTCAAATATTTCATCCAAGAGGAAGTTAACTGTAAAGCTAATTTCTAGCATGGCCACTAGCATCCAGTATTTGCTCCAGCAATAATAACCCCTTTCATGAAGTTCATTACAGACTTGCATTGAAGCTTTCCAGGTATGAAAAACAGTGGCAGTCAGCATAACCACATACACAGATTTCATATTTACACAGGAAGTCTGAAAACATCCAGCAAGTAGATATTAAGCTCAGGCTATTCTCTTAAAATATTTTTAAGTTACCCAGTCACTTTAGTTTTACATAACAACAGACTTTTTTTAAATGTCACTAACTCTTGCATGTATTTTGGTTCCTTAAAAAAAGGACTTGAAACTGTTTACTATAATTTTCTAACCTTCTGCTGGTCGTCGATCATGCCCAAAGAAAACACGAGTCGCTGAGCTGTTAATATATGGTAAAGGAAGCTGTGGTAAGGGACCATCAGGTGACAGCTGAGTTGCATTCTGGAGCAAAGGAGCAAGAAAACAAGAGTGTCATGTACATTACCAATGGCTGAACGATAAGGAGGCCAAGTTAAAAACACTCAATGTTTGAACAGGGAGTACTTTTAAGATGGAATAATTTCAATTAACTGGTTGACATAGATTTTTTTTTCTTCAACAGGAGTTTAAAGTTTGTGAATCTTTATGGGCAAAGGCGAATAATTATTTTAACCCTGAAATCTAATCACTACTGTGGCTGCATTGCTGTTACAAGCTTTATTTGATGCAAAGCTTGACTCTCTAACTCAGAATTTGATAAACTACATTCACTATCCCACCACCATTAAATGAGACTCTCACCAAGAAGAGCTGTGGACTCAAACACCAGGCTTTGAGTAAGGTCTGCCATAATTAAACACCAGAGAAATTCTGTTCATAAGCCTTAAAAGACAGTATCTACATGGCTGCATATTGTGTGGCAATACCAGCACTAAACACCCCATAATGTATATGGTATACTCCAATCCAGAATCACTCATGAACTTTAACACAACTCAGTGAGTCACTTGATTCATCAAATTTTATCCTTATTAAAGAATGAAATTCACTACATGGATGGTAACAGAGCTACCTAGTCTTTATTAAACATGTATTATCAAAAGCCCCCCAAATCATTATAAATTCATCAAAATAGAACAGATCCATTTCCTCTAAAAAACTATAAAACTTATCATAACTACAATTCAGCCATGACCCTCAAAAAGAAGACTTCACTTTATCATAATAAAACCACATCTATTACATTACTGTACTAATAACCCATACCAATACCCACCTGTGAAAGTACTACACATATGAGATGCAGCATATGTGGGTTTTTTGAAGTCTGAAGTAAAAAACTGAACACATCAACTAGATTTAAAAAAAAACAACCCCGGAACAAAGCAGATGAAACAGGAAATCATTTAATGATTTAACAGAAAATTAGTGGTAATAAAATTACTTATTACCCAAGAAACAGAGACAAGGAAGTCATTTACCTTATAGACATAAAGATATTCTCTTAAAAAAGCTCCTTGCTGAGCTGGAGGTTGTTTACTGTCATTGATCAAAATATGCCTGAAGGCAGACACAGCATTGTCCAGCTGACGAAGTGTGAAGGACTGACGACCAATGGTGAAGTTAATGTGGTCTTCTGCGAGAGACCAGCCTTTCCCTTTGTAAACCTGCATGGCTTGACAGTAGCAACGTAAGGCATGTTTCTTCTGCAAGAGAAAGGTTAATTTCTCAAATAATCCCATTATCCACTGACTGGAATTATAACATTATGACGACTGAACAGTAAGTCAGAAAAGTAGTTTTTACCACCTCCGACCACTATGCAAAGTGTAATGCTTCAGAACTGTGCCACACACAGTCTGGTCAATACTAATCTAAGCACAGAAGTGTTTGCTCCTACAGTACAGAGCCTGGCCTCCAGATGAGGTTCACGTTTTCACAGACTAGAGTAACAGGCAGCAAGTTAAAAAAGCAAATAACAAGAAAAGACTACTTTTAGAACAGTGTTTGAAGTTCCTTTAGGACTGACTGCTAAAGTCTACAGAGCTCTACTGCCAAGCCTCTGGACATAAACTGGATTTAATACATTTCATTCCACCTAAACTGAACTTTCAGTATGACAATTTCAGCCAACTGTTGTTCAGTAGACATACCTGGGACAAAAACCCATGCCAAGCAAACCAACAAAAGATAGTCCTACAGCACATACTAGAAAAGTTACGAATCATATCAGTCACTGGGAGATAGATGGCCTGATCCCAATCAGCTCCATAGCTCCTTTCCTGTACATACATCAGGACCCAGGCATTCAGTCCCAAGTCAAGGTATTGAACAGCTGTACAGACATTCACTGTACAGCTAAGTCTCAGCTTCTAAAAAATGGCAACAGCATTCCCTTACAGCAGTAAAGGCGGGCGGGGGGAATCTAACACGTTCACACTGGTATGGTGATGACAGCAGAGTACAAGCAGTAAATCCTTAACATCAGCACATACTAGTGACACTAAAATACGGTATTATGGTCTGCAGCTAAACAACCTGGCTGATTTCACTTCAGTAGCATTTTATATTTTGGTACCTCTAAGGAAAAGAAAATAAGCTACATTTCCTATAACACTGAAAAAATATTTATTGGAAACCAAAATCCCTACAAATATTAGACACCAACAACAAAGAGAGTTGTTACACAAAGTCAAAACTTTACAAAATGCATTCTCTTTCCCAAAGGAACAAGATATAAAAGAATAAATAAATGAAAAACTGATCAATAGCTCCCTATCAGTACTATCCTGTCATAACAACAGACAGGAAAACTACTGAATGAACAAAACCAAGGAGGGGGAGAAGTACCCCTACTATTCTTCATATCACAGAAGCCAACAATGCAAAAATACTTTTTTTGGTCCTTACCAGGACAGTGAGACTGAGATTGGGCAGGGTGGGAGAAAATCCCCAGCCAAGACCATGGGGCTTTGTTCTAAACAGAATTTTGATGCCCTGGTTCTCCTGTATTATTGTCTTGCAATAACAAGCTCAGCAGGAATCAAGCACAAGCTATCTTTACAGAATGTATCCCGCAACTAATGCAGAAACAAAGCACAGAAGTTCTGTCCAACGAAGTTTATCTACCACACTTAGAGCTGCCTGCAAAGGAATGTGAATGGGAGTAAAAACAATCTGATCTGTATTGGTTTAACTGCTGCTTAAGTCTAACAGTCACAGAGATGCTTTGGTTTGTTGTGTAGTAACTGTTCATGCACCTGCACCCCCAATAAAGAGCATATATTTAAGGCACTGGAAAAACAAGTATCTAAGTTTTGCTATTATTCTAATAAACTGAGTTTAACAAATAATTCTCTCCCACAAGTCACTCTTACTTCAAAAGTAAAAATACTCCTTTGCCCAAAAAAGCCTTGTATGTTACTGTGTATAAAATGAGACTCAGAAATGAAAACACACATCATTTTAGTTGCAAGTCAGCAATATTCAGCATTACTTCAAAAACAGAAGTAAAATGCTAAGGTTATCAATGCAGAAGTCATTTTCAGACAATTACAGAATAGAATACTGCTGACTAACACAGAAGTGTCAGAAGCCAAGAATCTTTATCCAGACTAATGACACACTTAACATGTTTTTCAAAGTATCAAATACCAGGCATATTTTCCACGTGGAAAGAGAATACTTACCTGGCCTGCTTTACTAAACCTGTGGCCAGCCAATATCATATGAAATGCAAACTTTCTAACCATGGGACTTCTCATGTTTATAAAACAATGGGCTGCCTGCTCCAACAGGAGTGCACTGCGAAGATCTGAATCCTGTTTAAAAGGAAAAAAGAAGAATTAGTCTGAGTTGAATAAAAACATTAAAGGTAACAGTGGCCTTGTTTTAATGCTAAGAGGGACAATAAGTTGTAAGAGTTCTGGGAAGTTGAAGATTCTTTTATATGCAAACATTATATACATATGTGAGCATATAAAAATAAGACTAAAAGTATTTTTCAGTAGTGTTCAATACCATCATGTTCTTATTTCTTCTAGTGAAAAATATATGAACCTGCTTCAGTATGAATAACAAAAGAAATATTTTCCGCTTTTTCAGTTACTCAGGCTACAGTTTCAAACACTTACCATTACCTCTGAAGCACTCTCTTACCTTTCCCCTCCCTCCCCCTGCAGAGATTAAGGCTAGAACCAAAAAACAAGACCTCTAACAGGATGACAGAAAAAGAGGGAGCAATGAAACTTAGTGAACTTTTATCACATGAACCTTTTGAACCTATTGATATCTTAATAATATCCAATTTCTTACTATTACGCTCTTTTCTTCTCCTGCCAAGACTCAGCTATAGTACTTGAACCAATAAGAACAGAAGCTACTTGATTTTACCACAACTGAACTCCATGCTATCAGTGATGTTCAAGTATTTATCATGACTACAAATATACTCTGAGACACTAGTGTAGTATCCTATGAAGATTTTCCTTGCAACTACCAAAATGCACCACACAGGCATACTATGTGCAATTTTAAGTTGTAAAACAATTGTGCAGAGCTAATAGTATTTAAATTCCTTGCTTAAATATCTTAGGGTGCTCTAGTAAACACTGGTAGCAAGCTTAAGTTGAAAGGGCAAGAATGAAGCCACAGAGACACTTGAGAAAGAAAATTATAGAACTATACAGATTTATTCCATGCTTAATCTGTCCCAGGAAAGTCTCAGAAGCACCACATTTGGTGCAGCTGGCAACGAAGTCAGAAGTACCAGTTAGACTTCTCCCCAAGCTACAAAGGAGATGCTACACTATTACTGGTATTACACTTTTCTTCACTCCTTTTCAAGCAAGACAATTTCTGGGTTAGAAGCTGATTCCATGCTTAAGTGTAGAGCTTCACTTACACAGTAAAGCTCTAATGATTCATACCAGCTGAGCTACAGTAATGCCTTAGTTGCTTAAACTATAGAGAACTTCTGATAATATATGGGATAGCATCCATCATGGCTCTGGCAAGCCATGCCATACTTTTAACACGTGTTCTTAAGCTACACCATCCAACAGCTAATCAGATGTCAAAGGAAATTAGTTACAAAGCCAAAGATAACACATTTAGCATGGTTAAGGAAGGCAAGCAAGCCATTTGACTAGAAAAATAATAACCGTACTAGTTCCTTCACTTACAGTGTGAACAGTTTTCTTCACTTCATGCTCTATACCTGCTCATTTGCTACCTTTGGCTAGAAAATATTGTAGGAGAAGAATCAGAAGGTAACCTAGAAATGTTTGGGTAAGAAAACAAATACGGAGAGGGCAGAAATGGAAAAAGCTACTAAGTTTTACCTCACTGGTTAAACGAATCAGAAGAGCAGCTGCCTCTGAATATTTGTTTTGACTTTTTAAGATTTCAGCACTAAGCAGTACACAGCGTTCAGCCAGAACCATGTTCCTAAAGTAAAAACACACATGTATTAATAAATACTTATCAAAATAAACCTTGGAAAACTTTCCAGCTCAAATCTTACTAATTTTCTATACACGGCATCAGACTGAGGTTTCGTTGCTTATTCTTCTTAAAGCAAAATATATGGAAGTTCACTCCCCACAAAACAACCACATACGCATTGACACATTAAGTGTCCTATCCCACTATAACATGAGCTTTATGAAAGTCAAAGCTGGAGAGCATTTTTGAGAACAGTACTGTATTTGTAAAAATACCAACTAAAATGATCTGACAAACAAGAAGTCCAACAGTTAGAAGCAGGTTATACTGGCAAGTTGTACCAGGTGCCCACCAAGCTGTTCTATCACACCCCTTGCTCAGCAACACAGGGGAAGAAGATCAGACTAAAAACCTCACGTGCTGAGAAAGGGACAGGGAGATCACTCACCAGTTAGTCACGGGCAAAACAGACTTCTTTGGGAGAAGATTAAATTAATTTGTTGGCAGTTAATAACAGAATAGCACAGTGATAAATAAAAACAGAAATAAAACACCTTCTCCTGACAAATCCTCCTTCCCAGCCTCAAGTTCAGTCCCAACTGTTCTACCTTCTCCTCCCTGCAAGCAGGGCAGGGAAATGGGGAAAAGGAGTCGTGATCACTTCTTAACATTTCTCCTCTGCTGCTTCTTCCTCCACATCCTCCTCCCTGTTGCAGTGTGGGGTCCCTCCCACAGATACAGTTCTTCAAGAACTGCTCCAACATGTATCCTTTTTGTAGAGTAGAGTTCTTCAGGAACCAGTGTGGTTTCCTCACAGGTCACAGTTCCTGACAGCAACTTGCTGTGGCATAGGCTCTATACAGGCTACAGCCACCTTCAGGGTACGTCCACCTGCTCTGGCACTGGAACAGGCTGCAGGGTAGATCCCTGCTTCCCCATGTACCTCTGTGGGCTGCAAGGGGAAAATCTGCTTCAGCACAGTCTTCACCACAGGTTGCAGGGAAGCACCGCCTTCTCCTGACCTTGGTATCAGCAGGGCTGAGTGATTTTCTCACTCCTTTCTCACAGCCGCTGCACAGCTATTTTTACCCTTTCTTAAATGTATTGTCACAGAGGTAACACCAGTACCAGCATACCCAGCTTGGGCAGCAGCAGGTCCATTTTGGAACTGTGTGAAAACTGATTCTGGCACAGGCAGCTCCTGCTGTCTTCTCACAGAAACCTTCCTTGCAGCCACCCCACTACCTAAAAATCCACCATGTGAATTCAGTACACAAGTCCAGTAAACACTCTGTTAAGAACAGCCCAGATCTCCTTTCATGCTATCCTAGATATGTTAGTTTATCTTACTCTTTGAAGAGTTACCATCACCCTGTGATCATCTGGCACTATTACTGTACAGGGCAAGAAAGTTAAGCCACCAGATCTTTCAACTTTCATTGGATCAGTACAAAAGTAAACAACATACTTGCAGATATCTCGATAGGTCTGAATTGCTGTCTCCATATAATGAGCAGGATAGGGCCTAGGAGCTCCAGGCTGAAGAAAAGCTGATACTGCTGCCATTTCCTACAAGAGAAATTCAGTGCTGTCACTGTTTTTCAACGAATCATAACCCTCAAAAGGCTGAGGAACATGTTTCAACAGCTACTAGATGAAAGATCTTCATCTAATCAGTTACTGGCATATAAAAGTATCCAACACACCGTAAGTGATAAAAGGTTTAATACAACAGCCTATTTATGGCTCTGCTTTTAATTAGCCACACAGCAGCCAGAGAGTTACACAGAGAAGTGTTTGCAGTTGACAGCTCCCCCAATATTGTGCAGAAGCATTGATTCAGTACTGTCTTACAAATCCAAAAGAATTTCCTATTGCAGGAGCAATCTTCCTGATAAAGTAGCACTACTGTGTATTTTAAGATAAGGACTGTTTTTGGAGTTTTGCCTAAATGAAATTACATTATCAGCTTCCAAGCAAACTCTAGTAAACATGCAGTCTGAAATTTTACTTCTTTTCTCATGGACTGAAAATATGATAGCAAAGTTCTTCTGCAGAAAGGAAAGACTAAGACTAGCAGATTGCAACAAATTCGTAATTAAGACTGCTTCCATTCATTTGGAAATTAAGATTTCTTAATATTTTCCTTATTATTCAGATTATCCAAATGCAGAGCAACTGTCTGAACTGTAAAAACACACATTTATGCAAAAGTTTTAATCAAGATGCGAAGGTGTACAATACTGCCTCCACAGCTCTCTGAGGCAGAGTTCCAAATTTTACCAAGTTAGCCAGACTAAAGTTCACAAAACATATCTTCTAAAAATTGATAAAATTACTCATTTTCCCCCAGTACTCCCATTTATCTTGTTGAAATTACTTTAGTCATAAATACCTTCATTCTTAGGACGAAATAATGAATGAGTATGTGTTTAGAGTGAAATTCAGTACTGATATACTCAAAGTATAGCCTTCAAGTCTTAAGTCTCCCCAAAATACGTACAATACCATATTTATAGTGACAGTGTCTTGACTTTCTGGCAAATAAGTATTTTGCCAAAGTCTAGACGAGATACTATACTATTTTATATCTGGCTTTGAGTTACCAGCTTAAAGATCCATTTTTCTGGAGGTTGCATTCCAGGTTTTCTCCTTTCCATATTTTAAGAATCAACTCTCCAGTTTTTATTCACACCTTTATTCCCTTCATATAACAGCAGAAAACAGATTTTACAACACTTTAGAGTTTCTTAAAGATATGCAGCAAATTTGGGGAGATCCTTACAAACTTGGAGGTAGAGCAGAGAGACTGCATTTTGTTACCCTCAGACAAATATTAGAGATTATTAGAAAAAGTTCACAGAATGTTCATGTTATGTGAAGTACCAACCAGTGCTCCAGCTGCATAAAGCATTGCCTGATCATTTAAGAAGTCTTTCTTTGCTGTATGGTAACAGCTATATGCAAGTTCATAGTGTTGCACCAAAAAGCACAAGTCTGCCATTTTCCGGATTTGAAGCTCTGGCGCTTCTGGTGGATACCTATAAAGACAAATATTTAAATTCAAAGTCATCCTCTCTCACCTTAATATCTAGCCACAAAGTAGTTATAAAACCTGCATTGCTTCAGCCTTGCCCAAAAACAGCTAAGGAAAGTGAAGCTGCTTCCTTTCTGCCACTTGTAACTCGGTTTCACATCCTACTTTCCGATTAACAAGATTCACTGTTCCAGTAACATTCAAAGCAAGCATTCCTCTTAGCCAAGAAATACTGAATAGAGTTTATAACTACCACTGAAACTGCTCAATCAGATTAACCATTAGAGCTAAGCAGAGCTGTACGAGAAGGAAGAAAAAAAAAAAAAAACTTGGACTGTTCATTTGGCTAAGTTATTTCTCCCCATTTTTTCTGAAAGAATGAAGTCCACTAAAAAACTATGCTTTATGCCAAAACACTGTGCAAGTTCCTGTCCTCTGCAAGCATCAATCGAACTTTTAGTTAATCCAATATATATATGATTCACTTCAGTAGTGATCAAATACATTTTCACAAACACTTGAATTTCAAATGTTGTAGGAAGTAAACTACACTTATGAGTTCAAAACAGAAAGCCGGAATTAGCAACATTTTGATTATGAATCCAAAGACATGCAACACAGACATTTGAAGCTGCAGGTGTATGTCAAAGGCATTAACCTTGACTAGATAATGACCAAAAATTATTTAGACTTCCGTGGTAAAGACAGCTGAAGAGTGATTCTCATGATTACACATCCTAATTTCACAGAGGGAAACTACCAAAAGCATACAGAATTAGTATTCTGGTAACACTTAAAACCTGGTTTTAGTGTATACTAAGATACAGGTGCACTGAGTATGAAATTCCCCTTACTTTAGCTCTTGAACGTAGTGCAAAAGCAATAAACTCAACACTCCACTGGAGTAAACTGCATAGTTACATAAGCAAAAACACCTACAGATGGGGTTTGGCTGTAATGACAAGTGAAAAAACTTGTACAAATTTCAAAAAAATCCCTCATGGCAAACCATAGCTTCTTTTTATTACTATTACTGTTAAAAACGTATGTTCATATTAATTTAGAAAGCTTCACTGAAAATAGAGCAGGCAGATGACTCTGCAAACAGTTTATTTCATCCCCTTTTTCTTTAAGTTCTGCTACTCCTTTATTGTGCATATTTAGGCAAAGTACTTTTCATGATTTTTTCTAATTAAAGTCATTCACAACATTGCTAGTTTAGTTCACACTGCAGAACACCATCATCAAATAAACACAGGCTTTCCCTCCCCACCTAAAAAAGGTACATTTACAGTTTAGATCTAAAAATAAGGACTGATATTACTTACAGCAAACCAGAAGTGTTCTTGAGTTCATTTATACTTTTCTCTGGAACCTTGCTGCCACTAAACCACTTTTTAGTAGCAGATAACAGTGATCGACTCAAGCCTTTCCTGGATATTAACTGGAGAAAGACATTGAATTAGAGCACTACATTGCAAGAGATCTAAGTTAGACTAATATAAAAAGCCAAGCTTCATTATGGCTTCCTAAATTGTTTTTTCTTCCATAAAACAGAAATAAATAAAAGGAGTAAAATAACCAAGAGCACACTTCTTTAGAATTAATCTCTGACACTGAGATAGAAGTTGCAATTCATGTATCTATTTCACCTCAGACAGCTGAGGTTCATATTCTTTCTGTAAACTGGGGAAATATCCATCTTAAGAATGTGAACATTTGATACATCTGTTTGAAAACTAAATTCTAAATAACTAGAATATCTAATTTGTCATAGTAGTCCAACCTAATATCTAGACTAAGTGCATACTACAAGAAAGAACCTTCTCTCTGTCACCATCCACATAAAGCATTATCACACCATGAACATCAATTTCAAGTGTCAAAGGTATGAGCCACACCTCCAAGCAAAGTTACAGAACTTTATTCTTTCAGATAACTTCCACTTAGAAGGAAACTTCTGCAGGGAATTACCACTCCCATCCTATAAGGCAAACTGTATCACTCTTTAAAGGTAATTTTAAAAAGCAGAACATCTCCCCTTTCTTACCAGAACTAGGAGCTTATCCTGCATTCCTGTTCACTACACTTTATGTAACTTTATGTAAGTTTTACTGTTTCTTCATAAAATGTACTAAATGTCAATATGGTCAGCACATATAAACTCCCAGAAGTAAATTCAAGGAGTGAGTGTTCCTTACAGGACATGGTCCTTAGTATGAAAAGCCCTCATACTTAACACTATAACTTGAATAGACAATCCAATCAAAATGAAATCAGAGCTCAGATAACAGACTGATATTTGGGTCCAAGACTTAATGCTAAATACAGTAATTTGATTGCACTCATGTAAGTCAATCCATCTCTGCAGTTCTTTAAGAACATGTAAGAGTGAAACACTTGTAAAAGAAAGGACTTCACTGCAATGCAAATAACTTTAATGTATGCACTTGAATTAACATGGACATGATATTAATCACACTTCCAAAAAACCCTAGTTTGAGAGAAGCATATTCCCTGCAAAAACTGTTAAAATCAGAGTTACACGATTCAGGGTGTCCCTTTATTTCTTCCTGGTCAAGTAGCAACTGAAGGATGCAGCTTTTTTTGCAGATGATTATCGATTAAATACATTTCTTAAATTTAGCTGTGTATTCTGATGTTGAAACACAAAGCCCATTTCGTTCCCCATGCCAGAATCATTCAAGAGAACAGAATATCAATATTTTAGGGTCAAGAACAGATTTTCCTGGAAACAGTTCAGACAGGCTTTCACCAAGAAGCCACCTTGCACCGGAGCCATTGATACAAATTAGTTCTTGTTTTTTCAGAAGACAAATTGAGCAATAATGAGAACTTCAGTTATTTCTCTTAAATCTACTTACAGTTTTCAGCAAGACCATTGACTCATTAGAAACAGAAGGAAGTAATACTGTCAAAACAGATTTTTGGATAACTGGATTTATACCCCAACCATTTTTCCTTCTCATAGCATGAAGAGTTTTTAAGGGTAAACTGACCTGATCATTGAGCTGTCGAATTGTTTTCTCTATGTGTGGCAAAAGTCCCCGAAATGTGAATTCCTGTATGAATTGCCTAATTCGATCATGATCTGTGAGAGTTAAACAAGCACCATGAGGTGTCCCAGAATTTGACTTCTTTGAGTCTTGCAGCGACGTAGAAGCCTTCATGTAATCAGTGCTATCCAAACTGCCACTGGGATGATCCAGTTGAAGGGGGTGAGTCTTAAAGTTATTTGACAAGCCATCTGTTGAAAGATTGAAACAAAAACTCCAGTAAGTATAAAGTTACTTAAACATTTTGGGTTTTAAAGGTCATTTTTACTAACCTACTTCAAAGCTTTCCTTACTCAGAACTCTGTATAGCAAAGCAATTCACCAACTGTTCTGCACTACAGATCAATGCTGAGAAGGCAGCAGCACAGCACTAAGTATTGCATCATTCCTGAAATTCTCAGAAAGTTCAGGGAATCTCAAGAATTACAACACGGCTAAATATGTACGGTTTTGGTTCTCAACTACAGTGCAAAAAAATCTTCCAGTATGCTGATTAATATCAACATTGAAGGAAAACTATGGAAACATTAAAATCAAAATAAAACATTCATGAAAGTTGGAAATGCAGTACTTGACTACAATGGCTCCATTGGGTCCATTATCATTTTTTCTGCTTATGTTTTGAGGTTAAAAAAAACAAAAAACAACAAAACAAACCTAATTTTCCATGTCCTTCCAAGCAATCAACATGCAAAACAATTTCCTCCAAAGTCCTCTTTGTTCAGTGAGAAGGGCTGCTGACCACTATTGTGTTTAGCTCTCTGAAACAGACTGAGACACTGTTTCATTCTAAGACTCAAGCAGTTCTCTTATTTATAAGAAAATCAGCTTGCCCTATCTGGCACCAAGCAAAGCTGAATTGTGAAAGCAAATCCTTAATGGATTTTACTCATGAAAAGTAAAGCTGAGTTTGTAAAGTTCAATTAGCAGCTCCCAGACTACATCTGGTCTGCAAGGTCTTAGAAAGACGGCAACTGTCCTACACATGCTAGGTCTCCACATGCCTTTCAGGTGAAGTATGAAGGATCTGGGCTGCAGCAGGCCAGACAATGCAGGGTACCTCACTTTTTCCCTATTTGATAATGCCTCTCATCTGAATCCTACGCTGCTATCTGAATTATTTTTAAGGGTGCATTTATTTGCACTCAATTTCATTTACTATCCTCTCCCATCCACAAGCTGAGTTCCAAGGCAAGTGCTTCCAAACAACTTATAAACTAAGCACTTCCCTGACATTTACAGATTTAATACCAAAACCAAGGAGAAAAAAAGCTCCAAAACCTCAGCTTCCGAGTTATAGCAGAGGACACAAACCAAAACTTTCATTATTATGAAAACTGACCATTCAATCCTATGTAATTTTTACTAATTACCAGAGTTTGCAGACAATATGTTTAATCTTACAAAATATGAGCCCAGTACATCATTAGCCATCTCATTAAGGAGATGTCACCAATCCAGCAGGTCAGAACCACAGCATTTTTCTTTGAGGACATTTAGAGCATTTAGAAAACCATTATTCTGAGTTCCCTAACAAATCATCTAATTAATTACTGTCCAAGACACAAGACAGTTGTGTAAATGCTGTAACATCAAGGTTTTCATAAAGTTACAAAGATACCTTTAATTTCACTGTCTATGCCGTCTGATATCAAGTGATCAGTATTCTTGTTTGAAACAACAGTATAATCTTCATAGCAATCCTGCCAGAAAAGGGGAAAAAAGTCAGAACTTTAACACTACTCAACCACATACAAAAGTCAGTAAACCTTAGCTGTCAACTTCAATAAGTTAACTGAATTACTATAGCAGCATGTTTGTTCATACATATTAACTTCTGTAAGTAGTTTCTCAGGCTTTAAGAAGTTGTCTTATTTAAAAGACGGAAGTTATATTCACCAAATGAAGCAAGTACCTTCTGACTTGCTCAACTAACTCCCCTGTCAACCAAAGCAACTCCAACTCTTACACAGCAATGCCTACAGCAGCAAAAATATATTCCCTAAAGCAGATCCTGAGTAAGCTCACACACACACAAAAATCTATATTGCACAGTTGATGTGGGACAGATAAAGAGAAAAAAATACATGATTAGTTTATGGTGGGCTATAACTCCCTGGTCCTCTTAACTTATAGAATATGAAATGTTTTGACTTTCCAGTACCAGCTCCATTTGTTAAAGAAATACGATACCACAAACCTTTTAATCATAAAGAGCTATAACTGCAGGTCAGTCAAAAGCAAACTCAAAAAAGAGTATTTTTGGTTCTAAAACCAAAAATACAGATGTTTATGGCAAACTCAAAACACACTATCACTTGCAATCTCAGCAGATGACAGACCAGACTAGACAGAAGAAGTTATCACAAAAACCACACATACTCCCAACAAAGCAACACACCCACACTATTTAGTGAAGTACAGAAGACCCAGGGGAAAAAAAAAATTAAGAGTGAAGAAGACAAATAAAAATGAAGGTCGAAAGTTATTATGAACAGGACACTTCTGAGGCAACTTCCTCTTACAGCTCTTAAGGCATAAGTATTACTTCTGTGCTCCTGTCAGTCTATTTCAGACAGTCCAGTATTTCAGTGCTCCTTACTGTCAACTTAAGTAACATAGAGGACAGTTCCTACTGAGGACTCATCTTATGCCCTCACAAAAACTCATAGCTGTGTCAGAAGTATATTGACTGCCTATTAGTTCATTCTGTAGAAACATATATAACAGTAAGGCAAAACTTAATGCAACTAAAAAACATGCACCTTAAAAACTGTTTTTAGAATACTGTAATACCTGGTTCTGGATAGTGTTTTTCTGAAGGTACTGACTCCAAGGATCTGGTATCTGTTCGTCTGCTCCTCTGTTAGACACCCGGGAATTTATTTTCAGCAAGTAGCAACCCTGAGTTCCATACCTCTGTTTCATCTCTTCATAAATGGAGTCAGCTCTGAAACAGTACAACAACATTTATCCTGTCTTGACATCAAACTAACTTTAAAGTGTGTACTGCAACAAGCTATTTTAGATTATTATTCATAGTGCTTAAGAGGAAAATTCTCCTATTTTTAAAGCAATCTGTTATGCAAGAGTAAAACTGAGAATCTTTGAGAATTAGTTTAGCAAGCTAGCAAAGAAAGCATCTACTCCAAAAGCTGGGACTGATTCATTTCATTTTACATGAACACAAGAAGATCTAAAAATAATACTTTCAAATATCTGCCTTGATAATAGCACACTGGCTAATGGATCCTGTTGCATGTCTAATCTCAACAGAATTTGTCAATGCAAACATTTTGGTCAAAGATCTCACTCATCTGTAAGCTCACTGAAGGCAGATGACCCACCTCTGCTCTTCTCCTGTGCTTACATCATGCAGTAACACATAATACTTGAGCGTGTTCGGTATAAACCATTTGGGATATGAGTATTCACTACTGTGCTGAATCCGATGTTGTTCTTGCGACAGCTTCAGGAACTGCTCCACAGGGTCAGGTTCACTAGAAGAAACTACCAGCATACCTGAACTCATTATTAAGGACATATACCCAAAGAACACAGGGACAACCACTGATCACAGAATAAAATAGGATGTCTATAAAATAGAACCGATGAGTACAATACTTAGGCACATAAAACATGCTATCACAAAAGTATGTGCAATTAGAATTTAGCCTTAGTCTCAATAAAAAACAATCAGTTAACTAACATCTGCAAAATGAGATCCAACAGGAGTTTGCTCCAATTCTGACAGTGAATCTAAGTTTAAGCTGCTACGTGATAGCTCATTTAAGATTTTAGAAGAGACCAGATGTCCACATAACAAACATGTAGCTGAAATTCATCCCCATTGTTATTTTAGCTTTCAACTTTCAAGGACACTTGGGGCTTTAAGTTATCACCTGAACAACAGCGATAACCAGCGTTCATGAACACAGCAACGTCACCTGAGTAAAAAACAGAAGTGTTCAGATTTTTATCTCAATGCAACTACACAATCATTAACAAGGAACATTCTGCTCTGCTACATCTACTCACCAAATCAAAAGACATTAATTCAGAGAAGCCAGAAAGCAAAGCTATACTTTAAACGTTAGTAAATTCAGAGTCAGAATCAGTATTTTGCAAAGTTAATTCAGCACAAGTGTGGCCATTAACATACCTTTCAACCATACTGAAATTATAATATTCAGTGCAGAATTAGGAACAAGTGTCATGAAACCTGCAGCATCATAATTACTGTCAAGCTAAACACCCGCTACGTCATGAAACAGTGATTATTTTCAATTTCCCTGTAGACAAGCAAATTGGGCCTAAGTTTTGGTTTAAAAAAAACAAACAAAAAAAAAGAAGTGAAAGTATTCAGGCATTGTTCCAGTCTTTCCAGACTTCTTTTTGTCCAGCATAGCTCAAAGTTCCAAAATTTCCAAATTTCCAAAACATCCTCTCCCCAACCTCCAGCACTCCATCTGCTTACAAACAGCTATTAAAAAGCAGCAGATGCATCCCAAACACATAATCCCCCGTTGTAGATAAGGGACAGTCAAGAGATACCTAAAGAGCTGCAGCAGAAAGTGTCTTAGGATGATGGAGTTTTGTTTACAGGTACTGGCTTTGAGCTCACTTTGACACCAAAGGAGTGTGTGGAGAAGGGGAAAAAACCTCAATACCAATGGCACAAAAAAACTCAGGCCAAACAACCACAAAGAAAACCCTGATGCCCCTATGAAATCAGTCTGTGTAGTCAGACAGTGAAAAAATATACAGGCTTCCAATCATAACTGCGAAAGAGTTACTGCAAAGTTTTCAGCGTCTCTTACATTACATTTTGTAACAGCCTTCCCTGGAGCAGTCTGCAACACTCAAAGGATACACGCAACATAGTGGTTTAAGAATTCATGATCTGATGCAGGCATGGACTGAAGAAAGCACTCTCTGTAAGACTCAAACCAAGGAGTAGTAGCTGAAATACACAATAAAATAGGACAAATTAGACTATTCAGTGAAACTTGTTTACCCATTAATGAAAAGGAAGTATGAAAGACTACACCCAGAAGTGAAGCCTGCGAACTCTGACAAGGTTTGCATGATAGGGGAAAGAAGGGGGAACAGTCCAAGGTGAAAGTATTTTAGATGCTACACAAGTAGGAGAAACAGTAACACTTGAATCAAATCCTGTGAAACTGAATAGCATCTTAAGCACCACATTCCTCACCACTGTAGGCTCACACGGACTCAGTCCTTGTTAAACCAACTACTCTTTACCACTTCTTTAATCACCCATGCACTTGGCAAAGAAAGAAATAAATTCTTCTAACAGTCATTGAATTTCTGGGCTAGGGATGTAAGAATTAACCAAGAAACAAAATTCATTTTTGAGTATGTAGAGGAGCTAAGGATTATCAAAACCTTATCCTGCCTGTTTTTCACAAGTGTTGACTTGGCTTGACAGCAGTCGCTTTCCCATGCCTGGCTAAAATAAACAGTTCAGCTGGCAAAGATCCAAGAAGGTAAAACCTCAGATCTGAGCTGTCTCATTAATGCCTTATAATTTTAACCTGCCATGTTCAACGCCCTTTTACAATAGGGATTTCATTTTCCTAAGAGTAACAAATCAAGGGAAACAAAGGATGTCTGGGACATAAAAAAAAATGTGAATCTATTATCATCCATTTCTTTCCCCTCCAACTATGGGTCAAACAACAAATTACTATTTCTTCTTTTAAGCCTGTTTTATGCCATCTTAATTCTCCAACTCCTTTCCCTTGAGAGGGAATCAAGACTCCAGAGCAAAATCAAGCCACTTTCAATAACCTGATTTCACACTGAAGTAACTGGAATCCAGTGTCAGCTCACCCGCAAACTTAGCAAACAGTAACTAGTAGAGAAAAAAAAAATCAGTAAGAAAATATGAAGGTATTTTCCTTACATGACCCTAAAAAATTCACATTGCTAGACTTTAGTCCCATAAAAATTTCTAATATTTTGTAAAGCTCTCATGCACCCCCTCAAAAAAACCAAGCCAAACCACCACCTTGGTTTCTTAAGCTAACTGTAGGAAACAGGTTCAATTTTATGTTGGAATTACCTTCTAGGGCATTCATTTAATGCGTTTCGTTTAATCCTACGTTGTCAAACCATCTTAGATTGGCTTCAGACACACAGAAGTCAGATATAGCCACACTTAAACTCAGTCTAGCAGTCAGCACATCTCATATAAAAAAAAGCCTAACAGGAGACAAACTTTGAGCTTTTGATTAAAGCCTTTCTAGAAACTACTCTCTGAGTACTCATCTAGGATATAAAAAGCTCTTGGCTTTACTGAGTCCTGCATGTAGACATGCCAACTATTTAAATTAAGGAAAACGCAGCTTGTTATTATTAAAAACAAGCCATAAGAAAGTGACTCACACATTTTTCACAAATATAACAAGCCATGCGGTAACTCAAGTTCAACGTAAACACTGTTAAACAACCTAAGGCAGAATTTTCAACCACATTGTAGTTTCAAGCACTGTCTTCAAATTTCACTTCTGTTTTACAGCTGAATCACAGCAGAAGAAAAAAAATCATGTGTTTTTAAAAATCTGACAATTACAAACAGGGAAGTACTCCTTTGTTTTGTGGAGTGGTTCCCCCACCCTCTTTTTTCATTAGGCCTATTAAAAACCTCGGGAGCGGTCTCAAAGGCAACTGGATTCCCTCTATACAACCACAACCTTAACAGGATTCACTTGAGCATTTTCAGGGCTGTAATCACTTATCGTAGATACTTGATAAACACACACCATATTCAAAATAAAAGCAGTATTTGAAAACCATTTCACAACTGTAACATCTCATAACATGCTACAGCAGTGCATACCAACGCTGTCATTTAGGTACCCAGACCTGTGTTTTGCATTTTTCCAGTAAAATGTTTCCAGTATGATGGAACAAAACTGAAGTTTTGGCAAACTTGTTAACATAGTCAGAACTTGTTAAGGAAAAAAATAATTTTAAGTAATATTTGTACATAACAGCTTAAGAATGGAAAGTCAACTTCATGAAGTTTTGTGCTCTTTAGACATTTAGCAGGATCTGAACAGACACTACCGAAAGGACAGCTATTATTAACCAAAGGTATAAACTATATTAATATATAAAACTGAAAAACACCAATACCTGGCTCTTACAGACCACAATGCAGAGCCTTGAGAGGTCAATAACCAACATGGTTTGGTAGCAATAAGTCAGCAATAGGTCTCATAAACTACATAAAAAGGTATAAGAAAGCTTTTTCTTTTTTTTAACGGTCATACTCCAGAAAGAATGTCAATATAGCAGAGACACTGTGCTCTAAGTACAGTCAGCACTTGAGTTCCAACTTAAAAAGTGTTACTACCCCCTGAGAAGGAAGTTCTCTAGAGAAGCAGAAAGCACATTTGAAATACAGCACAGTGACAGTATACAGTTCCATGGGATCAAACAATCCAGTGTTTTAACAGCATCAGGTAATTTACCACCACCACCCTTATTGATTGTATGGAAAGACCAAATGATTTTGATTAACAAGAGTAGAAATGTGATTACAAGAAAAATAAAAATAACCACCACCACCGATTTTTCAGTTGGGGGAAAAAATGAAGGAACACACATCTACGTCCAGAAAAGTGCTAAACAGTTGCAGCAGATGGTAAGGAAAGGTGGATGGGGCACATGGAAAAGGAGTAAAGGGCAATTTGGCAAATCGGAACCAACCACAAAAAAATACCTGAATAAAACGTGGATGTGTTCAGTTCCATCAGTGTCTCTTTCCAATTACTGTACCAAGGAACACTAGCTTTAACTGAGCGATCTGATAGAAAAAACATGATATTATTATACTAAAAAGGGTCAGATACAAACACACTCTTGGCTTTTACACTCTGGTAGCGTGAAGTAGAAAAAATCTACACCGTGCAGGCCCATGAGGGCACTGAAGAGATTTGACTCCAGCCAACCTTAATCAGGAATATTTCGGGCTCCTTAACATTTGACAGCGTACTTTAATGGAAATCAATATTAATTTCTAGTTCAGCCCCAATTCTAGGCTCAAACAAAAATAGAAATTCTATCAAGTAGCAACGGTTTAAGTTGTATCTAGACGTTATTTCTATTTTACTAGTTGGAACATACACTAAATCTAAGGCAATACCTTGTGAGATTTCCCACCCTACAGTACTAGTTAAAAGTAGCTGAATACATTAGCTGCAGGAAGTGGTTGCCCCAACACTCCCCTTCATCTCAATCATATTCCTCCAATGCCTCATGCCAGCATTTGTATCATGCAGCCCTGAACAAACATAGCCAGGGAACTGATCTGGCTGAAAAATTTTTTTTCTTCTCTCAAATAATTTAACTCTTTAGTGGGATTGCTTTTCTCAACTTTCTACATGCACCAGCACATAGTAGAAGCAAGCATGGCTGAACATAAGCAGCTTTTCAGCAACCAAACAAGTCTTTCAGCACTAGACTATGGAACTATAAGAATATTAAACAACAGTTGTAACAAAGAAGGATTACAAACAATTAAATCAATACAACACAGCAGTTCCAAAACTTTTCTCAAAAAAAGAGCAGGATCACAACCCCAGTGCCAGAAACAGTCGTACCTCAGCTTCTTAAACAATGTTGGTGTCTTTCTTCAAAACAGATTGCACTTGATCATCATTAAAGATTAAGGAAATATAATTTAATATTGTTATCCTAGAAAACTAACTCACTCCCAAAAAAGAACAAATTAAAGAACTGATGAGAGTATTTCACATTTACATGCCAAATGATTATATTCTACTGTCAGGAATGAATGCATCCATTGGTTTGAATAAAATGCTCTAAGAAAGTTGGAAAACATACCCCTAAATGTCTTAGTAAATACTCATACTCATCTAAGCATAACAGAACCCTACTCAGTACTTCCTCATATCCTCTTACACTGTAATGGGACACAAGTTCCTTCATCAAGAAAACTGTCAGTGTTTTGTGCTAAAGCCCTGAAATGGGGCTCCACTGAACAACAAAGTTACTACATGAATTTGTCTTTCTGTGTGATCTTAAACAGCTTATACATCTCTCCTCCTGTCAAATAAGCATATAGCCAGTCTGAATGGAAATGAGAACCTATTCACCGGGAGACAGAAGACAGTTAAACAAGGTAATTTGTATCCGAGGCTCCAGCAGCAAATATGGAAAACAGAAGGAGAGATATTTGCTTCTGTAACTACAAAGCATGGCCTAATACAGCCACTATTTTCCTTCCCTTCTTTCAATACCTCGCTTCTAAACTTAGGTCATTAGAAACCTTATGGAACAGTCTCTTCACTGAAACCATTCTGCTTTCTTTTTTTTTTTTTTCTAGAACTGAAGCAAACTTTCCATCAGAAAAAAATTTCGTAACAAAATGGCAATTCACCGATGTGACGTATAAACAAGGGCATAGAAATTGAAAAAGATGTGGGGGTTTCAACAGATCTCAAAAACAAGAGGTTTCCAGGCTCAGGTCTTTTCCTTTATTACCAACACTTGACATCAAGTTGAAGATGTACCTCGTAAATTAGATCAAAGATGTAAGAATTACGCCATTTTTCCATCATCAACATAAAAAATCTACTACAGCAACATCAGTTAGTAATCCTCATGAAGTTTTATCAGTCTCTTGCTATAGCAGAGCCAAACTCTTCACTGCAGGCTGAACTTTAAATACAATAAAGTACGCATGTTTAAATAGGGCAGTGCATACATGCTTTGAACTAAGTATGTGCTCAAAGGCTTTAATGGATTAGGGTCTTAATTGGGAGGAGTTTAATCTTCTCAGCTCCTAAGATCAGGTCTCATTTAGCAGTATTCACAATGCCTCATCCCTTGGAGATCTGAGAAAAAAACATTTTTAGAATACGCTAGTCATTCTGACAGTGAAATATGAAGCACAAGTTTCCTAGAAGAAAAAAAACAGAAGACAAGGAATCAAAGGAGTCACGCACCTTTCCTCAAAATCTTTTCCTTAAAAGTTTTATGACTTTATCATAAAAAATAAGGGGAGGCAGGATAACTAACTTCAAGATAAAGCTGTACCTTAGTACCAACACTATAAATAAGCTCTGATATTTATTCAGCCAAGTGCAGCAAGTCACTGTATCAGTTTTGTAACATGAAAATAACACAACCAAAGCATTGGTAATTACTACATTAAAATAATGATTTAACACAAGTTCAAAAGAATTTCAACATTAGGAAAATTCAAATTATTAATGAAGTTCAACCACTCTTTCAGTATTATATAAAACCAAAACTATTCCATAAATCCAAAGTTTCAGTAAAAGCAATGACTCCAAACTGATCAACTCTGAATAATTTTAGTACATGCCATGAAGTTGAAATGAAGATTAGAAATCTTACAGCCAATTCCAGTTTACATTATGAAAAATACAGTATCATTACATACCACTGATGTTGAGATCATAATCTCCAGCTGTGATCACATTAGCTACCAGTCCTTCAGCAGGCTGACTGACAGACACAACATCATGCAAAAGTTTCCGAATGGCACCGGGCTGAGGTGGGTGAGTGATGATGTTGTTGACAGCAATCTTCAAATTTTTAATGATGTGAAGCTGATTATTAGGATCTCTCATGTGAACTAAAAAGCAAAAAGAAGAGGATTTGTTGAGGAGTATAACAGACAGTTAAAACAGTTGTCATAAATTAAGTCTTTTTCCAATACGTTTTTTCTTTAAAGATTGCTCCACTAAACTTCTCCATCATCAATTTTAGATCACAGTCCATAATGCTTGACTACCAAAAATGGAGGGGGGAAGGTGATAACAAAAAAATCACTTGATGTTCAACATCAGGCTCGTCTAGGCAGACTGATTAAAGAACAGCATAGGATCTTAGCTTGCAAGAATATCTACTCCAACTAACATAGTACATGCACTTCCTATACTGATGCACCCCCTTCCTTGTGAAACATATCAACTTGCATGGAAAAGCTATAGGAACCATGTATGGATTTCACACAACACATCATGTTTCAAGGAATCACCCGTTTCCAAGAAACCCCCAGAACACAAGTAAACGGCATTTAAGAAACTTGACAGGGATAAGCTAGTATTCATTCATCCAAAATGAACATATCCTAAAAGACAGACTGAGAGTGTTGTGGTTGCTCATACTGGAGAAGAGAAGGCCTGGGGGAGACCTTAGTGCAGCCTTCCAGTGCCTAAAGGGAGCTTGCAAGAGAGCTGGAGAGGTACAAGGACATGTAGTGACAGAACAAGAGGGAAGGATTTAAAACTGAAAGAGGATTTAAAACTTCAGATCAGATATTGGGAAGAAATTCTTTACTGTGAGAATGGTGAGGCAATGGAACAGGTTGCCCAAAAAAGCTGTGGATGTCCCAACACTGGAACAGTTCAAGGCCTGGCTGGATGGGGATGTGAGCAATCTGGTCTAGTGGAAGGTGACCCTGACCATGGCAGGGTGAACTTAGAACTAGATGTTCTTTAAGGTCCCTTTAAACTTAAACCATTCTACGATTTTTAATACTATAGCTTCCTTTGTAGAATCTTTGTGAAAATTACTCCCTCAAGCTATCTGTTTTTAAAAAACTATTCACGACATTTTCAACACTCATCACAATTCTGGGCCTGCTGTGATTTTTCATGTAATTTTACCCTATTTCAAACCACAACCACCACCAAGCAAGCCAGACTGTGAGTGCAGGCAGGACACACTGACTATAGCTGCCAAAGCCACCCGGTGCTACTACGTGCCCCACAGTACAGCCCTTGACTCCTCTGCATTTCATTTTCACAAACTCCTGTATAGCATACAAAAGGCAGCACAAAGGAAAAATCTTGTTTTCCTCATCTTTCAACTAACCACAGAATTCACACTGTAAAGGTCTGAAACTGAGTGTTCAGTTTGCTCCAGCCTGGAAAGCACTCCACACCTTTTCCACAAGCCTTTTCAGAAGTAACAAGTACACAGCTAAAGTCAGACCACACTAGATGTGTTTACAATCCATCTTATATGTTAAAACAGATTTCTAATGTGGTTCAAATCTTGACTGGCATAGTTCTACCTTCCTCAATCACATATTCACTCCCAACCTCCACCCAGCACTCAAGCTCATGGGAAAACAGTAAAGCAGGTTAGAAAACACATCCTGCCAAAAACAACCTAAAATGGGCGGGTTTTTTCAGCTCTAAGTTTCACATTGAACTCGTACATCATAAGGCTATATCAACATAGGGAAAGGCAATTGTGCTGGCTAAACTTATTTCAGTTCAGCATTTCTATCAGAAACCTGAAAAGTTGTTTTGGGTGGGTTTTTTTTCATCTTATCACATAGGTAAATTATCGACCCTATTGCCATACAATTACTGAAATTATCAAAGGTAAAGGAAGTGGCAGGAACAAACAACTAGGAAACGAGTTTGCCTTCACCAGCGCAGCTGTAACACTACAGCTGATCCTTGCTGTCTGTCCTAAAATATAACAGCCATAATAATGAAGAGCAACCACATTCCCATACAGAAGGCAGATGACATCTCTGGCATATGTTTAATGTTAAGGACTGAAATAACAGACATACTTGGAACCCCAAAAAGTGATTAATACCCAATAAAAAATATCTACTGTTATACATTTCCTTCAAGTGTTTGTAAGATCATTTCAGAAAGTACTTTGCCAAAAATGGCAGAAGTAACATATATTAGAACAAAAGTTTTCTCATCAGAAATTGAAAATGATCAGATGCTAAGATACGCATGAACAAGGAATTCCTAACATCACACTAAGCTCGAATAAGCACAGTGTACCCATTATACTTCCTTACATCTTGTACATATTTAAGGCTTAGAATCAGATAAAGTTATCAGAAGGTCTCCTTTTTTTTTCTGTTTTTTATGGTCAAACACTTTGGTTTAAGAGTAATCAATGCTTAAAGTGATAGTTGCTAATTGATGTGTATGCTGTAATTCTCCCTCCCAGTATTAGTTCAGAGTGTTTTTAAAGTTTCTTAAAAACAGGATCCTATTTTAAAGAAAACAGACCTATACAATACATACATTTGTTATACGAGGGATCAATTGTTACTAACAAACACAACAGTTAAGACAGCCACTTTGAGAATAAATATGAAGGTATAAAATCCTCAGTATACTTTTGATTTCCTTTGTTAAAGGAAGCTGAAAGTTTGGGGAGGGTTTTGGTTTTGCTTTCCTCTAAAGTCAAGATTCATGGGGATAGTAAAGCTGTCCTTTCACTTTTTTAAACATTTCCCCTTCACAAACAGGAGGTGACTTAGAGAAGTCAAGAGGCTAAAAATTACAGAACAGACCACCCCGCATCTATGCTCAGGACATTCTACCATTGCAGTTTGCTATACTGCAAGGGTATTTTTGGCTACGCCAACATTAGCAAGCCACCGATAGGCCAAAGTGATGAGTAGATTAAATACTGATTTGTGCAGAGGGTGGTCCCCCTACATTACGTATCTTTGTGGGGTTCTACTTGAAATTAGATAGAATCTGGCCTCCTTGGATTGAGTAACTTCAGCAGTGTGTGGTTTTACACTACCTGAAGAATCAAACAGTGTTCTGGTCCTTCAGATCTCTTAACACATGTAGGACAACTGATATGTGCACAGTAGAGAGCTCAGTTCCTGTTTATCAGAACTGTTTTGAATATGTATCAGAAGATTAACTTCAGAACTGCACTGCTTCTCTAAGCAAGAAGGCTGATGAGCACGTAGCCTTCAGCTGGTTCATAAGCCGTGTAATTCCTGATTTCAGACAAAAATATGTATTGTAACAGGACTCAAAAAATGCAGTAGCAGATCCATGACTGAGCTTTTCAAGTTACAGAAGAATTCAGGAAGCAATGCATGCACTTTAAAGTTTTGCATAAGTAAGGGACAGCTTACTTCTAAAGAGATGAAATACCAATCAATCCAATTTTACATTAAAAATTCAATGAAATAGCCACTAAGTAAAGATAGATGGATTAATTTAAAATGAACAGCATTTCACACTCCCGTAAGAAAACCTGTGCTTAGAAATGAAGACACCAAAAGAGAACTACAGAATCACAGAATTGTTATGGTTGGAAGGGACCACTGGAGATCATCTACTCCAACCTCCCTGCCAGGGCAGGGTCACCTCGAGCAGGTAACACAGGAACCATCCAGGTGGGTTTGGAATGTCTCCAGAGAGGGAAACTCCACAACCTCTCCCTGGGCAGCCTGTTCCAGAGCTCTGCCACCCACCATGGAAAGAAGTTCTCCATCATGTTGAGGTGGAACTTCTCGTATTTTAGCTTACGGCCACTGCTCTTCACAGAATCCCAGAACAGTTATCACCATAATATCATAATCATACATAATATGAGAATAATAATCATAATAATAATAATACAACCACAAGCAGTACAACACACAGTTGTGGAGGTATGTCATGCACACACATTCTGCTGTAGCACTATCGGATCATTTAATCATGCCTTTCTTCCTCTCTGTCCTTACCCTCACACATGCTGCTTCCAACACAAGAACTTACAGACAGCATGCAGTAACACTTTTTCCACGGAGCAGAAGTCACACTTGAAGTGAGGATCTGGAGTCAGGCCTGTGGCTTGCTGGATCAGAATACACACAGAGCAGTGCAGCAAGAAAAACCCACTGTAGAAGTTTCGCTTAGGGAACACTGAAGATAATTCAGGTTTGCAAGTTCCTTAACTGTCACAATAATTGGACCAAAACAGTTGCAACTTAGTAACACAAGCATTAAGTATTCTTCAAAGTGAATGCTTCATTTTGAATAGTCTGCCTGGTTTTGTTTGCTAGATGCCTTTTGAGAGCCTTTCACTAAAAGAAAGAGATAATTAACTTCAGAACTCTAAGGATGTGAGCATCTGCATTTATTATTTTTATCTCTGCTGCATTCTCACATAGCTCATGTTGCTATACAAAATGAAAACACTTATAAACAAGTTACAGTTGATAAGTTACTAAGATTCACCACAGAATTGGCAGATTTTTAACACAAAGTAGCTTTTAAGCTGTTGCCATTTTTT
>VZRS01005772.1:134028-330689 GCA_013398055.1 Ifrita kowaldi | reverse complement strand
AGCTCAGTTCCTGTTTATCAGAACTGTTTTGAATATGTATCAGAAGATTAACTTCAGAACTGCACTGCTTCTCTAAGCAAGAAGGCTGATGAGCACGTAGCCTTCAGCTGGTTCATAAGCCGTGTAATTCCTGATTTCAGACAAAAATATGTATTGTAACAGGACTCAAAAAATGCAGTAGCAGATCCATGACTGAGCTTTTCAAGTTACAGAAGAATTCAGGAAGCAATGCATGCACTTTAAAGTTTTGCATAAGTAAGGGACAGCTTACTTCTAAAGAGATGAAATACCAATCAATCCAATTTTACATTAAAAATTCAATGAAATAGCCACTAAGTAAAGATAGATGGATTAATTTAAAATGAACAGCATTTCACACTCCCGTAAGAAAACCTGTGCTTAGAAATGAAGACACCAAAAGAGAACTACAGAATCACAGAATTGTTATGGTTGGAAGGGACCACTGGAGATCATCTACTCCAACCTCCCTGCCAGGGCAGGGTCACCTCGAGCAGGTAACACAGGAACCATCCAGGTGGGTTTGGAATGTCTCCAGAGAGGGAAACTCCACAACCTCTCCCTGGGCAGCCTGTTCCAGAGCTCTGCCACCCACCATGGAAAGAAGTTCTCCATCATGTTGAGGTGGAACTTCTCGTATTTTAGCTTACGGCCACTGCTCTTCACAGAATCCCAGAACAGTTATCACCATAATATCATAATCATACATAATATGAGAATAATAATCATAATAATAATAATACAACCACAAGCAGTACAACACACAGTTGTGGAGGTATGTCATGCACACACATTCTGCTGTAGCACTATTGGATCATTTAATCATGCCTTTCTTCCTCTCTGTCCTTACCCTCACACATGCTGCTTCCAACACAAGAACTTACAGACAGCATGCAGTAACACTTTTTCCACGGAGCAGAAGTCACACTTGAAGTGAGGATCTGGAGTCAGGCCTGTGGCTTGCTGGATCAGAATACACACAGAGCAGTGCAGCAAGAAAAACCCACTGTAGAAGTTTCGCTTAGGGAACACTGAAGATAATTCAGGTTTGCAAGTTCCTTAACTGTCACAATAATTGGACCAAAACAGTTGCAACTTAGTAACACAAGCATTAAGTATTCTTCAAAGTGAATGCTTCATTTTGAATAGTCTGCCTGGTTTTGTTTGCTAGATGCCTTTTGAGAGCCTTTCACTAAAAGAAAGAGATAATTAACTTCAGAACTCTAAGGATGTGAGCATCTGCATTTATTATTTTTATCTCTGCTGCATTCTCACATAGCTCATGTTGCTATACAAAATGAAAACACTTATAAACAAGTTACAGTTGATAAGTTACTAAGATTCACCACAGAATTGGCAGATTTTTAACACAAAGTAGCTTTTAAGCTGTTGCCATTTTTTAAGAGAAATGCAAAAATCTAACGAGAATGACAGCGCAAGCTTTTTTTATTTGCACTCTTTCCTCAGCACATGACATGCAGAGGCTGAAGTCGGAGCTACATGTCTGTCAGAAACCAAATGTGACAAATGCCTTGCATCACTGTTCTGACAAGCAGTTCTCTGCAAACTGCTGTCCTGTACATTAGTGTAATGAGCAGCAGCTTGAAACGCATAGCTTACTTTAATGAAAAACAAAAAAACCCCAAAATTCCGGATAGTAAGTTAAAGCACCACAGCTAAAGAATCCTATTGTTTCTCTTAAGTGGTCAATCCCCAGTTTCCCTGCTATTTCACGTGGTCATTTTACCGATGCCACACAAGCGGCTCGATTCTTATTCACAGAAACATCAACAAAAAAAAGTATATAGGATAAAGCTACATGCGAGAGAAAGGAAAGCCCTGCAACTGAAATGACAATTAATGTTTCGGAAAGATTGGCCGTACTTTCAATGCCTGTGTACCGCAAGTGTGAAATCCAGTAGAGTCTGCAGCAAGAGTCAGGTACGAGTACTAGGGAGGTAACAGCAAAGTGGTTTTAATGGAAGACAAAAATCCGTCCGGAAGAGCTGAATTAACAGACACCTTCCTCTTCAGCCCTGGGATGTCTCCAGGAGAAGCCAAACTTTCCAGGTTCCGCAGATCGAATGAAATTAAGCTGACTTAACAGCTGTCACCTGCGACAACCCCGGCAAACGCGTGTCTCCGCCAAGCCTATCACGGTCCCAGGTGACATCCACCCGGGCGGCCGCCGCCACGGCACCGGGAAGGGGTGTCGGGCCCCTCCCGCCGGCGCAGCCCCGGCGGGCACANCTTTTTGAAAAAAAAAACTATCTGCTGCTCTGTCCCAGAGTGATTTTCCTGACTACAAGGGAGTTATTTCCCACAGCACTGTCACTGTTTATTAAGAATAGCTTAGCTTAACTCAAGTTTTAAGATGTGTGAATTCCACGTGAAGTTATTTAGAAAACAAGACTTTTTGTTCTGTTTTTATTAAAAACAAAACAAACAACAACAACAACAACAAAAAAGGATGGGGAGAAATCAGAAACAATCACAAAAGAAAGGGGAATATAGCATGCCAAAATAACCCCAAAACAACCCCGCCCCCACACATGAATAAAACTACACACATAAACTCCCTGAATGGTTAGCCATAAACTAAAACACAAGTTCCACTTTGACACAAGGAAAAAGTTCTTTACTCTGAGGGTGGCAGGGCCCTGGAACAGCTGCCCAGGGAGGTCATGGAGTCTCTTCTGGAGATATTCACCCACCTGGACACACTCCTGTGTCACCTGCTCCAGAGGACACTGCCTTGGCAGGGGGGTTGGACTACATGATCTCCAGAGGCCCCTTCCAACCCTGGAATTCTGAGATTCTGTTAAAGAATTGCTGGGGTGTTCTCTGGCAGATCTGTCAGTGCTCAGTTGTATGCAAGACATTCAAACTGGGCAAAATAGCTTCATTTTTTGAGATTTGCCCATTAAAGCATGATATTAAACAAAATCCTTTTGCACAGCGTGGAGGTGGCTGTCCTGGGGGACTCCCTGGCACTAGGAAGCTAGTTTGTGGCGGGACAAGGGCTGGTATTTGGCCCCAAAACCTCCTCCAAAGAAAAGCAGTTCTGTCAGTTTTATTAAAAAAAAAAAAAAAAAAGAAAGAAACAAAACACAACAACAATAAACAATAACAGCAGAAAAAATACCCAAAAAACCAAATAAAACCACCAAATAAACCACACAACCCCCCCCAAAATGGTTAACTGATGCACGGGAGGCTCCACTTGAACATGAGAGAAAACTTCTTTACTTTGTGGGTGAATCTGGTGTGATTTCCTAGAGAGGCTTGGAGTCTTCCTCACTGGAGATATTCAAGAGCTGTCTGGATGCAATCCTGTGCCATGTGCTCTAGGATGACCCTGCTTGAGCACGGAGGTTGGACCGCATGAACCACTGTGGTCCCTTCCAACCCGTTCTGTGATTCTGTGATTCTGTTAAAAAGTAAGGAGTTGTTTGGGTGTTCTCTGGCAGACCTGTCACTGCTTAATTGTATGCATGAAATTCAAATGGGGCGAAATAGCTCCATTTATTTTTTGAGATTTGCATGTTAAAGCATGATGTTCATCCAAAGTCCTTTTGCACTTGTCACCTGAGTAAGAAAGTGATGTGGAAGCAAGACAACTGTGATTATCCATGATGAAATAAGTAATTTTGAACATGTTCTTTACAAAAAAGGAGTACAGTTGTAGGGCTGATTTTTAACACCCTGCCAGGGACAGTCCTTGGGACAGGGCTTGTAAACGTCACAAAAAAGCCCATCCTCTGTGAATGAAAAAATAGCTTTTAATGTAGACAGTAAGAAAACAAAATCTAGTAGGCCATACAAGTTGCCGTTGTTCAGGATGGGTCCTGGGAATGTTATCGAAAAGTTATTAAATATTGCAGACAAAAGTTTTTTTGTCTTGATAGATTATTAGAGGAAGGGGAAGGCCAACTGCCATGAATATTTATGGTTTATTCCCATTTGGAAATTCCCCAGAGCTATTCCAAAATCATGTCTTCACAGATACTTTAAACTAGGACCTCCACACAGATGTTTTGGGAGAATGGTGCTTCTGTCCCGTTCCTCTTAATCCATTCCTTCTAAACACTACACA
The DNA here is from genome assembly GCA_013398055.1 of Ifrita kowaldi. Classification (NCBI taxonomy): domain Eukaryota; kingdom Metazoa; phylum Chordata; class Aves; order Passeriformes; family Cinclosomatidae; genus Ifrita; species Ifrita kowaldi. The sequence goes on along the minus strand of VZRS01005772.1, from coordinate 326,575 downwards.
AGTTATATCCAGTAGACTGAAATGGATCTGAAGTCCCAATCCTGTGCACACATGACTTGAGATTGAAAATTATTTTAAATTCTGACCATCATCAGAGATATTCTGACCTTCTGGCAGAGATTCAATTTTTGATTCAAGTTTCTGGCAGAGATTCAAATTTCATGTGGCTATCATCAATCTTCAGTAGCCACTACAGAATGACAAGTCATTCATTTTAATTGTAATTGTGTTGGAGTTTTGGTTTTTTTTTTTTATTATAGCAGTTCTAAATTTACATTTGTGTGCTCAGAATTTATTCTCTGTGAATGAAAACATGTTGCATGCATTTTCTTTATTACCCAGTAATAAAAATTCTGTGCTTAGAATTTTGCTCTGTTCTGATTATCTCTCCCCAGTATGACAATGTCCAAAGGACTGTTTTTGTCGTGCTAGTTTAATGTTGCTCTGCCATCTCATGGACTGCTCTCCTAAGACAAGGCCACAGAATCACAGAACCATTTAGGTTGGAAAAGACCTCTGAGATCATCACGTCCAGCCTCTGACAGAACACCACCTTGTCAACTGAACCACAGCCCCAAGTGCCACGTCCAGTCGTTTCTTGAACACCTCCAGGGGTGGTGACTGAGAACCTTTTGATGCAACCTTGGCGTTGCCTGGAGGACTGAGGAGGGATGAACAACCCCATCTTAAATGAACACAGCAGCTCAGGGTGTTGTATCCCAGACCTTTTACTAAAAAATAGGGTAGTCAATTACGATTCAAATATCTCTATTTACAAGGCAGAAGATTCATTAGAAGGAATATAACATATCATTGCTAATAACTTGTAGCATCCTAAGTCTGGCAATGTGTGCACAACATTTTGCTTTCAAATTCTGACAGTGTACAAATAGATAGGACAGACAGTGGACAGAAGTACAAAGGGATAATACAACGTTATGAATCCATGTTTTAACCATCTGAATTATTTAACTGAAAATACTGGTTATTACAGAGAAAGCAGTGGATCAAAGGAAACAGTATCTAAACAGAAGTCAGAGCATATAGGATGGAAAGGGACAGGAGAGGCCTAATCAGGGAATAGAAAAATAGAACAAATAGTAAGAAAGTGTCATGAGTAGATCAGAGCATAAACATCACTGAGACAGAAAAATATGTTCACTGCTTCAATTTTAAGAATTACCAGACCATGACTGTAAAATTTGGAGTTGGAACTGCTTAGCCTCCACTCTTTGCTGTTTCTGTGCTGCTGCCAGTCCTGCTTTTTTACTCCTTCGGGCTGGAATCTTCCTGAACTTGGAAGTTTTGTGATTCCTTTATGCAGATAACTGAACTAGATCTTTCTGCTGAAGTCAGCTACTGCTGAGGAAGTTTATTTGAAAGGCTTTTTTCATCTGTTAATAAAATAATATTTGTACTACTGTGTAGGTTTAAAACAGAGGAAAAAGAATATAGAATTGCAAGAGCTGCAAGCTCAGGTTGAATCCAATGCTTTCATTTGCAGTCATTTAAATACGCATTGTAGTTATTTCCCTGTGGTGTTTACAGGCTAAACTATATCCTTGAAAGCTTACAGCATCGACTCCCAGCTCCTTGCAAACTTCAGCTGCACATTTCAGTTTATGGTCAGTTCAAATTTCTGAGTTACAGAATTAATGTTTTTCACAGCAATCCTCTGCAGCATAACTTGAAATGAAAGTTTTAAGATTTAGCTGAAATCACACAAGAAGCTGTCTGTTGAAGGGGTGGAGTTGGTTGGTTGAGGGTTTTTTTAATAAACCACAGCAATACACAAATAATTTCAAGTTAGGTACCAACGTAGATTTACAACCAGTTAGCTGTTGTGTGGTAACTCCTCAAGGTTAATCTGGGACCCTGATTTCTCAACTTTTGAATTTGCTTATGATCTTTACAAGTCTCCTGAACAATGTGGTCATCTGTGTCAGCAGTCACTGGTATGGAAGATGAATTGCTGCCAGAGTGAGGCTGTGGTGTCTGAGGCTGTGGTTCCTGCAGTCTGCCATGCATCAGAAGCCCTCTGAGTTTCACTGCCTTCCACAGATCAGGAAAAGCTCCTGAAATGCCCTTCTGCAGCTTGCAAGACAAAGGAAAAACAGCAGGCGCACAGAAGAAAGAGGAACTCATCCTGTGCTGAATCAACACGTGTTTTCCCAAAAGACAACAAAAAAAAACAATTCTGAAGGAAGATTTTAGACAGCAAGGCAGTAGGAACTGTTGCAGAGGCCTCAAGTGTGTACCAAGGCCAGAGTGCCTGGAACATGCTCCAGGTGATCCTCAGGACAGAGTCTGGCTGAAGCAGAAGGTCAGATCTGAAGCTGCAAGGATTAATGGGAAGGGTTTGCCCAGTCATGCTTCAAGGTGGTAGCAGGGGTCAATCTCCAGCTCTTCTGAATCAACGGTACAGTCTCCCTGACAACTCGGGATCCCAATGCTCTTGATGGCATGGGATAGGAATGGGTTGTCATGCAGTTCTCCTTGCAGGCACGATAATACAGCTCTTCCAGTGAACAGCTCCAGGTATTTAGAGAGAGCTAGAAGAGCTGGTAGCGCCTGATGATCCTGCTCTGGCTGGGAATTCCGAGGTAATCATTCTCTACAACCTCTCTTTTGTTCCCCATAGCCATCTACCGCTCCCCTGACTCAGCCCAGGATTAGCAGCAATCTTCTGTTCTTTGCTGGTATTGCCCCAAGGCTTTTAAATTACCAGCCTCTTTTTATGAAGAGATGTAAATCTAAGAAAACTCCATAAGAATCAATGTAAGTTTTTCATCTGAATAGAGAGCCTAGGCCGTAACAAAAGAGAGAGACAAGTAGAAAAAAAAGAAGAAATTAAGTAAAACAAGTGGATCAAAACTCAGCAAGAAAGCCCTTGGATCCATTCACCACAAAACTTTGGACACATATAAATATTCTCACTCTCCTTGTAAGAAAAAGTGAAGTTCTCACGCTCACTATCTCACACACTCTCATACTTCCTTTTTCCTAATTATCTCAGAGATTTCTACCTTAAATCAGTCATCCTTGCCGCTATTTTTTTTTTTAAAACTGTAGTCAGATAATCTTCCTGATTCTGGGGGTCCCTTTGTCAGGGAAATTCCTGGGGTTGTTGCCCCCCTCTTCCTGACACTGAGTCACTACACTAACAGAGGACTAACAAACTGGTTCTTCATTTGTCGGCAACATTTGTACTGATTTCCCCAGAGCAGTTTCATCTTTGCAGTCTTTGTCACATGCAAAAGCCCTACACGTGATGTCTCCCTATAACAAGGTGTATACCGCAGTATTTGTGACTTAGTAATTGTGTATAGTGTGCAGCTTTGATTTGTTGGGGATCCAAAGCAAGCAGATACGTTTGAGTGGATGGAAGACAAGCACCGGTTACAGTCTATGTACACAAAAATGTAGACTAATAACTGAAAGTGTTAATTAAAACTGATTAATTAAATCTGGTTCCTCAGATTCCACTCTGCTTTCACTGAGCTTAGCTATCAGAGTGATGTTAAATTTAAGCAATATAAAGGGAAAAAACCATCACTGGAGCAATAATTAGAGAAATGACAGTCGGGGATGTGAAAATGCATTGTCAAATGGATATGTGATTTCAGAACTTTTCATGAAGTAGTCATGAACATACTACATCTGTTCACCTGAGGTGAATCAACACAAAAAGTCCCTAAATTAAATTGTTACTATTCAATTATATATATTTTAAGTCAAATGGTAATGTGCTTTATGCAGAAGAATTTGCCAAAACATCTTAATACTATGTTTTTTTCATCTTTTTCCTTTAACAGAGTTGTGGCACATTATTGCCGTATTCAACCGAATTTTCTCTTCTGTTTTTCAACATATTTCAGTAATTACTCTTGGAGACAGAAGAAGATGAAAATGAACCAAACAGTTGATTCTCACTCAGAAATCAGTATTTTCCTGGTTCACTAAGAGTATTTTTTCTGAGGTTTTTAGTTATGTAAATGAAGTGCTACATAGTGCAAAGTCATACAATAATAATAAAATGCTGTGAGTTGATAATATCAGTTTTCCGTTGTTCACCAGATATTACTCCAGGGGATAAAATCAATTTGAGATTTCCTGTCTTTCTTATAATTGGAATCACCTCTCTGTCTTTCCACAAACATACTTCTTTTACCACATTTAAGAGACCAAACAAATAAAAAAGTCTAAATAAACTTTTCCTTCTCATTTAAAGAAATTTCATCTTTGAATCAGCAGTTCAGATTTTCACTGCAAAATGTATTTCAATGCATTAGAAACAATAGGTAGGCATAGAAAGGCCATTTTGAGCTTGCCAGAGTTTACCAGTTGCAATAGTCAAGTAGATGCAATTCATCTATCACACCACAGGTGAATTGAATAGACAGAAATTTTTAAAACTGTCTTTATTGTATGCTTAAAGGTGTGAGAAGTAGTGTTTCCAAACAAATATTTTGTTATTTGGGTTCTAATTAATAGAATTCACTGTATTCCTAGAAAGTGCCTGGTTTAGACTCTCTGTCACTGTAAATTACTGCTTTTGGCAAAAAAAATAAAAGTCATTGAAGAGAAGGAGAAAAGCAAATGAGAAATGCTACTCAAGAGATTTATTTTTTTACTAATGGCATTATCAAAATTCTCTTGGGAAAGGTTCAAGTTACATATTCCTTTTATTCTCTGTGCCTGGAAAGTTTAGGGAGATATGAAACTGCCCAAATAGCATGTAAAATCTGTAAGTTTTACTTATTTTAATATATCTTTCAACCATAGGCTCGCTGAATAAAATCAACATTAAAAATAACTACTGGGCATTTCTGTTTATCTTTGGAGCCATCATTTGTATTTTAGTTGATGATATTATTCAACATTTCAATTGCTGCATTATAATTTGAAGCACAGATGAATTAATTCTGATCTGAGTTATACCAGCAGTCACTGGGTTTAGTGTGCAGGACATGATTGCTCCTGTATTTTTTGTAGAGAGATAGACCTCAGCTTGGGAGGAGTTCGGGGTCAAAGCGAATAAAGAATCAGAGCACTCCACTCCAGCAGCTTCCAGACACCACAATGCAAACCACATGAGAGAACCATCCTCCCTACTAAGAACTAGAATTGAATGGCTAATTAAATCTTTGCTGTTTGGGAAAGAAAGGAAATGGAGGAAGGAAAGGAGTGTGATAGATTCAGCATGACAATACTGACTCCCAAATTAGAAAGCCCTGACCAGAGCATATAATCTCTTTTTCTTCCATGTCTTGTATCCTGTACCAGACATGGCAAGGTACAGTCCAAACCACTTCTAAAAAGCCTTCTTAAATTCTTGCATTTAGTAATTCCATTTAATTCAAAAAGATATTTCGCATTCCAGCTGACATTTTCTACCCCCAAAATGCTAGCTGGTAGGATATTTCAAAATTTCAATTCTTGTTCCATTTAAGGGGAAAAAAATTAATTAGATCATTTCTTGAGGAACAGAAATTAACTGTTAGTTCTACACCTACTGTACTTCATCAAAGTCATCATACGCTCCTGAGCTGAGACTGGCAAAGAGGTGTAATGCCACTAATCTGAGTGTGATCGCTGTGGCTATGCCCTTGTAAGGCAATTTAAAGTTTTTGTGATAGCTTGCTTCCCCTTTCCCTCCTATTCATGATTCCCCGGGGCCTCTTTTCACTCTGGTTCACTTTCCAAAAGCCCAGCCTGGTGGATCAATCAAACTGTCTGGATCCCTCAGCTAGGCACCAACTCAGGCCTGCTGGTTCCTTCCCAGGAGAAGTTTTTTCAGAGAAAATTGCAGAGTAGGTACAGAGAAAAATTGAACATTCACACAAACATGCATTCTTACATGGAGAAAGATAATTTATTCATTGCAAATAACTTTACTTCAGATTGATCAGGAAAGCAGTGAGTGCTACTGGTCAGGCAATACTACATGACAAAACAACAGCCAAATCTAGAAAGCTAAGCCAGCAGACATGGGTTGCTGACTTGCAAAGAAACATGGGTGGGGGGAAAAAAGCACCGATTAACAAAGCTGGACTTGGAAGGACAATAGTGCAAGGAAAAAGCATGGGACTCAAATCTCAGTTAGATGAGGATGACAGAGCAATACTCTGGGGGTAAGTGAAGGACAGGAAGGAGGGAAGGTCCTTGTGACTGCAGTGGGATGGCCAATGAATCTGTATGGTAGCCACAGCTACAGATAAGATCAGAGCTGCAGGCAAATCTGAGGAATGGGGAAATCAAAATACCAAAGGAAGTTTCAAAATTTTTCCTATATGTTGATACCAAAAAGTAAATTTTGGGTACTGTATTGCCACTTGGCCATGAACGAAGTGATTTCATAAATTAACAAAAAGATTTTAAACCTTCTCTTAAAATCCTATCCATTGAAGATATCGGTATTTACATGGCTTATCTTTTCAGCCATCTTTTCTTATTCACAAGGGTTTTCCGTGGGGGAACTATAGTTTCTTTTCTCAAGGTACAAGCAGACGTTAGAAATTACACCATGATTTTATAAAACCAGCTTCCTGTCAACACATGCTTTCACCAGGCATCATGTGTCTACTTCAATTGACCTTACCCAATTACTTAATTTTATGACTCACTCTAACAAAGGTTAAGATATTAAGGTTTTAGAAAGTTACACCAAACAACATAATTGTCAGAGATTACTTTCTCATATAATAGTGTCATTAAAATCAGGTAAATAGATGAAAGGTCATGATGCAAATAAGCTCACTGAAGTTGAAATTCATATTTCAAGGCAACAGCACTGCTGCCTGACATACGTGCATGCTGTAATGTCTCCTCTTTGGGAGTAGGAAATCCTTGCCTCTTTCTGACTTGCATAAATGACAGGAAACTCCTACGAGGAAATCCTCTACAACCATAGCATTTTCACCTAGGACAAGGGAACAAAGAGAAAAGGCAACTCGATGTGCTCTTTTTAGGTCGATCAACAAACATCCCTTGTTGTGCTTCAACATGTATCCTCAACTGTAAACCCACGGCTTCTGCGTGGGTGGGGAAATGCCCTGTGGTTTAACAGCAGTGTTCATTATATGCATGCTCAGGTTACACCAGAAGAATGTATCCCAGATCCTCTGCTTGGGAACCATTGCCCTGCTTCCCAACCCCTTTGATTATCCCCTTGTCCTTGTGCAGATTATCTGTGGGTGCAGGTTAACTGATGTATGCTATGCCTTGAATAAGAAAAAAAAATTCAGTCAAGTTGCACTAGCAGAATTTCTTTCTTGCTCTGCATTTAAGAGCAGTGAATCTAATGCGACAAATATCCTGTTTTTCAGCTTTTCCTGTTGTTATTCCCATCTGAAGTCATTTGCCTTCATTGACAGCAGTGCTACCAGGGAAGTGGACCCTGCTCCTCCACCCCGCTGCCAGGTTATGTTCAGCCACGAGTTCATCTTCCAGAAGTATAGCACACATTTTTTTCCCCTGGATATATGAGATTGCACTTGACATTTTAGGATCCGCTTTCTCTGAATGGGTCCAATTTATCCTGGAATCCAGATTGCACTGTGCAATGTCCGTTGCCATCGTGATTTATCCCTTCATCTCTGCTTTCAGCATCTGCAAATGCAGTCACTTGGTGGTTGTGTATTTGTTTCCAGAACGTTCTTTAAACTATTACCTATGGTAAGGTCAGGTATGTATGTTTCTGATGCTACTTTGTAAGATCTGTCATACAGCATTTATTATTTCCCGAGTATCTTGTTTATATTATATAATGTTAATTTATCTTAGTTTGAAGGCCATGAAGGACTAAGTTAAATACCCTACAGAAGTGTATTACATCAGCAGAGTTACAAAACCCAATTATAATTGAAGTTCATCAGAGTACAACCTGAATTCAGCTTGCCAAGTCCTGTTTCTAAAACCAAATTAGTGAGCATCAATATACTTCTATTGATGGTACTTCATCTTTTACATTTTATAACTGATGGGGTCAACCATGTGGTTTGAGTCCAGCATTGGAGGACTTTCCATTGCATGCTCAGAATTATTAACAATGATTAACAGCAAGACAGAAAACTTTTCAGCCAGTTCATCTGGGGTTATTGCATGAAAGCCCTCTCTTCCTTCCTTTTAGAATATTTATTTATTTTTAGAATTTTTATTAATGCAGTTTAAAACTTACATTTCCATTTTGGCCTGGCAAATTATCCAGTACCCTGATCAGATGTAAATACATCCTTTTGCTCCTTACCAAATACTGTAGCTAACATTAGCACTCTCCTATCAATCTAGCACCAAATCTCACCTGCAGTTTTACCTTCTTTTGTTTCTATTTTAGATTTCCTTCTGCTGTCCCTCATTTTACTAGGCTTGAATTTTCTTTGGATTTGCGTGGTAATTTTTATTGACATATTTATGTTTGCTATCTATTTCTAACTATTGTCTTTCCCTCCTTTTCCAGAAAAGGTTTTAAATAAAATTGTTCATTTTAATATTTAAAATATTGCTTAACGCCATGTAGTGAAGTCTTCTGATACACACCCTAATTTTCACTAATATTGTTAATTTTCTCCTCTAATATAGTCTCAGTTTTTCTTACTTCTTAGTTATTTTTTTTTCTAGGAAACTTAAAATCAGGCATATGTAGACAATTTATTTTGTATGTGTGTATCTCAGTAAATGCGAACACTTCAGTAAATGCCTACTCAGCCATAAACACGTGCACATGTAGCAGAGCTTGTCTGTGTGACCTCATTTGGTGTAATTGTTTGTGAGCATTGTGTCTTCAGGCCACCACAGTCTTCCAGCCGTGTGATCATTCCAGCCCTTCCCAGCACAATATCAGGTTTCCATGTGTGCCATCTATTGAGTACTGGAAAAACATCATCAGTAATCCCTGAAATTCCTAATGTAGTTTAACCACTGTCTTCATGAGACTTCCATTCTCCACATCAACAATAACAATGCCACTTCTACTTTCACATATTATTGACAGGCACTTAAGGGCTTATTTGCTGGGTATTTTAATGTTTTTTGTATTTTTTTTAAACTCTTTACTTTTAACCTTCCTGATTTAATGTTTTCCATATATTATTCATTCTTACATTAAGTCAGATTTTAAATGCGTGTGTGATTTACCAGAAGAAAAACCCTACAGATTTAGTCCCTAATTGATTTTTTAATAATCTTTGCACTTAATTATCTTAGAGTGGCTAATGACCTTTTATCACATTTTATTATTAATGCAATCATATGCGAAGAAATTGAATTTGGGTGTAATTCAGATCTAAATCTTAACCAAGTGACACCAAATGTAATGCACTAATAGACAAAATTAGAATTCAGCCAGTGGGATGGTATTACTATTTTCCTCATGATTTATTGGATACTGAAGAAAACCAGTAGCTGTCAGAGGAAATTCATTGATTTGATTCTGACTGACAAGATTTCACATGTGCTGGAACATACTTTGTTGCAGTTTCTATAACAATGCATGCTGCTATCCTGATTTTTTTGGGTTTTACCTAAGATGACATACAATTCTTGTTAGATCTGCTTTTATTATTCATCAGTGGGGTAGCATAGGAATAAATAGGAAGCACAGGAAACATTGCTGTCCTTCTGCTATCATTACATGTTTGATTTAGCAAGTTAATAACATGACTGTAAAGGCTGTTTATATGAGATAATAATCACTGCAGCATTTGGGCCCAGAAAATGCTGATAACTTCCCCAAAACCAAATCTGTGATGGAAATTTCCAAGACAATCACTTTGACAGGAGATTACTAGTTTTACTGGAGGCCAGATGCAAACTGAAAGATAACTGAATGTGTTGATGCTTTCATCTTGGAGGTGCCAAGTCTACTGCATTTCCCATTTTATTTCTTACTCAAAAGTGGGTCATACTTGACTTTGCTTCTGTAAAAATACCAAGCTGCAGAAAATACATTGGATACTGGAAAATATATTCATAAATTACCAGATATTAGTTTTTTATGATTCTATATTCAAATTTTCTCAATAATAAAGAAAGAATAATATTCTGTCATGATAAAAAATACACTGCCCAAAAGATATTGAAACCTATTCCAACTGTATTTAATGGAGCAGATGCAACTTTTAGCCAAATGAGAAGAACCTAGACAGATCCCAAATCGCTTATGTGCATTACTGAATGTATCATATATTTTCCAGTACTTGCAGAAATAAGTAGGAACACTATCTTTGTTCTTCGAGTGTCCACATGCCTGAGGACACCTAGAAGAATCTGCTTTTCTTTTTCTTCATCACAGGCAAAAACAACCCAACAGTTGCTTTGGTAGATTGCTTTGACAGATGCATTAAGGTCACCGTGTGATGGTTGCACATGTTCAACTCCTTCCATGATTTTCGCTTGGCTTCAGCGCTCATTTCCACTGTGGGCAGAGAGGCTCCATGCACAGGGATGCATGACGTGAGAGAATATGACAAGAAAAATCACAGCTTTGTTTCCACGGCTCAGCACTCCTTGGGCACCTTAACTTCCACTAAAATTAACCTACATTTGTGTCTGTTTGTCAACACAAGGACATGTCTCATGTCTTCTGTGGCCCTGTCTTGTCATCTGCCACAGACATCCCCATCGCAGCTATCATCAGAGTACTGGGTAAAGCAACAACAGGCTGAAAACAGATAAAAATTAGAATCCTTCATAACCTTTACAAATAGAGCAAAATAAATTTATCTGAAGTATCTATTGTCATTGTTTGTAATTTTCAGCCATTAAGTCTTTCCCTATTTCCTTTGACAATGGTAGGTGATGGTCCATCATGCTGGCACAAGGAATGTGGGCCACAGCTGCCCACACCTGAGAAAACACCATCTCCTGATGCTATGATGATTTTTTACCTTTTCTTTTATACCCCTTTTATACCTTTTTAAAAGTTCTGTATTCTTAATGGTTTTTGCCTACATTCTTGGACTTGTTTGTCAAGCTAGGAGACTAAACATTTTAGAAGCTTTGTCGTTAGAGATCAGCGTGCCCCAGACCCCAAAGGCCTCTCCAGAACACATTTTGTAAACTAAGATAGAACCATCCAGGGGAAGGTTCCTTGGCGGGGGGGGGGGCTCATTGGGGCCTCTCATGGGGGAATTTTTGATAGATATGCTAATTAGTAAGACTTATAATGTTATACCAGATCTTCTGTGGTGTGGGTATTGCAGTGGGCATGCAGGTGCATTCGACCTGGACGTGGTGCACCTGTGGATCCTTAAAATAAATACAAAGGTTAAATCCCTTTTTCCCTTCTAACCGTGTTTGACTCTTGATTTTAAGACCAGGAAAAGGCATCATCCAGTGCTAATGGAAATGTGGTTTTAAAAGTAATCGATGACTGAATCATCAGCTTTGAGATAACCTACCTCTGCCTACCACTATTTTAAATGCCTTGTCAGTTACATCTGTGCTCAACACTTACTCCCTTTCCAAGCCTGGCACTTGGCACAGGCCTCCTTCTGCTGATAATGGCAGGCAGAAGTGTCACTTAAGTCAGTGTTCAGGAATAATTCAAGGGGGAGAAAAATGAGAAAAAAGAATGAAAGGTTTCCTTGCCTGTTTCTGAGCCCCTTTGTTCCCAGGATCTTTCGTTGGCCTCAGAAGCTTAGTCAGCTTTGCAGTGTTCCTTCCCAACAGTGATCTGGCTAAGCAGTTGCGCCTTTTCTGCTATTCATCTGGTGGGGCTGGTTTTCACTATTTACGCCAGGTCACAGATTATGGAAAGTTAGGTGCTCCTGAGCTGAGACACACATATATATGCATGCATGTCTAAAAATGCAACTGTTTTGAGCAGCCTCAGTATCTCCTAGATGAACGAATGTATTAGCTTTTGTTGGATTTGGGAAGTGTTAGGCAGCCTCTGGCTAGAGACTTGTGGCAATTGTTTGGAGGCTAGACAGGAAGGGAAAAAATTGTAGGGCTTTAGCAGTGTTCAGAGTCAATATCCTGAGATACTTAGGTTTTATTTAATCTATCTGCACTGTGTTAAGTTTTGTTGGTTTATTTGTTTTATGTGTTTAGGTGCAGTCTGAGCAAACAAAGTGATAAATTGGGTTAAGGGTGGAGGGGTTTTTGTGGTTGAACCTGAAATTTTCACAAAATGTTTTTATAGTCAAGTGAAGAAATCACTGGCTAACAGCAAAAGACAATTTGTGTATAATGCATGAGTGCAGTCGTTCTTCACCAATCCTTCTATCCTTTATCCTTTTTCCTGCTACTGACAGTTTTAGAGGGAGGGTGACCAAACTGGCAAAGGGTAATCTGATTTTATATTCTGTTACATTAAAAGGGGAAAGCTCTCAGACAGCATTTGTGAACCTTGTACAGGGTTATTTATAGAAGATTCATCTGTTCCTCAGGGAAACAAAGAAACCTTTTCAACCCCGTCTAAAGTACAGGAATGATCTACGTTAAAACCTGCCTGAGGGCAAACAGTCCTTGGACAGGCAGCATGTTGGGTCTCTGCTGTACTCTCTTTGCACCTTGTGCAATCATTTATACCTCAGTGAAATAACTGCAAAATACCACCTTTTGTCTGACTTAGGCTTTGATTGTATTTTATAGGGCTCCGTGGGGCTATAGATGATAGTGGCTTCCAAAGAAGAGATTACATCTGAAATCCTCCTATAGATCGATCACGGACTGTTAGGTATGTTAGAAATGCTGTTGCAGTGTTCTGGCAAGCTCGGCAGGTTGTTTTACAGTGGTTTGAGGTTTTTTCTCAGTATCCAACCCTACTCTCTGCCGGAGCTGCCTTCTACATAGCAGAGCTGCTGGGGGCAATGTGGACTCCTGCCTCAGCAGTTCTGGTGCAAAGATTAGCATTTTAGTAACGGGGAAAACAGGTGGATTTGCTCTAAAATGGCCAACTGAGTAGAAGTATCTGAGGAAAAGCCTGTGATACACTGCAGGTTGCAGTCTGGTACAAGAGCTTCTTCTAGCTCCTCCAAAGCCAGAGGGGCTGTCAGTGAGTCAGTCAGTGTGCATCCTTTCTTTTGTCCTTCCATGCAGCCCCCCAGGCTGTGATTTTGAACTTCAGATCCCTATCTCGACATGAGGAAAGCAGTAAGGAAATGTAAAGAAAGGCTCTTTCCTCTCCCATTAGCACCAGGAGTTTTCAATGGCGCTCAGACAGTTAAAGGGCAGCAATGTTTTTTCTATATCTCTGTAAGAAAATTCACCAAATTCATCCGTCGATTCTGACAAATTTGACAAAAGCTGACAAAAAGCTTTCAAAAGCAGCTGCAAGTGACCACTAATTCAATCTGCTGTTATTCCTAAAACTAGTGAAGTGGCTAAAATATTCCCAGAGGTAGGTATGCCTGTACCCAAGCCAGACCCCGAGATGGTTAAATCAAGGAACCACTTGCCACACAACAGCCTAACACTTCTGCAACTGCTGCCTAAAACCTCTGAGTGTAGTTTTCCAGCTCCTGACTTCATCACCTGTTGGAGAAATTAACTTGTCTCAACAACCTGGATGGTTTATAGAATCATAGAACATCCTGAGTTGGAAGGGAACCACAAGGTTGTCCCCTGGTTGTCCCTTATGGGAGCAGCATGAAGTATGATTCTGTTTCTGGGCTCAGGAAGACTTTCAGTAAGCTGTTTGTGTGCATATTTGTGACTTTGTCCAGCAGCAACATTACAAAAATGAAATAATCTTTGCTGTGATGTCAGGTTTTGAAATAATTGACTGCAGGCTTTGCCTGGCCCATGGGGGATGAGTTCCTCACTTCTGCTCTCAGTGAATCCTCACACTCAGGTGCATTTTGGTGCTACCAGGATGCTCAGCTTGTCTGTTTTCAGTGCTCTGCTTGATTCCAGCAGGGCTGCAGGACCAATATGCGCAATCTTAACAACATATTCTAAGAACAAATATCCTGCGTGTTACGCCAGGGATGTCATGTGGTGCAAAATGTTTATTCTTTTTTATATACCCCGCCTTATTGAAAGCCTATTTTGAAGCATTTGGTCTTGTTTCTTTCTATGGATAGATTCTGTCATTTCTGCATTTCTGCAAGTTTAAACAATACGGCATGGATGTGTCCTTACTGCTGCACTTATCTTCCTTCTGAAGGAATTCCAGCCACTGATATTGCCAAGACAGAAAGTACATACCGAAACTGAACAGAATGCAAAATATGAGTTTGCAGCCTTGAACACTGCTAAATAATTCCAGAGATGTATCCATGCGTGAGAACTAACACTATTAAGATCCCTTTTTAATGACAGGTATAAACAGAAATTCCACCAGCATAATGATGGAAGAATAAATTTTTGTAATTCATCAAGCTCATATCTAAAAGAGCTCTACAACACTCTGTCAGTGCCATTGCAAATATTAAGCTCAGTGCTAAACCCATGGGAGCTGAATCTTTTTGACCCCCTACATTGGCTTTGACTGGATAAAGGACACAGGAAATACCTCATGACTGTGCTTCATCAGAAGTAAAGTACTTCACTGTTATATGGAGGTTCTGAGTTCACGGAAATCAGCCAGCCAGTAGCAGCAGCAATATCAAACCCAAATTTTTTCCTTAATGAAACGATAAGAAAGTTTTGCTCAAGACTTCACTGAGGTCAGAATCAGGCCCTCACATTGGAATATTTTTTGATTTTAGCACAGTTGGTCCAGATCTTCATCATGAAAAACAAGCCAGATGTGATCTGGGAGGGTCCCCCTGCCCAAACTAAAATTTTTTCCCTTTTGCCTTCCAGATTTAATTTAAAAAATATTAAGAGCTGATATAATGGACAAATAAATTCACCACAAAATAATAATTATTTCACCCAAATGGACTTTACTTTTATAAGCCGAATGTTATTATTATATAATGTATAATTCAGTGCAATACTGAACCAGTAATAAAATGCTTGAGGAACTGAGCCAGTAGTTGAAGGACTAGGTATATGTGGCTTCCCTAGGTATAGCCACAATGTTGTAATAAGGTTTGAACTAGAAAATATTGAGTGATGAGTTAACATGATGAATCATGGTATAAAACATAACAAGCTGCTGCTTCTCACTGCTTAGGTATGTCTGAGTAAAATGAGACCTCACTTAAGAACTCATGAAAAATACATAGAAAAATACACCTATACAGAAGCTTGAAGATGCTGTAACAAGGTAGACCTCAGTGCTGAAGACATTGTAAAAGCACTCCTAAATTTGTTATCCCAACATAGTAAATTCGGTTTGGTAGAAGAATTCCTTGTTTATTTTGTTCTGTTTTAATTGGACTTGTTTCTGTTTCATGTAATTCAACATGAATCCTTTACTAATATTTTTAAATTATAATACTCAAATAGTACTGAAGATGGATGCTACTTTTTGTGTATGACTACAAAATAATACATTTTACTGGCATTTAGAATTTTGATAGAATTTAGCCCCACGTGACCTGTTTTCTACAAACAGCCATATTTTGAAAAGTCAGTAGTTTTTGCTGTTTTTCTTGGGGGAGAATTATGTTTACTTTCAAATAAAACTCCTTGAAAATGTTGAATAAGACTGATCATAATCTAAATGTAATTGACCGTCTCCTAAGAATTTGTGCTTCAGAAATAATTTTGAATTATGAAGATTGGCAGCTCTTCTTATTAATATATTTATAATATATAGAATGAATATATATATTTTAAAAATATGTGTGTGTTGTATGTCCAAAGTTCAAATTCTTTGTTCCTTTCATTTTCTTTAAGAGCAGGACCTGTTAGAGAATTCAATTAAGTGTGTAGCCATTCTAAAATTACTCAGGTCTTGAAGTTCAATGGTCTTTAGTTTTGTCCATTAATGATAAGAAGCAATTTCGATGTCATTATCAAAACATTTTTATTTATGAATTTAAAGTCCCTATACTCTTTTCTGTGTAAATTCCTAAGTGACATGTTATTCAGGTTGGTGAAGACAGACCTATCTCCTTTTCAGTTACTGTTCTGATGCTCAGAAAAACTTGGACATTTGTCCACACTCATTTGAAAACTGCACTGACCTGAAAAATTGTCTCCACCATGCAACAATACCATTTTTCTGCACTGAAAAATGAGTAGGAATCCTCTGCTAAGAGATGTCAATACTCAGTGAGCACTCCTGAGAATTGGTAGTTTGGTCACGCCTGCTCCAAGAATATCACAGCAATTAAATGATGCTTTTAGAAAATGCCTGTAGTGGTAGTGTTCAGTATTTTCATCTGTTCTTCTCTAAGGTCATGAATAACCATAACATAAGTTGAGTGCTTTTCTGGATCGATATCCTGACATGCTGGCACAGTTCTGTGCAGTATCCATTAGCAAGGCTGACCTCTTGCCAGAATAGCATCTATCAAGTGCCTGTTACACACCCATGCTGCAGTCTGGCATGGCAGAAGAAGATCCTTATGATGTCTGGCCGAGGAAATCTCAATATGTCTTTTATGGTTTGTAGTACCAAAAATGTATCAGTTACTCAGCATCCACTAAAAACATACTACTTATTATTCCCAGATCCTCTTTTCCTTACTGCCAGTGCAAAGTCGATGAGGGTGAGCTAATGGGCCATGTCTCATGCACCACACATCAGAAGGGACAGCAGTAGTAAAGTACATAAGCGTATTATTTTACTGAATTTGCACATTAAACTGATTAATTCTAGCAACCATTGCTGATAGGAAATAATAGACAAAGAGAAAATACATTAATTGTTTAATTGTTTTTGACAGCAGAGGACAAATGTACCTATATTTGTTCCCCCTCCCCATCTCTCACAGACAAGCATGTATGCATGCAATATTTAAAATTTTAGCACTCCTATCATTGGGAGTGCTGGTTGGACCACTGAAAATGTGTAGTAAGTCTTATGATGGATAAAACAAACAGTTACTTACAGCCAAGTCAAAGAGCATTATTAGGTTCAGTGACTTGCCTGATTTTAAATCCAGCATGTGCTATTTCTATTGCCCTAACTCAGATTTGTGTAGCATTTCCTGTGTATTCTTGTCTGGGTTTTGAAGTTACAATTTGAAAACTGCTTATGTGGTCTTATATAGGAGTCTGTCATTGCAGGAGGGTTAATCTTCTTTTTCTAAGTTTTGATGACTTCACATAAATGGCTTCATTCTGAAGGTCCATGGAGGCTGCGAGGTCCTACTGTGACTCCATTTGTAGGTTTGAGGTCAGGGTGTAGACGTGGATCTTGACAAACGTAATTTACTTCTCTGATCATTATTTGCCATGGCATTTTAGACTGACTCTCACATCTCACAGAAGAGGTGTTTTAGAGAGGTTACAGACTCAAGGACCTGTAAACAAATCACCCAGCACTCCCATTTCCCGCAGTGGGTGGGATGGGGGGAACGCACTCTGTTCCCTTTTACACTGCAGGTTAGTTTTCACCACTTTAACCAGGATCATATAAGAGACAGAACCCCAAGTAAACTAAAGGAAACATTCACACAGAGCGTATACAGTTTGCACCTTTATATGAGTTAATGCTTTAATGTATACAGTATACAGATATACTGGCTTTTACAGCAGCCTCTCCTATTTGTTTGCAGCTCCATTCCAGGAGCAGGCCATTCTTGTGTATATTGATGATGACAATGCCACGCTGGAGGTGGATGACAAACAACAGCATTTCTGATGCAACGGGACCAAACAAATTGGAACAAATCCCCCCTCACAACAGTATTGGGGGTACTACCTACTGCCAAGGGCTGCACATAAGTTTCCATTTACAGTGCAAGATGAGACTTAAAATAAGCAAGGTTGGTTAAATGAAAGCTGTTTTGAAAGGACAGCAAGAAGTGAATATTCTGTTTATAATAAGAAAAAATGGAACCCTGTTCAAGAGAATGGAATCTTTTAACTAACCTCTATTCTTACTGTGCAAGCTTAAAAAAACATGTCCATTTTTTTACACGTACAGTATAACACACTATCTTTCAAAGATGTACTTGATCTGTAAGAAATTAAGATTCATGTTCATGCATTGAAGAATATACAGTGATTGAAGCGGCTGTACTGACACAGCAACATGTTAACAAGGAAACTGCCCTCTAGACTTAAGGTTTTGGAATCAGAAAGTGGCTCCTTTTTGGGAAGAGAAAGGTTCAATGTGTCATGTGCCTGGAAAATTGCTTTCCTTTTCTTTGAGAACTGCCCTCGGCAAAGAAAACTTCTCAGTCATAAAGATGGACAGTGTTGTTCCAAAGGGCATGATATGGTGAGGATATTTGAGTAAGTAAAAAAACATCTAGTCTGCCAGAGCAAAGTAGCCTAAAACACAGGGAAAAAAGTTACTTGATTTATGGCTTCCTGGACATCTAAAAAACTTTTTACATGTATGAAATAAGCTGTAGGACTGTTGTCCTTAGTTTTGTCTGTGGCTGCCAGTGTTTGCAGAGATACACCTGGAAAGAGCAAAAAAGATGTCCTTCCCCTCACACACGGCACCTTCTGACCCCTCTGCAGTTACACAGCTTTGCCTCTTTCCCCTTCTGCTCACATCCATCTTTGACTGCTCCCACAGAACAAATCTCTGCATTTTTCTTATTGGCAAGTAGGTGTGCTGTTCTTGCACCAGCACTGTCAAGAAAGCAACCAGAATAATAGTTGTACAAAAAGTATTTGTACAAAGTTGTGCAAAGGTGATCTAAAATGTGCCTTTTGAGTGGCAGTTTACCCCTGTGAACAGTAGAAGTTTACGAGCAGTTCTAAAAGTTTTCACTGTTGAGATTTCATTTCACAAACACATTTTATAACAAGGAATAAAAAGTTGGAAGGGCCATTGGTTTAATTTCATCTAAAAAGTCTGATTTAAAATGCTCTCCTTCAAACAAATGTGTTTCATAAACTTCAGCTGTCTGATTTCTCTTTACATGTTGTTTATGTGAATGGCAAAAACGACATAAGATTTACAGGGCTGATGCCATGCTCTATATTGCTCCACAGTGCACCAGTTGTCAGCTCCAAGGTCACAGCTTTATTAAAGGATCAAGATTTACAATAACGTTAACAAGAGCATGAATGCCTTCACAGACACCTTCCTGTAGTTTACTTCCCTGAAGTCACCAGCACAATTTCTCCCCCTGCCAAAGCTACTAATCGATAAATACTGCGGTCTCCTGAACAAAGTTCAAATGGTTCTATGATGTTGCTTTAGTAATAAATCTTTGCTTTTGCTCAACACCTGCCTTCAAAAGACATAACCTTCTTTACCTGCAGTAATTAAACTTCCTAACAGCCTTATTTGGTGATTAAAACCTGCTCCCTTTTTAAAGATTGAGAAACTGAGGTGTAAGGCCATGCTTTGCTGAAGTCATACAAGAAGAGTAAAAAGACTTGGAGGCCCATCTCTGCCAGCTTCCCGCGTGCTGAGGCTGAAGGCCATGCTGCCTGTACCCCAGTGGTAGTTGTGTAGCATCTGAACTGAGGCTTCTGTAATTCTTCCTTTTCACGTACTGTCACGGCCTGGCTAGGGTGCACCTGAAGCTGATATACAGCTGGGGTGTCATCCTCACTGACACAAACACATACAAGAAGCCCTCTGCAGGCTATTTACCACTTAAGGTGTAGTTCTGTGTCTTCTTCTGGCTGTCCCTGCAGTGCTGATGAGATTACTGCCACCAACTGCTGCTAATCACCCATCATGCCTACTCAGATTGACTGGTCTGGTTTCCTGCTTCATTTCATGGAAGATAATCAATCACTTTAAATATCTGGGGGGTTTGCCAGCCTCTGAACAGCCCGGATAACCCTTAGCACCAGTGATGAGAGCAGGATAGCAGTAACCTCCTGAGCTAGTACAGCCACAGCTTACCAGAGGACATCTTACCACAACACCTCAAATCCCAGGCCTGTCTTCCCCTGGGACATCCCTGCCCAGGGAGTTCTGCCTTTTCCACCCGATTTTCTCCCAACCTGAAGCCTAGGCAGCAAATATACCAGCCCAGGCAACTTAATTCACTTTGGGCCCAAGGCTATGCAAGTGCTTCTCTTTAGAGTTTCAGAAAGCTTGGTACTTAGGCATGCAAATTTTGAAAAGAAGGTATTTCGGGCAGTCATTGGCTTTTATTCTGCTATCTCAGCTTTTGCTTAGGAAGATACTAACATTAATAGATAATAGTAATTGTGACAGATACTGAACAAGAACACAGAGCCAGCATCCTTCACAGAATCACAGGATGGTTCATCTCTCAATCTTCACTTGGAGACCTTAGCTTCAGCTCCACTCCCTGCAGTTCCTTCTCCCCTCCAAACCATGAGCCCAGATGTTGCGGCCATTGCCTCTTGCTGCTGATCAGTTACAGCAACGAGAAACAGCTCTGATGGATGTCTAAAGCATTTAGGCCTTCATTTGGTTTTGAAATGCTGGAACCTGAAAGCATATGTGAACCACAGCTCTTAATGGTTTGCACTCTCTCCTTCCTAAAAGTCTAACCCCAGGCTAGAGAGACAGGGGGATCTCCTCTGAACATCTAGCTATGGTACAGACAGCTGCAGGCAAGGAGAGGGGAAACCAAGATGAAGGATCCATTTTCTCTCAGTCCTGGCAGTGGAACAGGTTGCCAGAGAAGTTGCGGATGCTCCTTTCCCGGAAGTGTTCAAGGCCAGGTTTGGATGGAGCTCTGAGCAACCTGGACTAATGAAAGGTGTCCTTGCCCAGGGCAGGATGGATGGAACTAGATAGCTTTAAGGTCCCTTCAACCCAAACCATTCTGTAATCTCTGAGCAAAAAAGACAAGGCCTAGTCTGAATCTTAGATTTATTATGATTACAACCTTCACAAATTAATATAATTGATAGACTCTCTACAAATCTGTTTCTTTTTAAAGCATTTTCAACATTTTGGTTTTTGTTTATATGCCAAAAGTCATGTCCAGATCAGGTCAGTGCTAGGTTTGCTTAACAGGTCCAAAGTCTTCTCTCCTTGGAGAAATCTGTTGGCATCACTATACCACTAGACTGATGTTCTTGAAAGTCCTTCTTCTGGAAGAAAAGTGCACAGTCATACCACTGAATTAAGATTTTTTTGTTGTTGTCAGAATCATTCAGGAGGCTGAAAACCTGCCCCAACTCTCAGTAATACCACTGAAATTACTCCATAAAATCACCTCTAGTGCCAGTCCCAGAACTCCAGCATCAGTTAGGTTGGAGAAGACCTCTGAGATCATCAAATCCAACCTATGACCAAACACCACCATGTCAGCTAGACCATGGCACTAAGTGTCATCTCCCATCTTTCCTTAAATGCCTCCAGGAATGCCGATGCCATCACCTCCCTGGGAAGCCTAGTCCAGTATTTAATCACCCNGGCTCGTTCCACTGCCCGCCCCGGATCCCACCCGGCGCCGGTGCCCCCAGCGACCCGCTCCCGGATCCCCGGCGGCGCCCCCCGCGAGCGGACCGGGGCCGGGCTCTTCTCAGCCCGCCAGGGCGGGGCTTGTTCGTCATCCCCAATCTTGACGGAGAGGCCCTTACGTGTTGCCATGGCCGAGGGGGCCGCGGCGGCCCCGGCGTGCTTCAGCGAGGATGATTTTTACTGCCCGGTGTGCCAGGAGGTGTTCAAAACGCCCGTGAGGACCGCCAACTGCCAGCACGTGTGGGTATCGCGGCCCCCCGCCCCTTCCCAAGCCTTTTCCTCGCCTCCTCCGGCTCTCCGCCTTGTGCTCCTCTGCTCCCCCTGCTCCTGGTGCACGCACCCTCGGCCTGGAGCCGCTGGCGGGGAGGATGCGAGCCCAGTGCTGCCCCAGCCTCCTCTCGCCTCTTTCTTTTGTAGCCGACGAGGACCGGTCATTTAGGAGAAGCCCCCCCCTCACTCCCCACCCCCGGGTGTCTGGTCGGCGGTGGGGGAGTTTTGCTGTGTTGTCTGACCCAACTCGCGGTTTTTAACTTCATGGTTTTCCCCGTTCCTTTTCGAACAAGGACGGTAGTGTGAGTTGTTCTCTCTTTTCAGTTCATCTATTCAGCATTTTTTTTCCAGAGGGACGTTTGATTACAGCGTGCTACTTTGTAGAAAAGCAAAATAGCTTTGGCAGCTGGTGCGTAAGGAAAGAGAGCTGCAAANCCAGCTCTGCTGCGCTTCTCTGGACTCGCTCCAGCACCCCAGTGTCCTTCCTGGATTGAGGGGCCCAGAACTGAACACAGGATTGGAGGTGCGGCCTGACCGGTGCCCAGTACAGGGGAAATAACGCGGAGCATGAGCAATGTCCCTCACTGCGCACGTTTGTGAGCGCTGTTGCTCCGCCGAAGGGCCGCNGCTCCTCTGCTCCCCCTGCTCCTGGTGCACGCACCCTCGGCCTGGAGCCGCTGGCGGGGAGGATGCGAGCCCAGTGCTGCCCCAGCCTCCTCTCGCCTCTTTCTTTTGTAGCCGACGAGGACCGGTCATTTAGGAGAAGCCCCCCCCTCACTCCCCACCCCCGGGTGTCTGGTCGGCGGTGGGGGAGTTTTGCTGTGTTGTCTGACCCAACTCGCGGTTTTTAACTTCATGGTTTTCCCCGTTCCTTTTCGAACAAGGACGGTAGTGTGAGTTGTTCTCTCTTTTCAGTTCATCTATTCAGCATTTTTTTTCCAGAGGGACGTTTGATTACAGCGTGCTACTTTGTAGAAAAGCAAAATAGCTTTGGCAGCTGGTGCGTAAGGAAAGAGAGCTGCAAAAGCTGGTGAACTGAGGTCTCTGGAAACGCGTGCTGAATGGAGCTTTGCAGTGGTTTTGGCTCTGCTTAAGGACAATAAGGAGTTACTCTGATAAGATTGTCCAAAATCACGTGCTTGCTGCACCATTTAATATCTCATTAGTGATCAATCTGGTGTGCAGCTCGGTAATACTAGTCAATAAATAATAAGAGTTTTACCTAGAGTGCATTGCCAAGCTCCCCTGATTTCCATGTACTTCATCGTAAGCACCATTATTTCATGTTTCTTTTAAATATCAAACTTTGTATTTGGTAAGCTATTACTTTGATATATCTTTTTTTTTTTTTTTTTTTTGCCTAAGAATCATCCAGCTCTCTTCAAGGACAAAGTATCTAACTCTATATATTTTGCTAACCTGTGTTTGTGGTAACTTTTCAATTTAGGTTTTGCAGGAAGTGCTTCTTGACAGCTATAAGAGAAAGTGGAACACACTGTCCTCTCTGCCGAGGGAGCGTGACTAAAAAAGAAAGAACGTATCCCAAAAGGGCTCTAGATGTTGAAAACAGTATGAAGAAAGCTTCTGGGGGCTGTAGATGCTGTGAGAAGCAGGTAGAGTAAAACTTTCAAAAAAAGTTGAATAAATTTCTCATGTTTTTGTCCAGACACGCCTTTACTGTGTGTCATTCTCATCTTGGAGCTGAAGAGCCTGTAGCAGTTAGCTTTGTATGGCTTGTGCATATACTGGGCATGCAGTGCCTGCTAGCTGTACCTAACAGGTGTTAACTGAAAGAGCATCTTCAATTGTCAATAAAGGCATTTTAAGTGGAGTGCCAGTTTTTCCCCAAAGAGATGGAAAAAACCTGGATATAGCTATAAAACTGGCAAAAGGAAAGTTAAGGAGCTGAACGTGAAAATTGCAGATACATGGAAAACCTCAGAAACTTTCAGTATGGAAATGAAACTGCTTCGAGCTGCCATAAAACTTAATTTAAAACCAAAAAAATGTGAGTTGATTGCTTGCAGTGACCACATGATCAATCATGTGTAATTTCCTCTTTGCCCATCAGTCTTTTTACCTTCCCTTCATTTCCTTTCTAAAGGGGTCATTATTTTTGGAACACTGGGTGAAATCTTGAGCCTCACTGAAACCAAGAGTAATGCCTCTTTTGATACAAACAGTTGCAGGATTTCAGCTATACTTTTTGTTTGTAACAAAATGCATAAAATCCAGGTAGTCTTTATGATGGTTTCATTCCACTTGGGACTTCTGCCAGTGTGAAGATCAGCACTAATAGAATCCTCAGCTGCTTGCTTTGTACCACATGATTCATTAGGATGAAAAGTGGGGAGAAACAAACTGATAGCAATAGGTAAACTGGAAGGAAGAACCAAACAGAATAATGGAATTTAGGCACAGACATGTGAGATACGATCTTGTTCAGCCTCTAGACCTGTGAACACCTTCTGACAGTGCTGTTGGACTTGAAATTCAGATTTAGGGCATGTCCAACACAGCTGTCTTCTGACAAATCTAAGCAACTTGTTTTCTTAATTTGAATTAAAGGTGAATAGGCAGCCTTAAGTTGGTGATCATTCACCTATTTTTTTTTCCTTCTCCCCTTTCAATGAGAAAAGGAACACACCTAATGCAAAAAGAACATGTTTCTCTGCATGAGGTAGCAGCAGGCCAGAGAAGACTGAAGGAGCAGTGGTGCTTATCCCATCCTCATGGCCACTCTGTTATAGCTCATCAGCTATTGATCCTGGATCTGGGAGGTGTAGTTCCAGTGACTTTGTTTCAGTTAAACGGTGTTTACTTGCATCTTTCATCCCTGAGAGAGCTCTCAGGTGTCCAGCAGTTTGAGTGGCAGTGTTCTTCAGTCTCACAGAGTGACACTGGCTCTGAGGAGAGAGGAATTGGAGGTGTCCTGTTGGTGAGCAAAGTGTTCATGCTCAGAAGGGAGACACAAGTTCTGGTTTCTGCTGCATATGATGTCTATATAATTCCTGCATGCATTGCTTTCTGTTGGCAGAATTCTCTCTTCCTTCTATCCCTGGATTGTTTAGTATGATTTCAGTAATTTGGCATTCTATTTTCAGGTTAGATTTTCATGGATGAGACAGCATTATAAAACGTGTAAGAAGTATCAGGATGAATATGGTGTCTCTTCAATTATTCCAAACTTACAGATATCCCAAGATGCAACAGGGAACAGGTAATCAGGGTGTTCTGTGTGTAACAGTGCCTCCTTCCCCTGCCCCTCACCCCATGGGAAGTATTTTTTTCCAGGGCATTCCTTCTTGCTGCAATAATTATTGTCCATATTTTTGTGCTTCAAAATATGAGTTTTTCCAGGTCTTTTTCTTTACTCTTAGCAGACAGAAGAAAACATTTCTGCATGATGGCTTTGAAATGTCTTCTAGAGACTCTCCTAAAAAGTATTTATTATTTGTAGCTTGCTTCCCTTGCTTTGACAGCATTTGAGCAGCCTTCTTTGTAACATATTTCATAATGTTTACCTCTGGAGAAGTTCCTGTGTATTTTTATTGCCCCTCCCCTTTCCTAAGTTTGTTTTAGTGGGTATCCTGTTTCAAAACATTACTGTCCAAGCTTTTGCTTTCTGATTGAATTTATTTTGAGCAGCTCTCTTATGAAATATATAAGGAACTCCTGTGTGTTACACACCATAAAATCAAATGACACTTGCCATTTGTTTTCAGCTAGTGAAGCTAACCTTTTTTTTTTTTCACTGATGGTAGGGATTGGGGATTTTGGGTTATTTTTGAAAAGCTTTTTATGTGCTCATTTCACAGAGCTTTATTATATGTATCCCATCTTTATTTTATTTTGCCATTGATTTTCTATTTTTAGCAGTCTGAACTACTCTGGTTTTCAATCCATCAGTGTACTGAAAGTTGAAGCTGTTACTGGAATTAGCTGCAGCAATGTTTCTCCAAAGTGTCTGGATATTCTGATATCCCTATTTATGCAGTGTGCCACAGTAGAATACCTGTGATTATAATATCACTGAAGTATAAAAAAATTTACTATTGCCATATTTGTGACTGTAAATATTCATGTTCTTAGCATGTCTGTACAGTTTCTTCTGGCTTAGCTAGAGGTGCATATACGGTCAAATTGACTTTCTAAAATGTTCTTCTGCTTCACTCTTACTTTAGGAAAAAAGTTTATTTCGTGCTCAGCATAAGAAAACTTACCTTGCTGTAGTTGAAAGTTGCAAACTATTTGTGTGAATACATGGCAGTTAAAGGCCTATTTACACCTTCCTAGTCAAAAAACTTAGAAAGTGCTACCTTTCTAACACTCATATAGTCTGTAATGCTTTATGGATGACTTGCCTGTCACCTGCATTGCCATTCTTGTTGACTAAATGTTTGTTGTATTATATGCCATTTTCCTGTAAAGTTGTGTAGTATGCCACCAAGCATCACCATGGCAGTTAAATTATCCAGAGAGGTCCCAGCTGACTGGAAATTAGCAAATGTAATGCCCATCTACAAGAAGGGTCAGAAGGATGATCCAGGGAGCTACAGACCTGTTGGACTGACCTTAGTGTATCGGGGAAGGTCATGGAGCAGATCGTCCTGAGTGCCATCCCATAGCACGTGCAGGACTACCAGGGCATCAGGCCCAGCCAGCATGGGTTTACAAAAGTCAGGTCCTGGTTGACCAAATTGATCTCCTTCTATGACGAAGTGACCCACTTAGTAGATGAGGGAAAGACTATGGATGTTGTCTATCTAGACTTCAGGAAAGCATTTGACACCATCTCCCACTGTGTTCTTCTGGAGAAGCTGGCAGCCCGTGGCTTGGACAGGTGTCCTCTTCACTGGGTGAAAAAACTGACTGGATGGCCAGGCCCAGAGAGAAGTGGTGAATAGAATTACATCCAGTTAGCACCTGGTCACCAGGGGTATTCCTCAGGGTTCAGTTTGGGGCCACTCCTGTTTAACACTTTTATTGATGATTTGGATGAGGGGATCGAGTGCTCCCTCATAACACCAAGTTGGGTGGAAGTGTTGATCTGCTGGAGGGCAGGAAGGCTCTGCAGAGGGATCTGGACGGGCTGGATCAATGGGCTGAGGCCAGTGATAGGAGGTTCAGCAAAGTGAAGTGGTGGGTCTTGCACTTTGGTCACAACAACCCCAGGCAGTGCCACAGGCTGGGGGAGGAGTGGCTGGAAAGCTGCTCCATGAGAAAGCACCTGGGGGTGTTGGTTGGCTGTGGTTGAGCCATGATCCAGCAGTGTGCCCAGGTGGCTGAGATGACCGGTGGCATCCTGGCCTGCATCAGAAGTAGTGGGGGTAGCAGGACCAGGAGAGTGATTGTCTCCCTGTACTGGGCACTGGTGAGGCCACACCTCAAATCCTGTGTTCAGTTCTGGGCCCCTCAGTCCAAGGAGGACAGTGAAGTCCTTGAGCGAGTTCAGAGAAGGGAAGTGGAGCTGGTGAAGGGTCTGGAGCACAAGTCCTGTGAGGAGTGGCTGAGAGAGCTGGGGTTGTTAATCCTGGAGAAAAAGAGGCTCAGGGAAGACCTCATTGCTACAGTTACCTGAGAGGAGGTTGTAGTGAGGTGAGGGTCAGTCTTTTCTGCCACGTCTTGAAATGAAAGAATGAGGTGGAATGGCCTTAAGTTGCACCAAGGGAAATTCAGATGAGATAGCAGAAATTTTTTCTTACTGAGAGAGTGGTTAGGCATTGGAATAAATTGTGGTGAGTGGAGTCACTGTTTCTGGAGGTGTTCAGGAAGTGTCTGGATATCCCACTTGGGGATATGGATTAGGGGTGGTTATGGTGGCGCTGGGTTGACAGTTGGGCAGATGATCTTGAAGGTTTCTTTCAGCCTTGGTGATTCTGTAAATACCAAGCCATAACTTGATCCAAAGGAAAAGTTCTGAGGGTTAGGATATGTGCCAGTGTATGTTGCCTTGAAGTTCATGGGACTTAATACATTTGCCCCCCTTGTCCATTACTGTTAAACTTTTAAAAATGTTGATAGTGGAGTGAAATGATCTCAATTTTTGTGGTTTTTTTTTTTCCTTCATTTAAAGTAGCAGAAGTGATGCAATATCTAGTACTGGCGAGATGGCTAATAATCAAATACTTCAAGGAGAAACAAGGTAGGTTGCTTACTTGTCTGTAGTTGTTATTAAAATTGATTCTGATAGTCACAGTGCAAACTTCTGCTAATGCAAAAAGCAAAACACAAAAAATCCACACAAAACCACCAGGAGCTGTATTTATAGAATCCTGTAGTTTCTTGTACATTTGTATTGATATGTTAGAATTTTGGTTTTTTAGTACTTTCCTGAAGGATTTCCACTAAAAGGTGTTACAAGACAGCAAAACCATAGTGTAGCTGCAGTGGGAACAAAAGAAGCCCAAGTCTCAGTAGAGTGCATTTAGGCATACCAATTGTAAATGTACTTCAAAATTGCTATTTGATGGTAGCACTGGGGCTGCTTTAGATCTGTTAATATGTCAGTGGGAGTGTGGGGTTTTTTGTTGTTATCAAAGCCAGGAAAAACATTCATATGCTTTCTTAACACTACTTGTGAAACTCTCTTTTCTGTATAATACTGTTGTATTTCTGTTTACAGTGGACACCCAACCTTCAAATGCCCCCTGTGTCAGGAAGCCAATTTTACCAGACAGCGCTTGCTGGATCACTGTAATAATAGACATCTTTATCAGATCGTTCCTGTGGTAAGTAAGAGTTGCTTATGTATGTTTCTTAAGCTACTTTCATTATAATTATGTGGACAATTTTAAATGTGCAATTGCTGCTCTATATCTGTAACAATCACTGTGGTTTGAGAAAGACAACATACTTCATGCAGTGCATTTAAATTGAGGAGTGACTTTGATGTGAAAACATTTCGTGTCCAGCCTGCTGGTTCTAAGGCATTTCTGACTTAGCTGTCTCATTTATCTTGATGTGAAACAGGCTCAGTTTTTGAGCCTGACACTTTACTCTTCTTTATTTAGTAGTTCAGGTCTGTTTCTAAAGAATCCCATTTGTAACGTAACTGTTGTTTCATGTAAAACCTACAGTTACTTAAAAAGTAATCCTACGTAACCAAAGGGTCTGAAGGAGAAAAATCTGTTTGGTTTTCTGTATTTTCATCTGTATTGAGTGTGTTATTTCTTCTTTTCACTTACTTGTTCATCTCAATTGTATGAAAATTCTCCCAAAGAATAAGTAGGATACAATAATCACTTTCTTTTCTAAATTGACTCAGACAGATACGATTCTCTTCCACTCCTAAAAGAAACACTCTAGAAATCTTCCAAGTTGAAATGTAGTTTTTGAATGTTACACAGTTGAGGAAAAGCACACTTAGAAGTATGATTTGATGTTAATGTCTTACTATATTTTGGTAGTGGATGAGTAATAGACTAGTTATTCCGGTAGAACATGTCTTTAATGCATTCTGTTTCGCCAATAACTTTTTTTTTCATTCTGTCTCTTCCCTTCCCCCTCCAAATTCAGATCTGTCCTATTTGTGTATCTCTTCCTTGGGCAGATACTAACCAGGTTACTAGAAATCTTGTTAGCCATCTAAATCTAAGACACCGGTTTGACTACGGAGAATTTGTGGTAAGCTTTTTCTTCTTTGATGTGTGGAGGAATAAATGGGAACTTTTTTCTGAAAATCAAAGTGTCAGATAAAAATTTTGTCCCAAACTTGTGCTCTGGACATGCTGTATTCCTGTTTTGCATGCAACTCAGAAGCAGACCTGTCTGTTCTTAAACTATATCAACATGAAGTGGTGCTGGGAATAGGTGTTGTCAATAGTTACAGTGCTCCAAGCTGATGAGTGAAGTCTTTGGCTTAGTATTCTCAATCTGAACTATTTATTACTTCTATTCTGTTTAATAGAACAGTTTATTACTGCTGTTTCTGGGGGAAATAAAATAGATGCTACTCTGTTTTATTGGCATTATTGACCTTTTAACTCAGAAATTGCTACATTATGTTCTTAGGACTCAACCTCCAACTTGACTAGCTGATATTGCTGCTACAGCCTCTCTCTTCCTGTGTGTTGTGAGAGAGACTGAAAAAGAGATGTCATTTAATCAATGTTCAGGTTGCCTCTGTTCAGGCTTTCTTTGAGTAAATGACTTTGAAGTAGATGCAGAACTACATACACAGGTGTAGACAGTGGCTGATTCATAAGTCAAGCCAACCATTTGGGTTCTGCATGTGGTATCAGAGAGCTGGAGAGTTTGTGGTAGTGTCTACAGAATTTGACAGGCTTTGGGATGTGCTGCTTGAGCTTTGTGTGGGACAGGGGTGGTATTTGAATCACAGGCAGCCTCCCTGGTTCAGGATGGCAAAGATGATGTATATTGTCCTTTGAGTTAAGTAAGCTGTGATAAGGGCCTGAAGAGTTAGGGTTTGATACAGGGGATTGGCCTCTTCACCATGAATGCATGTTTGAGGACATAAAACTGGTGGCAGAAATTCTGTTTTGGGGAAACTGCTAGAATTGCTCTTAAAAGATGCATTACTCCGGCATGTTAACAACCTGGAAGATATTTCTGCAAAAGTAGCAGATTTTTTGTGTTCTGTGTTTGCTTTCTCATTTTAAGCAGTATATTCTCAACAATCTATGATCACTGTTGTCTGGGGATCCTATTTTGGTTTTATTAATGGAGGATGTTATGGCTGGTTAGAAGCCCTGTTAAAAGAATTGTGTGACACAGTCAGCTTTCCTGAGCTGGCTGTTCCATAATGTAATTGAGCCAGGGAGAGAAGATGGACCCTTCTGCTTAATGAGCCTTGTCCCACTCAACTGATTCTTCTCCTGTCTCATGTGTCTCTTGGTACTTGGTTCAATAAAAGATTCTGTGCAATATAAACAATCATGTAGTAGCATAGTGAGTCTTCATTTAGGTGCCATTTCCTATGTACAAGCGTAGCAGATGAATGATTAAACTAATGACTATGCTACATCTTGAGTATTTGTCCATTTTGATGATGTTTTCATTTTGTTTAGAATCTTCAGCTTGATGAAGAAGCCCAATACCAAAATGCAGTTCAAGAATCCTGTCATGTGAACTTTTAAAGTAGAGCCTCCTTCATCTTCATACTGATTATCTGAGAGAAAAATTACTTTATTCTGTTGGCAGTCTGAAGGGTATATTAATAAAAATGTCGTTCAGTAACCACTCTTTGGGCTAAGCTTCTTTTCACACTCATAAGGACTTCTGATAAATGATTTTGCTGAAACTCAAGTTTGACATATTTACTGAGATGTGCCCCTGTGGAATTAGCGACATTTTTGGAACTTCTCAATCCTGTCTTGATTTTCTCTAACTTTTACTACTCTGTTAATTACATGTTCATATGATTAATGTAGGATGTTCTAATTCACGAAAACCAACTTTGAAAGTATCTTTAGAAAGACATGCAATGATGCTCTATTGCACTGTTGGGTTTCTTCAAGTTCAGCTATCTTCTGAGGTATCTTATGAGATGATAATTTATTTTTTTTTCTCTTCTCACCAAGGATAGGCATTTGTCCAGCCAAGAACTAATTTTATTTTGATGTTGTGATTTGTTTTTTGCCATTGCTGTTTGACTGAAAATAACAACAGCTTAAAATATTAAAGTATTTCTTTTCTATAGCTCAACAATGCAAAGCAGGGCTTTTTTCACCTTTCATTGAGAAAGAATGATGGCACTGCCTAGGAATAATTACATCTATTTTTTCCTCTTTGGGAGCATAACTAAAATAGGATGCTTGCTTACTAATGTGATGAGTGAGGGGTATTCTCTGTACTCCCAACTCCTAAGGAAGATCCCATATTTTCTGAGCAATTCAAGATGACATGCAAAAGGTGTACTTTTTTTGGCCTATGACTGTGACCAGATTTTGTTGAAGCTTTTTGAGAACTTCTGGTTTTGCATTTGGAATTGAAGTTTTGGTCTGTCCTGTCTTTCATGGAAGGCTTTGTAGCTAAATAACTAAACTGGCTTCACACCTACCAAAACACTTGTATTTTGGTAAAGCTTTTTAAAACTTGTACACCTCCTGCATCCAAAGGCTTCTAAAAACAGTTGAGAAGAAAAAAACTTACTCTAAAATAGTTACCAACATATTTTAAGAGTTCCTGTTCTAGATTTCCACCTTCCCAGCAAGAACATTCTTAAAATCGGAGAAAATAGTAATAATGCAATTTTGAATATCAATGGAAAATGCATTTGTAAAAACTTTAAGATCTTTTATATAATACTAAAAGGGAGAAGGGGAAAGATGGCTGCACAGCATATGTTTTGGAGTTTTAAATAGAGAATGTTTTGAACATATACCTGTTATGACTGACTCTACAACCTGTGCTTCCATCACCCATTGTCAAGCTATTGTTATTAATGAGCATTGCATATGTGGTGGAAAACATCCCCAGTAGTTTTCTTAGTCTAGATGGTGTTTTATGTGTAGTAATATCAGTTGTGCAGCCGAAGTACAATCTGCTTCTTGTGCCCTGCCTCCCTGTTCCTCTCCAAACAGAGGTTTTGATTATTCTTTAAATGCTGGGTTATTTCATATTCCAAAACTGGTAAGGATGAAATGCGTCATTTTACAATGTAATGTGTTTCAGAACTGAAAGTTCTAGTTTATTGAGTGTTGGAACTAAACCACTATACATTGTAACTTGACTTTTCTATCTTATTTTTTTAATGAGTGTAAAACATTACTGAAGGCATTGCTGGCTAAAATACAGAGAAAGTTGTCTGTTTCAGAAATCGTTGTCTATTTCAAAAACCTTGCCAGAAGGTTATATCCTTTTTATAACAACATTTCTTGAATTTTGTTACAGTCTCACTACAGTATTTTGACAGCAGACCACACTTGGAACTTGTATTCCAACTTCCCTGTTTGCCCCCATACTCTTGTCTGTGTATTCTCACTTGTTTGTCAGCTCTAGTGCTTGTGTGAGCACATACTGATTTGGAGTGGTTCACTGAGCCAACAGAAAAAAATCAGATTTCTACTTTTGCTCTGTAAAACCAACTATGAAGCAGTGCCGTCATACAGAAAGGAACTTCAAGGTACCTGATGCTGAAGTTTCACCTTTTTGAAAAAATCCACATACTATGGTGATTTATTACTGCATACATTTCCTAAGGAGTTTAACAGTTACATGTAAGTTTAGTTAATTTTTTTAGATTCAATGAAACGTTTATATGATCTGGCAATAACTGCCTACAGCCAATACAGATTCTGAATGCCTCATGGACACTGGAACTAGTTATTTCTATTACTTGAATATGTCTTGGGAATTGCAAGTGAAATGACATCTGTTTTAAAACTCTGGGAAACAATTTTTTCTATAGCAATAATTAGTTGTCACTTGATGCATAGTTGCTGAGCATTCTAGTCATGTTTAAATGTTGAGAGACTTGAATACACATTTTAAAGCAACAAATGTGTATTAATGCAATACAAAAAAAACCTTCAAAATGTTTATCCTCTTTATTTAAAATCTGTATTGGCAGGTGCTGCCTTGCTTAAGATTTTATACTTTTAATATGAAGAGATTGCATCCAATACATTCACTAGGTAAGCATTTAATGAAGATAAAACTATTTAAATATGCTGCTGCTGGTCATGATCTTTCTCACTGAAACTCAGACATGCACAAAAAGCTGTGTATTTGTGATGGGTGATGCTCAAAACGTGGAATCTTTAGTGGAAAATTACTTCTTAATGTTTTCATGTTCACATTGCATTATGTATGGTTTCAGTATGTTATGTTTGAATTGTACCTTCTGATTTTGTTCCTATTAAAGTGTTTTATTTTCTATTTGTCTTTTTGTTGCATAATAAAGATGATCAATTCCCTTGGTGCTACTTCTTCCTTGTCAGATCATTTCTAAAACTTAAATGTGTGATCAGTTGTATGTCTACGCACTTTGAATTATTGGAATGGTGGGTATGCTGCTGGAATGATGAGATGTGACTGATGATGCATCTGTGAGCTGACAAGTTACTTTATATCATACCTTGGGTATTTCCAGCAAGCAGAAAGGATGATAGGTTGGCCAAAATCTACTTTGTGCATCTTTTCTCACTTCCATGTTTGTATGTTGCTGTCCCATGTAGTGTTAATAGAGAAATAACATCCTAAAAGGAGAGGGAAAAAGGTATGTGACACTTGGGGTCATTAGCAACCCTTTTTTTATTTAAAAGTAGATTCTCTGAGAAGATTTAATGCTTTTCGGAGGAAAGAATTGCCAGTAAGGTTGGGCTGGTTGCAGGTTTTAACCAGTAAGGTGGCAGCTAGATGATTTATCCTTCTGCCCTTTGTTCTTGCACTGAAAATACCTTTGGTTATTTCTTGTGCTTTTACGTTCTAAGGACACACAGATGATAACACAGTAATAAAATTGACTTTATGTGTTATTTTGAATGACAGAAATTTAACAAAACTATGCAGATTTCCTTTCTGTTAATTTATTCTTTCCCCATAGAATCTAATTTTCTGATCTCTAAGTAAACCACTGTATCTTCTGAATCTGTTTATAAGCCCTTTGTTAGAGATTTGATTTGATTTTATTATAGCAATTCATATTTCACTACTTAGAGAGAATGCATGTGATGTGTTTAATTCTCATTGGCAGTATCTTGGTTATAGGATACTTGAGCTCTGTAAAACTGCCCTTTGTTCTCTAGTCTTAAGCCAGGGCCTCATTCCCAGGTAGAGAGGGGGATTTTGGTGCACCCAGCTCAACTTCTGACAGGTGATTGTGGCTAGAAGGCTTTCTGTGTTTGGGAAGCATTCCTGCGTCCCTCTTTTCTAGATTTGGCTTTTGAGTCCGGTGAGATTTGAATGAGTGTTTGTGAGGACTCTGCTGTAAAAGAGTGGATAGTGTGCTTTTTATATCCTTTGTTTTATGCAGAAACAGACACACCAATTCATGAACACTCTTAGGGGATGGGACAGTGTTTACCAGAAATGGGAAAATGCACATTTGTGAAATGACTGCAGAACCTGGCATCCCAGGCTGCCGTACTGCAAGACAGAAGAGCTACAAGAATATCTGACAAAGGCATCTTCAGGTTTCTTTCAGAAATGGAGAAACAAGCAATGAAAGGGCAGAAAAACTACAGTCTGTTCTCCATACACTGTACATTTGCTCCAGAAATCGGGTTTCTTTTGTTTCTTGTTGTGGCTGTATTTGAAAATATGTTGGAGACAAAATTCAGGGTGTCTTCAATGAGAAGGCATTTCAATAATGTTAAAACTTCCACTGCCCAGTGAATTGCCAGACTCTTACCAGGGTCAAAGCATGGGGGCTCTTTTTGTCTCAGGAGTAGAGTAGGTTTGTACTGTTTCTTACATTTCTCCAACTCTAGGTCTGCCTTGGGAAGGATCAGTTTTTGCCTCTTCATTTTCCAGCTCTAACCAGCCTTATTCTATCTGTAATGTTTTTGCGGACATGATCAGGAAAGAGCTAAGAAAGTGAATTTTACGTTTATTCCCTCACCACACCTCACACTGTCAGGAAATTGAGGGCAAGGAGGGAGGAAGGAGTCATCACTGCCGAATGCATTTTGTGGAACAGCATTTAATTCTATTTCAAATCTGTGCCTTAAGTACTCTATACATTCAGAGGCATTCCTCAGCTCTGTGAAGCTGTAGGTTATTTCCCAGGGCTTAGAGAGAAAATACTGCTTTTATGAACTTGCTTAATCTTGTGAGGATGCGTAGTCACTGAGAAAAGTGCTTCTCACTACTTACATTCTTTCTCTACTGTTGTGTTTCTGTCTCTCATTTGTTCATAATATGGCTTGAGTTGGAATGAACCTTAAAGGTAATTTCATTCCAACGCCCTGCTGTGGGCAGTGACACCTTCCACTGGACCAGGTTGTTAAGGGCCCCATCCAGCCTGGCCTTGAACATTTCCAGGGATGGGGCATCCTCAGCTTTTTTGGGTAACCTGTTCCAGTGTCTCACCACCTGTTCTCCTCTATGTGCATTTCCCTACAGCAGTTCCCATAAAATTACTCCATGCATTTCCCTCCCACTCCCTTTTCTGTCTTTTAAAGTAGTCAGTGATTAAATTGCTACAATCATATTACTTGGTTACTAATTATTGTTTCATATTCTGTATGTTTTATAAGCTCCTCTGGCTGTGCCCTTAATATGGGCTGGTGTGGGCCGCAGAGGTAAATACAGTAACTAAGAAGCTTAGCACCAATGATTTCCAGAGTTCTCCAGACATGTTTACTTTTATGGCTGGGGGAGTTTATGTTTCTCAGAATGTTTGCGCTTGGAAAGAATCTGAAAGTCTTACCAGATAGATTTTATTGCTTTTAAACCTATTTTAAAGCATTTACTTTGTTGTTTTCTACAGGGAGAGGATCTGCTTTTGGATTGGAGAGATTAGAATGAGGTTGAAAATTAAAAACTTCACAGAGACCAGTTCTTTGACAGTAGTAGCACCCTTTTCTTCCCCAAAAACCTTGTGTTAGGGTCTCTGGTTTTGCAGGTATGGACAGAAGAGTGTGGGGTGGTTTTTTTTCCAGAGTAACTGCTGTGCCCCTAGTGCCACAGAAGGTGAGAATCATGTGCCTCCTTAGTTGTGAGACTGATCAAACTTCAGTTTCTTCTATGAATTTTTCTTCTTTCATAATTCAAACCACCAGAGGGCACTGAATATATTGGGTAATTTCTAAATAAGTATTTAAGGGTGATAATTCAGTAAGTACTGTAGTCCGAAACACTATTAGATACGGAATTTCTCTCCAAATGTTTTATAAAATGTAATAAATCTTTTACGGATTTTGGGGGGGTTAAGAGATGGGCTGGGGTCATTCCATTCTACAGAAAGAATATTTGCAACTTACTTTAAAATCTTAAAATTACAGATTTACTTATGTTGCTTTATCATCTGTGGCACGTAAGCAGTGTTCGCCCCAGGACTCCATTCCGGGAAGGATGGTCCCCTGTTCACAAGTGAATATAAAATGTGACACGTTCTCGCAAACGCCATTCACTTGCAGGACTTTCCCTTGCCCAAGGGCGTTCTCCAGAGGCCGCTCGGGCGCTGTAGTGCAGGCGGGAGGCACACGGGGGCACCTGAGGACTGATGCATTCTGTGACAGTGACAAGGGCTTGGCGCTCCTTCCTGACTTCTGGCTTTGTGAGACTGCACACATGTCATCGCCCTCGCCGATGCCACCTGCCGCCGTGGTGAGGTCCGCCCCGTCCAGGTGTGCTGCGTTATCCCTTCCTAGCAGTCACAGCCCTCTGGTATGAAGAAAGGAATTCTACCAGCTGAGGCTTATGTTGCCTCATCTGAGAAAGAACTAAGTCTCCCTGGAGTGTGCTTCTGCAGTGGCATGATAGTGGCCAGCCACAGGCACTTTAGTAGCTGCTAATCAGTGACAGTTCGTTTCACACCGTAATCTGATTCACATTTAGCGTGAAATGTGTTTGTGTAAAAACATGTCAGACATGGTTCAGATCCCTGGCAGAGGGAGTGAGGTGTCATCCTGTATGAGTAGTTATTTAATTTACAAAATACTGTTTTCTTACACATATAAAAAATAATGGTTAAAGCATGTCTGAAGGGCAGGAAGGTGTGCAAGTTATACCTAAGCTTCTGCCATTTGCTTTTTAACCTTACCTGCAGCTAAAGAGTACGAGGAAGCTGAGGGTCTGCTTTATTTTCTTGATAAACTCTTTATGAAAGCAAACATGTCTTTTTTGCTCCTCTGCAAGCAGTTGGAACACTTGTATTTGATATCTGGTGTAATTTTCACCTTTTTACATTACATCCCACATGACACTTGCTAGGTTTGTAAACGCTGGAGCTTCCTAACTTTAAATATTTAGGCTCTCAACTTGTAACATTCTGGATTTGATCGAGGGTCTGTTATCTTGTGGGTTTATCTGACAACGCTTATCTTCATTGCTGGGTTTGCCTCATCAGCCGAGGAGATAACACTGCCGTAGTGTCTCCGTTTGGGAGATTAACTGAAAATGTGAACCTAATTTGTGCAAGATAATGCAGGAAGCTTGAGAGAGGGCAAGGAACAGTCCACTATCTGAGAGTAATAGACCATCTGAGTATCCTCCTGCTCTTTCACATTTGAACTGTAAGCACTGCTGTAAGTGGGATACATGATGCTCCACAAACCAGCACTCTCAATGTTATGTAAGGAAGTCATATCACTTGAAGCTGACGCTGAAACTTGCGGTCAGACAGGTTCCACCCAAATGTCAAGGAGCAATCATGAATCACCGTTGTTTGCTGAGCAATATACAGATGGCAGAATTACCAAAGCATCTCTGCTGCCTTACAGAAGACTAACAAAACTATTCAAATATGAAACTACCTACCAAAAATTCTAAAAAATCACCGTCTGTATGGAGCTAGTTTGACTTGGGTTTATGATTCTCAGTAGTTAGCAGATACTGTGTTTTGAAATTAAGTTCTTCTGGCTTTGAAAAAAGCATTCTTGCCCTCCTCCACTTCCCTCAGTTTTCCCAATCTCTCTGCCCCCATTACTGTCTCTTCCCAGATTATTACAAAACTATGTAGCTTTACAAAGAAGAGTAAAACAGGTGATGCTTCCCATCTGCATTGGATGATACCTTATGAATGTTCCTTCTTCTGCAGCAAGGCAGGGGAAAAGCACTGCAGTATCTTTATTACTGTGCTGTTGTAGAGCCCAGAGGCAACAGTGCCACCAGGAAGGCATGATGGCACCGTGCCTGTCCCGGGGAACATGCAGTCTGCTCTGGGATGCTCTTTGTCTGTCTGGAGCTCACAAAGTATGCTCAGCAGGAGATCCAGGCAGTCACTTGTAATAGATCTGCAGCAAGCTCCACAAGAAGTTCTGATGTCTTTAATTTTTCTTCTTTCTACTAGCAGCATGAGAGTCTGTGGGGAAAGAAATGTAATTGACTGGCAAAAGCTCAGATTTTGCAGGTGTCTCTTATAGTTACTCAGGGCTCATTAGATATCTTAGCACTTGTAAAACTTGTGAAACATGTTCAAGGCAAAGAATTGCAAGAAAGGAAAAAGCAAACGACCAGTTAAAGACCTGCTCATTCTCCTTTGCATTTAATGTTTTTATTTTTCTTCAAACTCAGAGCTTGCAATCAGGATACTGGTGGAGTCTACTTGCAGATCAAAATGTTCATGGAAATAACATCCTTGAATTCCACAGGTCTTTGACTGTGTCAAGAAAGGACATGCATTATTTTAGCTGTCATATGTTAAGGAAACTTCTCAGCCTGACCATTCACAAGACTCTCAGGCATCTCAATCTGCAGCTTGCAAGCTGAGCTACCTTGACCAGATGCATTCCTCAACATGTATGATCTGGTAGCTGTGGAATAAAGACATAATCTAAGACTGCCATTTTTTTGTTGGTCTGAAAATGCACTCTATCTATTCAAGTAAGTTGCACTACTCTTTGTTAATTCATCTCCAGTAATACTCAGTTATTTCTTACTGTGGGCCTCAGTCTTGGAAGTATGATATGGCTATATTCATAAGAAAAATTCAAGGAGTTCTGTAGGAAAACCCTTAAGAAAAACAAGGGATAGGTATATTTCCTGAACACAGACACTAAGTCAGTGATAAAGCAAGATGGTTGTTATTGTAGAGAACATGGTCACAAAAATAGATAAGGCCTGTTGAAAAGATCTTCCATGGTTAGACAGAAAAAAAACCTTCCTGAAGACTGCCCCTATATGAATTACTTTCTTCTCAACATGTATTAAAAAGCCCATTTTAGCTAGTTACTGGGTGACACTGAATTTTCTGCCAAGAGCTTCTATTTTAGAAGTCCTGATGTTGTGTTATTAACTTATTATTTATTTTTCCATTGCCTCTTGTTTTATTTTACCAGATGACTGGTTAAGGTGTCAAAACTCTGAGTTTATTTAATGAAAAAGCAGTGTGAGTTAGCATATAACTTTCATGCCTTCTCTGTTTGGTGTCACTACATGCCAATTCCCACACCTTCTAGTGTTTTCTTTGGGCAACTCACTTTTTAGCCAGTCCTGAAAGCAGCAGTGGTCATGACACAGAGGTTCATACAACCCTTCATCCCTCTATCTACTATTGACAAGAAGTTGATGTGAGCTCCCAGTAGTGGTTGATATATTTTAGAAGCGGGGATGGGGAACAGAGAGCAATTGTAGTGATTATTTCCATCTAAAGGGGAGCAGAAAAGAAGCAGAAAAGCAGAGTTTTAGGCTTTCTTCCAACATCAAGTAGTAAGACCAAAATTGTGCTATTTTTGTTGAGTTCACCATCTGTGGAAAGCCCTTGTAAGGTACTATAATTAAGAAATAATGGATACAGTCTTTTAGTTTTGATCAGGAGTGTATTTTTTAAGCAAGTGTTATCATCATCGCTATTCTTATTTACCGTGCTTTTGCTCACATCACAGAGCAGTTTTGGTGTGTCCAAACTGAATTCCTTTGTTTTGAAACTAAGCCAGAATAAGTTCTGCAGATCCCTGCCTAATGCAGTCCAGTTGTCACCACTGATCCACTTGGGATCAAATCAGAGCCAGACTAAAGCAGAGCTCTTTGAGATTTGTACAGCATAGATGCCAGGTTCTTGCCACCAGATGTTTCAATGTATGGATCTGTTCCAGTTGGTTTGAAGTAATGCTTACTGTGGACATGGCCAGTCCAGCTCAGGGATCCTTCTAAAGCACCACCGTAATTGTGTCAGGGACCAAAGTTGTGTCTAAGGCCCTGCCATATTTGATCCACTGTTGTGCACGTCGACAAGATAATGAAGAAAAGATAATGAAGAAAACCTTATTGTTTAACTGGTGGGAGCTTGACCCTTAAGAGAAACAATGTATTGGTCACTCAATGGGAACTTAACCTGTGAAAGAAGAACGATATACAATGGAGCTGTTGTTAGCATGGAGGTGGTATCGTGAACCATTATGGCCTCATCTCACGCTCTGGCCAAGTGTGAGGTGATGTTGTAACTGGAAAAATTCCACTCCAAGAGGAGGAGATATGAGGTGTGGTTCTGGGGTGGAGGGCCTGAAAAGGACCAGATGCATGCCATTTTGATCCAGGGGATGCCCTGAAGGTGCAGTGCCTGCCTGCCCCTCCTGCCTGAGCACCATGCTCCATCTCCTTCTCCTGCTCAGCGGCTTTTCAAAAACTCCAGGGGTCGGTATGTATTATTTGCTCCTGTTTCTAATAAAAATAAATCTGCTCTGCAATCACAGTTGCATTTCAGGGTTTTTTGTGCATGGGCATCCTCCAGAACCTATAACATTAATGGCGATGAGGATGGGATGCCCAGAGCACAAAAAAGGACACAAAAACCTGACAGGGCTTGGGCAGTGCAGAGGATGGTTGCACCAAGAGAGTGAAACATGTAACTGTACTGAGACACGCTGTTCCATGTGTGTGTGTGGCATATGGGAGGTCAAANTTAAGAGAAACAATGTATTGGTCACTCAATGGGAACTTAACCTGTGAAAGAAGAACGATATACAATGGAGCTGTTGTTAGCATGGAGGTGGTATCGTGAACCATTATGGCCTCATCTCACGCTCTGGCCAAGTGTGAGGTGATGTTGTAACTGGAAAAATTCCACTCCAAGAGGAGGAGATATGAGGTGTGGTTCTGGGGTGGAGGGCCTGAAAAGGACCAGATGCATGCCATTTTGATCCAGGGGATGCCCTGAAGGTGCAGTGCCTGCCTGCCCCTCCTGCCTGAGCACCATGCTCCATCTCCTTCTCCTGCTCAGCGGCTTTTCAAAAACTCCAGGGGTCGGTATGTATTATTTGCTCCTGTTTCTAATAAAAATAAATCTGCTCTGCAATCACAGTTGCATTTCAGGGTTTTTTGTGCATGGGCATCCTCCAGAACCTATAACATTAATGGCGATGAGGATGGGATGCCCAGAGCACAAAAAAGGACACAAAAACCTGACAGGGCTTGGGCAGTGCAGAGGA
Source organism: Ifrita kowaldi (assembly GCA_013398055.1). NCBI lineage: Eukaryota > Metazoa > Chordata > Aves > Passeriformes > Cinclosomatidae > Ifrita > Ifrita kowaldi. The sequence continues at coordinate 284,938 of VZRS01005772.1, read as the reverse complement.
TGGTTGCACCAAGAGAGTGAAACATGTAACTGTACTGAGACACGCTGTTCCATGTGTGTGTGTGGCATATGGGAGGTCAAAATTTAGTCTGGGTACCCAGTTGTGTGCAGGAACTTAGTAATGTTTTTCTGTGCCCTAAGTGTAATCAGTGTCATACACTTGTTGTTGCGTGGTGTGGATGTTGTAGACATAGCTCAAGTACATTTCAGATTCTGTTAGGAAGAATTCTTAGTCCTTTGTGTTTGTGGTGTCGCTGGACGATTCCACTAGAACAGAGTTATCACCCTCGCTATTTGTGTTGTGGTTATCACATCCTTATGCGAGTGCATTGGTAAAGATGTTTCATAAAAATGAGCCTCAGGCCATGGCTCTGCCAGTGGAGCAACCAGGGTGGACACAGGAACCGTGGAGCACATTGTGGGACAAGCTAGAAACCTGTACAAGTATTGGGCCCAAACCATGGGAGGCTGAAGATCCCACAGGAGTGTTGAAATATTGGGGAGAGTTTGTGCAAACTCCTCAAAAACGCTCTGAAGAGCGGCTTATTCATGCTGGAAGCATGGCTGAATGTCTGTTATTTGCATACAAAGTTGCAGTTGAAAAGAACACAGAGCTTGAAAAACAGTTAGTCCAACAAGACAAGGACACAGAACAGCTGAGTGCTAATATAATGTTGAAAAGGCAAGCGTTTGTAGCTGCTGCTGCTGCAGCACTGCAATCTGAGATCTCAGTTAGGTGTGTAAGTAAGGTTAAGTTGTAAACTGTAAGTTAGGTTAAATGCTGTTAAGTGTTATTCCTCTGTTAAATGGTTACAGTTAAGGTATAACTTAAGCTTAGGTTGTAAGTTAAGTTAGGTATAAGTTGTGTTGTTCCTTTGTTAAATTTTTAAGTATAACTTAAGTTAAAGTACTGTTGAATGCTGTAAAGCTTTTAAGCCATGTTCCTTTTTGTCCTTGCCTCACTGTTCATTTGTCACACAGACACAGAGATCCCGGTTCATTTCTGTTTTGATTGCCTGGATTTTATTTGGCTTTGTTGTTGCTTGTTTTTCCTCGGTGTGCCTCAACTGTTCTGTAAGTAGTAGAATGAATCTTGTCAACAAACTTTGTTGTGCTGTCACTTAATATTAAATCTAGTTTTTGCTGATACCCTTGCTGACGATTTTTTAAGCAATCTCAAACTCTCATTTGTAACCTTGGATGCAGGAGATTGAAAGAAATTCTTGGTGCTAAGCCCAAATTCTTTTAAGGAGAATGCATTTAAAACTAATGCACAGGATGCTAATTTGTTAGCCATGGCTACTCAGGAATGTAGTATTAAACACCCCACAGAAAATACTTAACCAGGGTCTGAGTGTCCGTGGTATACCTTGTGAGATTGTATACAGTGAATGAAGGAGGAAGGGATGAAAGCAGCAATTTTTACTGGGGACACTGCCACTTTGATGAGAAATCCCCGTTCGTTACCCTGAGAAACAGATGGATTAAGATGGCTCCCCCTGCATATAAAGATGTGATAATGACCCTTTTGATTAATGAAACAGGAAATCCTCTGGATGAGATAATTGAAAAAATATGGCAGCTAGGTAACCTTAGGGAGTGGAACCCTGGGGAAGTGCTGAGAATCGAAAAAATCAACCTACTGGGCTTTTGACACCACGCAGTGACTACATGCCAGAATTAAGGTTCTAGGAAGAGATGCAGAAATCCAAGCAACTATTAATGATTTGTTACAAACAAGTGGGTTTTTATGTTTTGCTTTCATCCCTGCGTTAGTAGCAAGTGGATTTGTAGTGTTAAATTCTGTATAAACACAGCACAAGAGTGGCCTTACATGTTGCTAATTTTTATGTGTTTTTCCAATCAAAATGTAGCATGTAACTTGTGTTTCAGTCTTCTGGAGTGAAGATTTCATTATATAAATCTTAAGTTATGTTCTGCAAGTTCTGAAGTAGGACAGAGAAGAATGTAAGTTTATTTGCAATGGTGTTGGGGAGCTATGCTAAGCAGAACCTACATAGTGCAGGATGGTCTGTGCTATCTTTTGGGAAGAGTTGGTAGCGAGTTATCCACAGAGCTGCCCTCGTGCTTTGATGTGAACAGAGCTAGCTAATTTCCTTCAAAGGAAAACTGGAGAGCAAGGTAGCCAGGTGACCTCTGCCTGGGAGATTGTCAAGGAGCTAAGCACGATGTGAACCTGTCCACTGAGGTCCTGGTGTGAGGTAGTTCATCTGCTGAAAGATACTATGTCATACTGGGTATTGTGGGATACAGAGCAGAATACCCAGCTCCTACAGCAGTTTTCTGGAGTTGTTAGTGCTTCTAATGTAAATCACCAAGTTTCATCGGGTCTGAAAATTATGACCTTTGCTGTTTTCATAGCCTTGATCATAAGCCTATCCACAAGGAAAATAAGGCTTAGAGCAGCACAAGAAACTTAAAAGACATTTTCCATAGCTTGATCTAGCATTTTAATATTACTTTACTTATAATCATAACTTTGAGTAATTTTCATACTTCTATTTTTGTGATTTGTAATATTATACTGAACCGCCTTCACTATTGATTTAAAGCAAAACTCAGCTCATATTTCTCACCATTGTTGAATAAAACTATTGTTATGGAATTTATCTTTCCTTTCCTTCACAGTGTATGCCAATGTTGAAACAACACTCCCTATTGTCCCTACTAACTGTACTTTGCTTATCATTGTGGGATGGTTTTGGCCTGGATGCCTTTGGATAAAACTAAAATCCTCCTAATTAAAAGCCTCTTTGTGTAGAGGAAGGGTGAGAAAAGCAGAGGAGTTTTCAGATGTATATTAGTTTGTTTTTTAAATTGATTTTACCTTTGTTTCAGAGGAGTTATTCTATAGTTGCACTGTTTTAAACAGTAGGAAAATTAATGCCCACTCACTTTAGGCATTAGGAACACCACTCCTTCTACTCGTATTCTCCCCAGTGGAAACATTGGGTCAATTTTCTTTTGGATTATGACCTCCCTATCCATTCAAGGTCCTGTGTAGTTTTACTTTTCAGGTGCCAAGGTACAGTATCAATCCCCCATGGAACCTGGTGCTATGGCCACAGAGGTGATAGCAGCAGAAGCAAAGCAGGTTACTGTCACCATGCCAGGGGAGCAGCACTGGTGCCGAGTACCTGCTAAACACTTACATCTGCGGGAGTAGCAGGTGGGAATGGGAGAAGCAGGGGGGAGGTAACTCTTGCTCTGTTTCTGTTTTGAAGGGTGCCTCAGACTCACACCCCCTGGAACGAAAGATCCGGGTGAGCCTGGCTAAGGTGACCAGACCTTATGATGCCTTAGCACTGCTGTGCCCCAGAACCCATCGTGGCTGATCAGCGTCCTTCTCACTGCCCGTGAGCTGCAACAGCTGTGGAACAGCACCCCTGTGTCTGTGACCTGTCTGGCTACCAGAGTATGGCAACAACTGTCTCTCCTCGGGAAATCCCCTGCTCTACCCCCACAGGAGTTGGGGATTTTAGGCACCTTGAATGCAGATAGTTGCACCACCTTTAAACTTATTAGCGCAAGGAGTAGCCCTAGAACTTGGTGGGTCCGTGCCACAATACCGTAGTATTAAAATACTTCACAGTGGTATAATTCAACCACAGTACAGCTAACCCTGAGTTTTAGTACACATATGCAACTCCCACAAGGTATCTTCTTAATCTGCAGGGACCAAGCCTAGGCCAGAGTGCCAATGGCAGTTAAAGGTAGTCCATGCACCTTAAGAAAACTAACCCTCTTATCTCCAAATATAACTAATTCAGTATGGATCCAACAAAACTAAACTCACCACCGTCATACTCAGAGCATACATGCTTTTACTCCTGACTACAGAGATACAGCTAAATTCTAGAACACTGCCAAGAAAATCACTGCCTCTTCATGGCTCCTGGGATTCCAAGTGCACAAGCCCTCATGAGCCTGAGTAGACTTAGTTGTTGGTTAGCAAAGTTTAGCAATTCTACCAGCACAGCTATATCTGATGTGTTAATTGATGTAGACAGCATTAAACATGCTACACTACAAAATCAAGCAGCAATTGATTTTTTGCTTTTTAACGCATGAGCATGGATGTGAAGTTTTTGATAAATTATGTTGTATAAACTTAAGTGACCATTCTAACTCTGTCCATGCACAACTACAGAAATTACGGATACTTAACACCTTGTAGAAGACACCAGTTGGAATCCGTTTGCTGGATGAACATGGGGTTGGAATTGGTTAAAACAGGGATTAGTATTACTTTGTGCCTTAAGTATTGGGTTTCTATGTATTCTTTGTTGTATTCCTTGTTTAGTGTTGTTGATCCAATCTTTAATAGACAGCATGTTGCAGTGTACTGTTGTTCGCACGGTGGAACATAGATGTGTTCCAACCGCGGAGCGCGCAGTGGCATGTGTCAAGGACTGAAGTCATGTCTAAGGCCCTGCTATGTTTGGTGCACTGTTGTGCACGTCGACAAGATAATGAAGAAAAGACAATGAAGAAAACCTGATTGTTTAACTGGTGAGAACTTGACCCTTAAGAGAAACAACGTATTGGGAACTTAACCTGTGAAAGAAGAACGATATACAATGGAGCTGTTGTTAGCATGGAGGTGGTATCATGAGCCGTTTTGGCCAAGTGTGAGATGATGTTGTAACTGGAAAAATTCCACTCCAAGAGGAGGAGATATGAGGTGTGGTTCTGGGGTGGAGGGCCTGAAAAGGACCAGATGCATGCCATTTTGATCCAGGGGATGCCCTGAAGGTGCAGTGCCTGCCTGCCCCTCCTGCCTGAGCACCATGCTCCATCTCCTTCTCCTGCTCAGTGGCTTTTCAAAAACTCCAGGGGTCGGTATGTATTATTTGCTCCTGCTTCTAATAAAAATAAATCTGCTCTGCAATCACAGTTGTGTTTCAGGTTTTTTTGTGCATGGGTATCCTCCAGAACTCATAACAATCGTCCCAGCAGCTGGAGATGACAACAGGCAGAATTCAAGGGCTGCTGAACTTGCAGAAGAGATCTTCACAAAAGAGCTTTTTGACCTGCCAAACATCACTGATTTGAGAACAGTTGACACCATCAATATTGGTGAGTAGGGGATTATAATATTTAGTTGCTTTCATAGAGAAAGACCCTAGCATTATAAGAACAATAACATCTACAACTGCTACTTCTCAATGCATCAGGAATGAAACAAGTATGGATCTAAGCAGCTATAAATGGCTTAAGTGTCCTCATTACGTAGGATCTTTCTTTCTAATCAGCTCTGATACTTAAAATAGAATGCAACATGTTATTAATTTTGATATAATAATTTGTGAGTCTGAATTTACAATACAAAATCTAAATGCCATTCTTAATTTTTGTATTGGTCTATACAAGTAGTTGGTTTGGGAAAGTAAAAGGTTAGCAAAGCCTGACCATACAATTACCACAAGTACCCGCAGTTTAGGCATAAGAAGAAGCTATGGCAATTCCAGCACTCAGTGGCAGCTAGGAAGTAGAAGAGATGGTTAAAGTTGAAAGAAATACCCAAGAGTCACAGACAGTGGTGATAGTACAATGGTACTGACATTTTAAAAATTAATTTGTATGGAAACTTTAAGTAATCCAGAAGGATGCCATTATTTAAGCTAGTAATAAATGCAGTGTCTCACATATATCGACAATAGAAATATCTTTGCATTTTCCAAAAGCAGGATGCTGGAATTATGTTGCTGACAGATTTTTTTTTTATGTACACACATTTATCATTTTCGCTTTCTGTCAAAAAATGCACAATTATTAATATATTAATGTCTTGCCAAGAGTCTTGCTAGTTTTCTGTTGTTGAAAAGGTTTTAGTGCCAGCTTTATTCTCTGAATCACAAAATGATTGAGGTGGTAAGGCACCTCTGGAGATCTCCTAGCTCAATTTCCCTGCAGTCGTGCTGCAGGGTTACCTTCAGCTGGTCACTCAGATCTGTGTCTGGTTGTGTTTTGATTGTCATCAAGGAGAGAGACTCCACAGCTTCTCTTGTTCCAGTGCTTAAAAACACTTAAAATGAATTCTTTTTCTTAAATTTAGATGGAATTTCCTATGTCTCAGTGTGTCTGTTTCCCCTGTATTTCCGTTTTCTTGTTTCCTTTTCAACCTGTATTTCAATTCCTCTCCAATGCTTTTTCTCACAGCAGTTCTTAAAAACAGTTAAAGTATTTCTGTTAGTTATTGCAATATAGTAATGATGGACTTACTTGACAATGATGTGCTTACTTGACAAGAAAAAGTAAGTAAGGTAGGTGAGTTAATGGTTGTTGAGAGGACAAAGGTTTTGATTTATGATATTTACTGTCTTAAATACCAAGTTGGTGTAAAATTCTGTCCATGCAACTGCTGACTGGAGAACAACATGGGCTTGTTTTCTGTGCCTGGGCTTCTAACTTGTCTTCTTCTTCAGGTGGTCTGGAGTCTGGTAAGAAAACAAAGAATATGTATTCTTTATATGGCTGAGTAAGTAACGCAGCTTCAGATGAGCTTGAGAGGAAAAGACTTAATTCTTATTTTGCAGAATCAATATAATTCTTTTGTTGTCTGCATGGGAGAGATAAATGATTTCCGTTTCCTTGTGATCTTAGTGTTGCTATTTTTCATAGACCCGGCTATACATGGAAAGAGATTATCTTATGTTCCCCATCTAAGCAAAATACCCACTAGTATTCAAAGTTACCAGAACAGCAAGTCTGGGGTTCGAACCAAACACTGAAATTTATTTCAATTGTCCATATCTGAATGGATTTTTTTTTCTATAATACAATATAATGATTTTGAAATTTATGCCTTTTTAGCCACTGGATATACTTGGAAATGACTGCTCCCTGTTCCTCCAACCCAGCTGAAATATTTGAAGTCAAAAAGTAACAGCTGAGATTTTGATATTACCTGTCTTTTGTAGAGAAATGCAGCATTTTCCTCATGTTGGGAGGCTTTGTTGTAGAAGTCAGGAACTTTTGGTGATGCACGATATAATTAGTTCAGAGAACAAAAACCAAAAGGTTCTTGAAAGTTTGTTTCAGCTGTTCATATCTTCAGGGCAATCTACAGAGTAAAGTATTACTTTTTATGGCACTATCTGAGTGCAATAACATTATCTAAATTATGCAACTTAACTATCTGTGGCAGCCTATCTTTTTCCTCTCCACCAACACATGCTCATACATCTCCCTAAGTTAAGCGTTCAGCCTCACATTCCTAACTTTCCCACAGTCCTCCTGTGTCCCCCACCACCCCAATCCCATCCTTCCCTACTATTTCCACTACCTGTGCCTCTGCCCCAACCTTTTGGAAACTCAAATCTCAGCCTTGTGTAGATTCCACTGCAGGCTTTGTTAAAGCCTGCAGTAGGTGATGCAGGGTGCTACTAACATCCAGAAGTTGTCACTTCAAACTGATTCCTAATAACTAGGTCTTGTGTGAGACAGGGACTTCTGACCTCCAGGGATAATTATTTCATTTCCATGCGTTCTGTGGCCAGAAAGAGCTAATTTCAAATTTCTGGGTGCTAATGCTAAAATAACATAGTCTGGAGAAAACACTGGTAAGTTAGGATGTCTCATCCAAACTAGATGAGTATATTCCATCTGAATAGATGTCCAAGCTAGGTGAGGTGGATCATCTTATGGAGATGCCAGGGCCTCATGGTGGTGCCATGTATTTTCTAGGTACATAAGAATTACCCATTTGTTTCTTCACTGATTACTGAGTGAGTCCCTTTACCTAATTTTTACATGATTACGAGAGGAGAGATGTTTCCCACCTCTTCAAGATGCACTTGAATTATTTGTCAGTTAAATGTGCTCACAAGCCATGGTTTAACCAACCATTACTATGTCTTAATTCACATGTTGTCCATGTCCAAAATTAGGCACTGATATTAGAAATGATCAGAAATTTGTGTGTGTGTAGATTTAAAAATAGCATTGATTAGACTAAATTAGATTCCTCTTTGGTACACCTCAGATAACACGACCTTCCTCCGCATGAGACTATGAACTGTGAATTTGTCGTGTATTTCCAATACTTTCACAGACTAGAAATGCATCATGTAGTTTGTCAGGCTGGTATTGAGACCAAAGTCACTGGGGTTTGTTATGTCTAACCAGCATGCTAACAGGCACAGCAGCTAACAGGCCACAAGAAACTTCAGAGTTACACACTAGGCAGGACAGGATTTGAAAAATATAAAAGTTAAAACCTAAGGCATCACCATGTGAATGAGTAATACTTGCATGCAGAGATGCTCCTTTTGAAACCAGGGTATTTTGCTGTTGAGATTCACAGGACTAAAGACCTAGTTTTGTTGGGAACACAGTGGAAAGAAGTGATGGAAGGCATTCATTCAGTATAAAACATTCAGTGGCAGTTTTCAGACACTGAGGACCAGCCTGGATTTCACTGAGTTGCTGAACTTGGTGTTCATGGTCTCACGTTTTGATTTATGCACCAAGAGTACCACTGTACTTAGCTACTGATTTCAGTTTGTGAGCTTTTGCTGCTGCTAGAGGAATTTTTGCAGGAGTCAGCCAGTTTGTACCTTTAGCACAGTTCTACTTTCTACTTTCTGATTAGTAGGTATGAGTACATTGTAGTTTATAGTTATTGGAACTGCAGAAACCTTTTACTCACCATTAATGATTATAAGGGCATTCAGTATATATGGGTGTGATTCTTCTCTTCCATCAATAATCTTTAACATAAAATGCAATGATGTGATTTTAATTTTTTAATATTTCAAGCTTACTTGTAATTTTTTTTCACAGAAATCTGTGTGAGCGGGAGTTTAAAAGCAAATGAATTCTTCAAAACGTGTGTTGCACACTTTGCCCATGTACTTGCAGCTTGTTTTACAAGCTGCACTTTCATTTCAAAACTTGAATATGTAGGTACTGTTTTATGCACAGTGATAATGAATTGTCTTATGCAGTGATAACAAAGTGTAATGGTACAATATATGTGCAATAAAACTTCAACATGTAGGAGGAGTCTATTGACATTTCAAATGTATGGATGATTTGTCTGAACAAGAGATCTGCAGTTATTAAACTGCACGTGTATATGGTTGTGGGGGTTTTTTTCTGAAGTCTCCATCCTTATTTCTCATGTATCAATGTAAACCTGAATGATAGCAGTTAATTTTGAAATGTGAGATCAATATCAATCCTTCAGCATTTGCATCTGCCTAACTCTGGAACCAGTTTTTCAATGGAGTTGGTCACTTTCCCACAATGATACTGGGTTTTTAAGAGTCACCCATCTTAAAATCTGACAAATTTTGAAAACATCAAAAAATGCAATGTGCTGAAATAGGGCTGTTTCAGAAGAAATTCAGTCAGGAAACAGATTCTACTCACTGTTTTCTGTAACTGACCCTTCAAGGTCAAAATCCTGCCTTTAGACTGGGCAAGGACATATATGGGTGGTAGTTTTCATTAAAAAAAAAAAAAAGGAAGCAGAAGAAGTTGATTAAAAACTTTGCCTGTTTATGTAAGAGTTAGATATTAAGTGTTTGCCTGTGCCAGCTGATACCAATTAGGAACTATCTCTCTTAAACAATATAAGTTGTAGCCTTCACTTGATTTGGTAAAAATGGTTTTCCTCTCTTAGGCAATCAGATTAAAGAAACACCTTGAGTTAATTTTAGTTCAGGTGAATCAAAATCTTAAGATGAGATTTCTGGCCTTTGTATTTACAATATTTTTTTCTGCCATTTGCTGAAGTTTTTAAAAGACAGTAATTTCAGATTAAAACTTAATCTCTCATTACGAAGCTAAAATAGGGCATTCTGATAATTTCAAAGCTTTCTTTCCAAACCTTGAAATTTCATGGGAAGTAGGATTTTTTTTGCTATGTTTGATTAAAATTTTAATATGAACTCACTTCTAGGGCTCACAGTAGTTTCTCTCAAAATTGTTCTCATCATTATGTGTCGAAACTCAGGTCTAGAAGAACATGAGCACTTGAACCTGTCTTGAATATTCTGGCCATACTGCTGTCTTGCACATCATACATGTGTTAGAAATTACCACAATTAACATTCCTAGGGACTGCATTGCCTTGATTTTTACTGTTTTTCAGCATTCTGATCTTGTGTTCTAGTGGAAGTAGCAGATGTTTATCACACTGGAAAAAGAAGCCCTACATGCAAAGATGCATGTACAGAAAAAAAATTATTTATATGGAGGAAGAAAAACAGGGGGCAAATTGTAGTAAAAATAAAAGTAAAAATCCCACACTTTTTTCCAGAATTGCTGTTATGTTTTTCCATTTGCTTTAGCTGCAACCTATATTATAGCTTAGAATATAAAGGTGGTTCTTTTCTTCATTTTGTGAACTTCTATTCAAACATACAAATACAAGACACCCAGGAGTGATTGCTTAGAAGGGCTGTTCATGATTTTACTCACTGTGTGAGAAACAGTTGCATAGTGTTATGTCAAGTATGCCCAAGCCAGTCCAAAATGAAGTGTCTAGCCAAGTAAAAGAATTAAGATTACATTCTATAGGCATGTTATGGCAAGGAAATTGTTCTATGTATGTCTCATCATATGTCACTATATCTCATTGTGGTCTGTGGATTCTCCATGTTGCAAAGGGAGTTCTTGTGTTGTTATTGCTTAGGTAAATGGGGTCCAGATAGGGCACTGAACTGGGGCTGAGGTGACCTGTGCTGTGTGCCCAGTCCTGCAAAGCTATGCTGTGTGACACCAGACCACTCATTCTCTCCCCCAGTCGTCAGATTTGTGATGGAAAGTTCAGCATAACTTCCATAGGTTCTGCAGAGCTGCTGACTAGTAGCAGTACTTGATTCCACAGAAATAATAGGCTCCTTCTTTTTCCTATTTGTGAAGGACAATTCAGCACTACCTGAGTGGCGAGAGAAAAGCGGCTGTGAAACCTCCACAGAAGCAGTACCGGGTGAATTACTTGTTGGGCAGCTGAGGTGGGGTGGGCACAGAGCTGCCACATGAGCAAATAAAGATTTCCAGTCAAATGAGGAGGCAGTGGGTGCAGTCAATCCAATCCAAAGCTGTGCGCTAAGTGCTGTCAGTTGAGCTTGAATCACATCTCTAATACTGTTGAGAAAGTAACGCGAGCTGCATTTCATTATGTGCCTTGCTAATAATATCTTTTTTTCTTCCCCCTCCCCAGCCTGCTCCAGAGACAACTGGTGAGTTCTGTTTAGAGATCTATTTGTATGCATGGGAGGCAGTCAACAAAACCAGCTGCTCATAAACATCGCTAGGACAGACACAGATTTATAATTACTGTTATTGTTATTGCATTAATTTTCACACTTCATAAAGATAACAGCAAGGGCTAATGTCCTACCTCACTTGTCTTTTTATTTTTCAGAAATAGACATAGATGGAGGAATTGATCAGGACATCTTCGACATAAACGAAGGTTTTTCAAAATTCATTCTCTCTTTTAATTTTTCTTGATAATTTTCATTAGAGTAGTCACAGATCAAAACAATAACCAAATGTTCATCTCCTCTTCCCTTTAGCTTTAGGACTGGACCTTTTTGAGGGAGACATCAAACTTCAAGGAGTGAGTTCAAATGTGAAATACAAGGCCAAAATATGTCATTGATTTAAATGTAAAGTATCACTGACATGGAAATAATGGATGCATCCTGCTCCTGCAAACAATAAATGCTGTTTATGTAACAATAAACTGAAGATGATTGGGGATGGAATTCTGCAAAATGTCATAGACAATGAAGGGGTCAGCAGCATTTGCAGAAACATTATCCAGCATGAGATCTCTTCAGTGATTAGATCAATATTATTAGCTTCTTGTTTCCTTTTTTTACGTTTGCACTTTTAAGAGATTAGACAGCACTGATAATCATCCAGGCAAGTTTGTATAAAAGAATTTCTTTATTTATCTGTACAGTATTTATTCTGAGCCAATTAAATTTACTGAGCAGCACTGCAAAACCTTCATCCTATAAGTAGATTGACTAAAACGGATGAAAAATTTAGATCTGTAATACCATATTTTAAGGCATCTGGCCAGCATCCTTATCTTATCAACTAAAAAAAAGAAATTACGTTTACATCTCAAAAATATCTAGTGAGAAACCCCCAACGTGTCTTGAACTCTGAAAGTACTCTGAAAATAGTGTTTTACTCTCTCTTTTGGGAGATATGCTGAATATGTCACTAGAAGCAAGGACAGTACTTGCTAAAGGCACAGAAACAAACCCTTGCATTATGAAAAATTACAAAATGATTAATCTCTGTACAGTTTTCAGGACTTTTGATCTTAAGGCTTCCCATAGGAGCTGAAGCTTCCCATGCACATGCATCAAAATCTCAGGCAATTTCTATGGAGAAAACACTGCAGAAGCTGGAGACACTGGTAGAAGGGAGTGAAGCAATTCCAAACCCAAACCTCAGACCTCTGAGTAATCTTTCAACGTTTTTGAGCTCATTGTCTTCTTTTATGTCTTACTTAGAATTATAGATTTGCTTTAGCACTACTGTAGTCCCTAATGCTAAATCCATTTTTACTGAGGACTGCATACTTATTTTCTTCCTTGGATGCAGGAACGAAACTCCATCATTGGTGACAACTATCGGTGGCCCCATGTTATTCCTTACGTCCTTGAGGACAGCCTGGGTACGGTATTTGCCCTTCACAATGTCTGTGTGTAGTGTTGATTGAAATGTTAACCCCGAGTGACAAAGCTCCTGTGGCATCCTTTCCCCTTTAGAGTCAGGAGCAGGCCATTTCCCACAGCAGGAATGGGTCTGAGTGTGCACAAACAGGATTTACAATCTAGGTATCAGTGCTGGCTCTCATCTCCTTTCTTGAATTATTATCCTGCTACAGCCCAGCAGATTGTTTTGGTTTTGGAATTCTGTGTGTGAGACATGAAACTCTACAAAGCAGAAGTGAAAAGAGGGAGCTGAAGATATTTTTAAGGACTTGAAGCTTACCTGGCCATTTACAGCATCTACACCAGTGAAGGCAAAATGGCATTCTGACAGGCACATTGCTGATGTGGGCCTAATGTGGGCCAGGGACACTTCATAGTTTGGTTCCATCCTTTAAATCTCTGGGTTGAAGCTACGCAACTTTCTTGGAGGAGATAACACAGATATAATCTGAAAAATTCAAGTCCTGCAGAAATTCAGTGAGTGATCTGTAGCCTGCATTCTGCACTTGGTAAAATAGGAAGTCTTAATTTCCTATTTATTTAATACTTGTTTACGTAAATCTCAAATCTCAAAAAATTAAATGAAAGATTCTACAAAATTAAGACTCCCTCCACTATCCGTTATATACCCATCATGTCATATTTAATACATTTTATACAAAGAAAAATTACACAGGAGCAAAACAAGAGCAAGATACAGTTCTGCAAGACCCTAATTTATGTTTTTTAGGTTCCTACTTGGATCTTAATCCAACAAAAAGCCTTCTTATTTTGATCAAAGATTGCTGGAGCAAGACCCACCCTTGAGACTTGATTCCATGTGGATAATAGTAGAAATCTGTCGGTTCAGTATTGACAAGAACACTGTTTGCTTTGCAGAAATGAATGCTAAGGGACTCATCCTCAAGGCATTTGAACAGTATCGACTGAAAACTTGTATTGACTTCAAACCTTGGGAAGGGGAGAAGAATTACATATCTGTGTTCAAAGGAAGTGGGTAAGAGAAGCAATTCAAAATAGCTTTCATTCTGTTTGCTTTCAGGCTACTTTCATGGCCAGTATTCACTCTAAAACTCATATTTCTGATTATAAATGTTACATTTTTGTTGCCTCCATTTTCCCAATCCTTTTTAAACTGTCATGGTTTCCAAAAGAGGTATTACCTTAGTAGTAATGAACAATTTCTACTGATATTTCTTCGTAAATATAAGAAGAAATCAAGTCCTTTAAGAGGTAATTTACTGGACATGATAAAGTATATCAGAAACAAAGCAATTATGTTATTGACTGATCTTTGGATATACGGAGTATCACTTTCAGATGGTCATTCTTAATATACCTTGGCTTTCAGGAGAAAAGAAAAACCAAGGAGAAATATGATAGTTCTCACTGTGGGGCAATGAATTTGTTTGAATGACACAATGGAAGTACATTTGAACAATGTAACGAGCATTCAAATAGAAGAGCAATAGTTTTAAATTCTGTACAGCACTGAGATATTTTACTGAAGTTTTATTTTATTTACATCTTTTGATGAATAATCATGCTATTTCATCTTAAATTTTGCAAAATATTACTCCAGTAAAGAAGTCAAAATTGCCCCATCTTCTTCCCTTCTAAGGCATTCTCTGTCAAAACAGTGCAACAAGAACAAATATATTCTTCACTCTATGCTGAACCATTTCTCTTTTAGAGAAGGAGAACAGGGATATCTTGATAGCCTGGTGAGGAAATTTGCTTTCAGAAAATCATTTCCTGATATGAGAATGCCTTCATAAATGGGAAAAGATTTTCTGATAATAAAAATGTTTCTCTTTCCCTTTGGCTTGTTCTGAGATATTTGTAGCAGATAATTGTTTCAAAATTTCTTTGGTGTCTGGCTCTTTGTATTTTCTGCTGTTCATTCTGTACACATGACACTGAAACTCATGTATGAAAAGATGTATAATTGGAGACTCAGGGAGCAATGCATTTTCCTGTGCTAATAACTCCAGCTTTTTGAGCTAAATGGAAAACTCGTGTAGCTGAATTTTGTAGTCCTTCATCCCCTAAAGTATGCACTGAATTTGCTAATAATTGTACCTGAAAAAGAACCACAATATTTAGCCTATGGCAAGTAGAAGGCCACTGTGCAATGTTTCATTTATATGTCTATTAAAAATAGATGAGTCATGGTGATGAAGATGAATTCTTCTAGTTGGATAACATATCTTGCCCTCGCTGCCTGGAGTGTGGCTTGCCCTGAAGTGTTTCCATCACCTTAGCTGACACATCCACAGCAGAACTTTTTAAAAGGTTGGAGCTAAATGGTGCAGTCTCCTAAAAATGTCCACCCAGTTTCAATGAGTCATCTTGGGCTCTCAGAGAGAAATCAGGACTGACCCTGAATAAACTGCTTTCATTTCATGCCATTCCTCACTTCTGGTGTAATGGAACAAGGTGTAAGCTGGGTAAACCAACCCATTTTTGCTCTGTTGTTCCTACTGTTTTGGAGTTTTTTAAATCAGTTAGGACTCTTCTATCTGCTGACTAAAGACCTCAGTCCAGAGGATACAGTGCAGACAGGCACGCAAAGTTCCTGGCAATGTAAAATTTTACCACACCAAGTAAAGGTTGATAAATCATCTTTGCCTTTCTGGTCTTGGCTTGCATCTATATAACAGAGGAATGTGGGGGAACTTTTGTGTCAAAAGGATTTGTAGTAGGCCATAAAGTCCTCGTCTGGATTACCCTTTTGTATTCAAATGAAGTCAGCCACAAAAGAAGCCAGCTGTCTTTTGTTGTGTTGACCGCCCTGTGTAAAAATACATTTGTAGTCTCTGGTGTAAGTACAGAGTGTATCAAGACCCTGTACAAGGAGCCCTCTCCCTGTACACATTCTTCATCTTCACCTTGGCTACTACCAGTATCATGTTAACCCCAGCCTGTGTGCTGAGCAAAATACATGAGGGACATAATTATGAATTACAGAAATGTAGGATAATCAGATGTGGTAAGATGTGCCTGAAAAGTTCGTAGAAGAGTCTGGAAACCTGCAATGGATGTGCCATTTCACCTCGCTGTTCTCACGAAGAACAGGATTCATTCAGCAGGAAAACTAGCACGGTGTGGTAGAATCAAATGATTAGCTGACCAGGGAGGATCAGCATCATCTCTAGTACTTCCACATGGAAAATCAGGTTTTCATGGAGACCTCCTGGGAGGCCACTTCAGCTCTTTGCCACTGTTGCACACAACAAAGGGAATCCATGCAGATGTGGATTGACAGAGATCCCTGGCTAACCAGCTTGGTGCTGGTAAGTCAAAGTGTCTGTGAGCTGATATTGGTGATCTGTGATACTATGGAAAGAAAATTAGCAGCAGGACATTAGCATGAAAATGTGCCTGAAATGAGTGGCATCATTGCTACTGATGGCATGTGTCTATTTACAGCCCAAAAAGAGAGATGGTAGGATTAATCAGAGCAGGTATTCCCTGTTCTTCCAGCCTCTGATAGCAATGCAGGAAGTGTTGAGTCACAGGCAATACAGCTCCTGGGCACCTGGGAAAAGCTGGGACTTTCTCCACTTTCTCCCCGCCATAGATACTGCTGACACAGGCTTCCAGGTACCCATTGCTCTGGAGTGCCACGTCCCACTCACCTAAGCTTTACTCTCAGTGCAGGGTGACACAGACCATGTATTTACTCCCTCTGTGGCTGTAGAATGACAGTGTTGTAGGCATTTGGCAGACCAAAGGCAGCTGTATTCCCTGTCATTTGGATGGTACTTTTGCCAAGTGTCCTGGATGTGCCAGTGACCTGCTGTGCACTGTGCAGCAGCTGTGAAGCCAGAGGTGGCTTTGGTACGAGGTGGACCCAGGCCTGTGATGGACTTCTGCACAACACAAGAATCAATATGAGGCCTTGTTCAAGGAAAGACCTTGAAATTGTGGATACTACATGTGCTCCTTACCAGGTCTCATGTTGTGATTTTAATGAATAATCAATAGGCAAGGCCTGTGTTGCTCTGTGGAAAATGAAATACTGGGGAATATGTTGCACTAATAAGTTACAGAGTTTGAAAGCACATGGTGTGCTTGTGTTTTTAAATTTCTGGGGTGATAGGGCTGCAAATCCTGTGGCATATTTTGTGCCCGATTAATTTTATGTACTTCAGTGGGTAAGTATTGATTTATTTGCTGCATAAAATATCAATTTAAATGTAGCTCTCCGTGCCTGCTAGTTTGTGGACATGGGGTGCCATTTTATTGGCCTGTGCAGATAACTCACTAAATTCTCTCATCCTTTAAGAAAAACTTCCAGCACAGCTGCAGTTTTGCTCTTACTTGGGTGTGTGTGAGAGCAGCAAGTTCTCTAGCACAGCAGCTCACAGAGAGCCAGAAAGAAAAGAGCCTGTGAAAAGCACTGTCAAAGGCACCAACCTGTCAGAAGGTAAAGACACCATGCAGAAGCACACCTTGCCTGGCAGCCACAGTCCCATGCAAAGTAAAAGGCCAAAACACTACAGAGAAAACCAGGCAGAGAATGTTCATTAACCCACTTCTTCTTATGATAGGGACAGGTTCGAAGTGTGTTCACAGACACATACTGTGGTCTAGCTGAAAATTGTTAATTTGCAGTCACTGAACTGCTCTAAATTATGTGCCCAAGGCCTTTGATGTTCCAGAGTAGCAAAATGATGCCTGGGGTCGCCACCTAAAAACAGAGACTAGACAGGAATAAGAGAATAAAGGCAGGTATTTATTTGAAGGGCCTTCAGAGGTACACCCTGGGCAGTCAAAAGGTTCCATCCAAGATGGACCCTGGGTCACGGGCTCTTCACACTTTTGTTTGGTTCGTTTGCATATCAGGGTTAATTCTCCAATTATAACCTCAGTTAATGATGTAATCACCCCAAGTTTGCCCCCTCTTCAGAAGTTTTTGGTGTACACATTTTGGGGCTTGGTGTCCTTGAAGAGCAAACCCAGAGAGGGTTTGTTATGTCTAACCAGAATGAGAGAACAGCAGCTAACAGGCCACATGAAACGTCAGAGTTACACACTAGGCAGTACAGGATTTGAAAAATACCAAAGTTAAAACCTAAGGCATCAAAAGAAATCCTCATAAGTTTTCTTTTGTCACAAATAGCTCAAGATTTTTCTTCTACTAGAGCCAGAGGTGAAGAACTTCTTGTTCATCGAAACAGAGCTAAGTGTGAGAGGAAGGGATATGATAAGGAGCAGATCAGTGGAAAAGTGCTCTCTGGAACAAAATGTGACTTCAATGCTCAGGTTAAAAATATGCCTGTTGAATAGACCGGTTCTGGGGTTCTTATGGCATGGGGATGGTGTGTATCTCACAGAGCCCTCTCTCCTTTCATGTCAATGCCAGCTGCTGGTCCTCAGTGGGAAACAGGCAAATGGGCTTGCAGCAGCTCTCCATCGGAGCCAACTGTGACAGGATCGGGACCATCCAGCATGAATTCCTGCACGCCCTGGGATTCTGGCACGAGCAGTCCCGGTCTGACCGGGATGACTATGTGACCATCGTCTGGGACAGGATTCAGTCTGGTCAGTCACTCCACTGCTTTCCTTTCAGGCTCTGGTGTTAGCGGCTTAGCTGTGGAACATCCCTTCCAGCCATCCTTTGGTGGTCATGCTATTCTCTCACCTGGACTTACTTTTCAAAGCCAGTATATCAATAAATGAGATATTAGGGGACATCTATTTGAGACAGAAATTCTCATTTGTTGCTGCTGTTGTAATTCCTTGTGCCATGACGGTTTCCAAAGCCCTAATTAGAGATCTGAATCCTATTATGCTACGTGTTGTACCACAGGGCAGCAGAAAAGGATAATTTAGTTTGTTTAAATGAATACTCTAAAAGTATGCTTACTCTAGAAGCCCTTAAAGAAATAAAAATAACTTAAAACCCTCCCCAATCTGAAAAACCCAGTGTGACCAAAACCAGTAGAAAATCTCCAGTGAAAACACTGGTCCTTCTCCTTCTGCCTGTCTGCTACACCTGGTGCGGGCAGCAGAGCTGAGATAGAAGAGTATGCAGAGGGTGGGCAGGCAGGAGAGACCTTTTAGAGTCTGTGTCACACCAGCAGTTACTTTAGCAATGCAGCTTGTGAACTGTAATTGTTGGTATATTTGGCACAAGTCTCAGAGCTGGCACAGAATTCCTCAGGACTTTGTCTCTGCCTCTTTAGCTTGTTGTCGTCCTCTGGCTTTCGGGCTGTTCAAAAACCAAGTTATATATGCAGACTTGATGTTTTCCTGACATAGGTACACACAGAAGACTGAGAAAGTAGATAATGATTAAATCTAATGCATTCTTATTTAGTCGTGATCAATAGTCAGGTGCATATGCAATTATAAATTATAGAAAATTACCTAGACTCTGTTATTTGATTTCCGTTGTACTTTGCTGACTCTTTAGTGACAAGCTGCACTATTGTTAGACATTTGAAACTGTTGCAACGTTTTTACACTGATCAGAATATAGTTACTGTATTTTGACTTATTTAAATCTTGACTCCCCATTGGGTAGTAAGCAATTGGGTTTTTGCTCATACTTCAGAAAACGTCTGTACTGTTAAATTCTGGAAGCTTATCTGATGACAACTCTGACTTGTTTATTGTTACCTAAAATGACTCGCAATTAAACAACAGAGAATACAGATTAAGACCAGTTGCAAATTGCAGTAATTTGAGTACTGAAACACGTTTGGATATCTCAAGCCCATCAAAGTTTACAAGTATTTTCACAGGAAAAAGTTTTCTGGTAGCAAAAACTTTGCTTCATCCAGCAGAAGTCATCAGTGGCTGAAAGAGGAAAGTAAATAACCCTAGACTGGAAATAAAACTATTTTACAGAGTAAGTGCAAGTAAATGCCTATAAAAAATACTTTGGGATTTGATGGATTCTCTGTCACTGCAAGTCTTTACGTCAAAACTTGATTCTCTTAAGCAATAGACAACCTTTCCTTTCAATTTTGTCATTCAGGTAAAGAACATAATTTCAATAAATATGATGATAAAACATCAGACTTCCTGAATGTTCCTTATGACTACAATTCTGTGATGCACTACAGCAAGACTGCATTCAGGAATGGAACTGACCCCACCATCCTCACCAACATACCCGACTTCATGGATGTCATAGGACAGAGAATGGATTTCAGTGAGTACGACCTCCAGAAACTGAACCGGCTGTACAACTGCAGTAAGTTTCTCCATTTATTTTATACTATATGGTTCTGGCATTCAAAAGAAGTGAGGGTGATACATACATGCTGGACCCATCTAGACACAAGTGAAAGAGATGCTAACATATTTGGAGAAGTGAATTGTGTTAAAAACACCAGAAATAATGGTACAGCTAGAAATAACATCCCTCCTGCAGAAACACTGCTGAGTAGCAGAGGTTTCTGTGCAATTGTTCTGACCTTTAGTTAAAAACCAGCTTTACTCAGCAGCTGACTTTTGTTCATTCCTTGGGTGGCAGTTTAAAATGTGTGCTTCTGCACAAAGCCTTTTGTTTTTTCCCTGTATTATTCCACAGCTGTTGCTCAGACACTGCACAGAAATGAGTGTGCTGTCATACCTACTCCACTTTCATGGAATCTGTGAGACGGAGTGCATATTCATGCAAATAGGGTACAGATACTGTTAGGAATAAAATGCAAGCTTTTAAAATTTTCATGTTTAGTTTCAAACCTTGTCTCTTACAAAAGTGGCCAAAAGAGTTATTTTTCTCAGGTGGGGTTTATTTTACAAAGGTGAATTAAAGTAACAGACAGAGAAATCTAGATAGTTCTGTTATCAGATTGGAATATAATTCTGTAATTGTTGCTGCATTCAATGTGTTTTGGCACTCAGAAGAAAACTTTTATAATATCCTAAGTAGTGAGTACTGGCTTACAATTATATTTTAAGCCTCATCATACAGATACCTTAAACAATTATCAAACTGATTAATTAAAACAGTGCAGTTTTTTGAGTGTACAGTTCTGATGAAAATATTTCTATCCATGTAGGTCTAAACTGAACACACACTTACATACAGACTTAGCTTGTAGCACTCACTGCACAGTCAGTTAGGCATCATAAATGTGCTTACAGCTAGGGATGTCTTTAACAGGGGATGGGGTCCTTCTTCCTCTCCATTAATCCTATATGGTTTCCATCATTCTCATGCATTACAGAAATACTTCACAACATTTTAAGTTTATTCTTAACCCATAGGCACATTCCCCAAATGAAAAAAAACCTCAGTCCTGTTGAAATCACTGACAAAACTGCCACCACTTCCAGTGCAATCAGGACCTGTCCTGCTCCCCAGTCCATCTCTTGGCTTCATATGATGTGTATAGTGTGGATGATATTTGCAGAGACATAAATATTGTCAGGTCGCCCATCTGTGCCAGGGAGGATGGTGCTTCACAGTCCTCACCCATGTAAAAGACTGCTTCATTTGCTGAACATGATTTAAGGAAATGTTTAAGCTGAATATGTGCTTGAGGCCCATGTGGACAGGAAATTGCATTAAAAATGTGAATCTTGGTACTTAAATTGAAGAAAACAACCCGTACCATAAGAAATTCTGACTGATAGTTTAGTGCTGCTCCAATCTGTACTTCACTGCTGCCTTTCAGGCCATGTGATAACAGTAGAATGTAGTCTGCTTTCCCCTTGGAGCATAGTGCTTAACAGAACTGACCATGAGGTTTCCCTCAGCCTCTGGAAGTTAGGACTTGGCACTCATCCCCCATGTATTTTCTTCTGAGTCCAGTCTTTCCCTACATACCAAGCAAGTATCTAGCTTTTGTTGCAGATGGAATTCACAGCCTGCCTCACTCCTTGCCCCTTCCCCCCTTTCAGGAATGAATCTCAGAAATACACCGCGAGCTACTGGGTCTTGCCTTTCTCTCTTCCTGTCATTCAGGTCAACACTCCGTGCCAGCCAGCACTTTCTAATTAAGGTCATTAGGTTGCTTCCTTCCTGTTTGACCAAATCAGTTTCATGTTTTGTTTTGTACTGTGATTTCAGAGTTCTTTCATCTAATAATTCTCCATTTTTGCTTACCTTCTTTCTCCAGCACTCAATATAACATTTGTTGTGAAGGCCTTTTCTTAGTTTTTGGAACATCATACTGATACTGTATCTTTAAAAATATCAGTCATACAACACTTCTGATTACCTTGCAGCCTCTAGAGGGTTTTTAGCTTTCTGTGAGGACAGCACAAAATATCTGAGCAGTAGAACTGATTTGGCAGCAGTTCACACTTAAGTACTTCCCAGAGCTACAGCTTAAGTGAAGCATTTGGCATGTTATTGAGGTTGAGTTTTGTGATACTCAAGGTCTTTTTGTTATGCAATGAAATCTTTAAACCTTTAAGCCAGAATATTTTATATGTAGTTTGAAAAGCATTTCATTAACTTAGTTGTTTTCAATTCATGGCTGGTATTACACATGAGCTCAGATGTGGTACAATGGAAAACAAAAATAAGACCAGGGATAAACCTGGACTGTGCTATCTCTCACCTATCCAGAGTTTGCTTTAGACAGAGAAAATATTTCATGTGGTGTTCTCCCTTTCATATCCAACTGCAGAGTCTTCCTTCACTTAATTTTTCACTTGTTATATGAAAGACATTGTAAAATTTGTATGACATGAAATATCCACTGGTCCCAAATATACCTTTGCCAAATGGGTTTTTGAGGGTCTTTATCAATTCAGCATTTGGAAAATCAAGGTTTGTTTATTACAGTGAAACAGCTTCTGCTCTTCTGTCTTTCAAAATATGCATTCTAGCTGATACATTAGTGAGCTTGTCAAAGCTCAAAATCTGTGGCCATGTGTGGAGTGGCCCAAAGAAAGCAGAGAATGAATGGGAAGTCTCAGGACTGTAATATGAAGGTGTGTGAATTGGGTTGGTATTAGTGTTCCTTTCATATATGAAAGATGTGATATGATAATTAGCAGATGCCCTCCTGTGCTTGCTTAGGGCCCAGAGTGTTCCTGATGACATCTTATTAATGTCAGTGTTAATCACCAAGTGTTTTGAGTTCCTGAACATTGTGTGTATGAACGCTGATCATATTTAAAGCCACTGATTACTTGGTGTTTGCATTTAGTCTTTCTCTGCTCATGGCTTTGGACCTTCAGAATTAAAATGTGTTATGTAATAGAGATTCACAATTTTTTTTTTTCCAATGTCGTAGCCTCCTCCCTAAGTTTCATGGACACGTGCAGTTTTGAACTTGAAAATATATGTGGCATGATTCAAAGTTCAGATGATAACAGTGACTGGCAGCGTTTGTCTCGGGTTCCTGCTGGGCCAAATACTGATCACACTAATATGGGAGAATGCGAAGGTATGAGAAAAAAGCTCTTATCTTTCTGGGAAGTGTTTTCTGCAGAGGCATGCGAGTTCACTTCAAGCTTGGCCTTGTTATCTGTTTACTTTTTGACAAATTACAGTTTATTTTTTAACTAAGCAACATAAACCTACATACTTAGGGAACATCATGTAGTATGTTTGATTTTCTGCTTATTTCAGGAGATCTAATGTCCTTATCTCTTTTGATCTGTTTTTTAGTCTTAGTGCCACATACTGTCATGAGAGTTATATAAAGTGTTGAACCTGTGGTACAGGCACACCAGATAAACTGCTGCTTTTCTGAGTAATTTCTCAGTAAGTCCTTGGGAAGGAGTAGGATTTTGAAGTGTATATTATCAGGGTGGAGATGAAAAATTAATTGATGATCAAGCTAGATATATCTCAACCTGTCAGAAGGCTCCAAGAGTTCAGGAGCTTAAACCAGTCCTGCAGAGAGTTACTGACACTGGGTAAAGAGTAAAACCCCATGGTTTTGAGAACAGTTTGCTAGAGATAATGAAATGAGGACAAAAGCTGCAAAGAGAATGGTTCTGCCTTTGGAAAATGCGAACAGGTAAGAGTCCTCAGTCAGAGATTTGTACAGGATCTACCTAACCCTGACCTGAGAGTATCTTTTAGAGTTATTACAATACAACGTTAAGAAAACCCGTACACCAAGAAAATTCTGTTTTCTCCCCCCTCTCTCTACTGCTCATTTCTCATTGACTTTTGGCAGATTCTGGCTACTTCATGCATTTCAACACCAGTGCTGGAAGAGAAGGAAGCACAGCTGTCCTGGAGAGCCGAATTCTGTATCCCAAAAGGGGCTTTCAGTGCTTACAATTCTATTTATATAACAGTGGTAACGAGGGCGACCGGCTGAGTGTCTGGGTCAGGGAGTATACGTCAGCCAATCCAAATGGTACTCTGAGATTCATCGAAGAGATTAAAGGTATGGAATAAAATTGCATTTTGTTTTAATCTAGACTCAATACTTTTCAAAGTACTGGGGGAAATTATTGTGGCAAAGTCACTCATTTCCTATGTTGTTCTTTGTCTTCTTCTCTATCTATGTAAGCAATTCGTTGCTGGTGAAATTATACCTGATGGATCCTCAGTTAGCTGTTTTCCTGTAATATAATAAATTACCACAAATTTCAAACTCTGACATTACCAAGATAGTTTTCTCACCAAAATAGCTAAAATTCCATGAGCAATCATTTTAACTGTTCTAGAATTGCTGGTGTCAATAGTAACTGATGAAGTTGGAATATTAGGGTAAATGACAATTAATAAGAAAGTATAATAAAGAAACGGAAAGCATAAGTGCCCTGGAATACCTAATATGCAAGTTCTAAAAAGATAAATAAAATTTAAATGACTTCTTAAACAAGGTTTGAAATTACTTAACTGAAATATATGGGCAGCAGATCATGTTTTGAGTTGCAGCTTGAAGAAGATTAAACTCTTGTGGTTTTAGGAACCTATGGCCTACAGAATGAGGTCAGCTAATGGACAAAAACTCTTTAAGCTATAATTGCCAAAGTCACCATATGATTAAATTACTTTCTCCAACATTTAACTATTATGTGGTCTCCATTGTAGCTACACTAAGTTCAGAAGGGTCTGAGCAAATTCTTTTACTAAATAGGTATAATTTCTGTCTCTTTTTGTCCCTTGAGGCTCAGCTGCTGCTGGTGCCAGTTTTTTCTTTTCTTTTTTCCACTCTTTTCTTCACCTCTATGGCTTCATCCTCTGTGTCATCTGTGCTAACAGGCATCCTTAATGTAAATGTTGCTAAGGCAGGCGTAGACTTCACGTCGGTCTGAGCCCTCCAAACTCTTTCAAACGCTACTTTGAAGCCAAGATTAATTTCTCCAGGCTTCCTTCTTCCTCACAAACACTCTTTTGTGTCTATTAGGTCCCGTCTCCCATTCCTGCTTTCTCAAGTCCGTAATTTCCTTTGAAGCCTATGATCTCATAAGTGGGTCCGAAGAGGCACCCTATTTTGACAATCTGTGGCAAAACTTTTAGGAATGGTTCAAGACCATTTTCCCCCCAAGCTGTTTCACTTCTCTCATGTGAGAAGTTATCCTCACCAATAGAGTCAACAACCCGGAAGAAACAGTGACACTACAGCCCCTTCCATCCACGGTCTGACACCCTCACCCTGGCTGAGCTGCTCATGGATTTGTGCTGAACTATGATGTTCAAGAAGCTTAGGGACAATCCCTGAACCCTTCCCACTGGTCTGTGGCTGCTGGGGACTTTTGCACTGCACATATTACATGTAAAAATCCTTTAGCTTATGCAGAAGGCAATTTCATGGAAAACAGTGGGGTGCTTTTCTTCTTGTTTCTGGGTTAATTTTGTACCTCCTAATTATAACAGTCATGAAAAATGTCAAGAAATCACGACTCATATTTGAGATCCATTGTGTTGTGTTTAGGGTTGTTAGGAGAGTGATGCATGAGCTCTGTACCTGGGATTGGCACTGCTTGTTCAATAAATGCAGCTGGTCTTCCGTGCAGATGAACAAAACCCAGACAGAAAAAGAAAAAGTTTTGCTGCACATACTTTTAAAAAAGGGTGTTCTACTTTCATCGACCTCACAAGGCCCCTGTGCAGAGGTCTTTGCTTTGTGTATACTGCTCTTGAAGTTAAGTGGAATTTGCTAGTGCAGGCACTTTTGGATGCAGAATCAAACTTGCAGTGAGGTTTTATTGCATGAAGTAGGTTTTGCAAATGACTGGCTTTAATTTGACCTTAGTACCATTAATCATTTGATGGGTGAATAGTGCTTCTACATAGGCAAGCTTCCAACAAGCCATTTAAAAATACAAAAACAAATGAATGAACCAGTCTTGTAGTTCTAGGTTCCCAGAATCCTCTGGAGCATTTTTCATTGAGGCATGTTGTTGTTCAGTTATTTGAATATAACTAGTTCTGAATTTTTTCTTTTTAATAATACAGGTGAAACTATTTTTGTGCATTTAATTATCACTATATCTGGATTAATTTAATGAAATTTTATTTAAAAATGTAAAAGAAAAAGCAGCTTTAAAACCCATCAACAAGCAATATTATGCATATTAATTCTGTTAAAATATTGTGTTGAGCAAATATGATCTTGCACTGAAAAAGTAACATCTACAGAAGAAATATTTCATCACATCAGTGCCAGGGGAACTGAAAAATTCTTACACAGTGTTGGTATAGGGTACACAGACCTGTGCAGTGTTTGTACTGCTGATTCAGAAATCTCTACCCTTGTTTTGCAGGTTCACCTGAAGATTACTGGCAGCTCCATCATGTTTCTTTGAATATCACAAGTAAATTCCGGGTTGTGTTTCAAGGCGTGAGAGGAAGTGGCTTATCTAATGGAGGCCTCTCTATTGATGACATCAACTTGTCAGAAACTCAGTGTCCCCACCACATCTGGCACATCAGAAATTTCACACATCTCCTCAACACAAGTCCAGCAGGGAGAGATGGGATAATATACAGTCCACCTTTTTACTCCAGTAAAGGATATGCTTTTCAAGTCAGCTTGTATGTAAATGGTACCACTGGTAACCCATTTAATTTAGGAATATACTTATCCTTGATTTCTGGAGCAAACGATGATCATTTGCAATGGCCCTGTCCCTGGCAACAAGGTACCATGATCCTGCTGGACCAGCATCCTGATATTCGTCAACGGATGTCAAACCAAAGAAGTGTAACAACAGACCCTCTGCAATTATCAGGTTAGTCAGAATCAAACATGTAGAACACAACCAAAAGACAAGGGGTCACATCTCCTCTTCGTGTAAATTAGGGCATTTTTTTTAGCTTCTGGAATGTTTCATTATGTTTGTTGCAACAATAATATTGATCCACAGACAAGAAAAAAAATAAACCTACAAGCAAGTTTAGCTGGGACTCTGGATTTCAAAGTTGCTTTTGCATAAGAAGCAGGTGGATGATCTATTCCTAAAGTTTCTTTCATACGCTCTGTGAGGATACATTTATTTCTGTTTTGATGAGAATGGAAGGCATGAAAAGAAAAACACTGAATTAACAATACAAGCAGTTCATACCAGATAAAAGTGCAGCTATCGAACAAATCCCTGCCCTCCTTGTCAAAGGTACAGTGATGTCAGCACAAGCCTCCAAATGGACAAAGTACTGATTCATGTTATGAAATCTGTACTTGTTCAAGGTGTGAGAAGATAAGGGCTGTTGTCCACAATAACTTGGAAAGGTGGCAGTTGAGGTAAAAAGTAGCTCTGAGAAATGGTAGGAATCTCTACAGAGAGAGATATTAAAGAAAACACCCACATTCATCACTGGATAAAGTTTGGATTTAAGCCACAATGAATTTCTTCATTTTGCCTAAAGAAACCATCTCTGCTACTGAATTAGTTTTCTGGACTTTCAGACTAGAAAGGAGGGAAGGAAGGCACAAAAACATCCAATTCACATTATTATTTTAAAAACAGTATATTTTACATTCCTTTTTCTATGACACTGGCTCTATATGAAAACAAAGTGGGTAATCTAGAAAGACTTAATGTCCTTTCCATAAATGGAAGACACACCACACCATGTCCTCCATAGATGTTCGAAAAAGCACATTTTCCCTGTGCTTTCTGCTGTTACAGCCACAGTGCTTAGCCTTTTTCCTTCCCTGGCCCTGTGGACATGCAGTCTGTTTGCCCTCTGCCCCTTCTCCCTTGTTTATTCATGTATTGCAAATAGTCCCAGATTCCCAAGGGAAGCCTTGTAACACACACTCTTTCTCTAACCAGAGAGGTGTTGGAGCAGGCAGATCTTTCTCCCTCTGTCAGATTCTTTCATGGACAATCAGGCTCAGCTTTGAGATTTAGAACGGTGTGATGGAGCAGGCATCAGTGATCCATGATCATTCCGGTTGTTCAAATACCCTGTGCCCCATGTCTGCTGCAGGAGATGCTCTCTTTTGAGAAGCACTGCATTAACTCATGTTACAGATGATTCATGTGCTACTTATCTTCTTGACCACTACACTTTAAAGAACCAAAAAGAAAATACAACAGATTTTCAACTAGCTCTCCAATAACCTTACCTCCAGCATGTTCTTTTTCCCAGTACCTCAGGCTAAACCAAAGCATTGAATATCTCCATTGTCTTATGCCTCCCATCAGTGGGGAATATCAGGCAATTGAGGTTTCTGCTGAGAGACAAATCCAGAGCAGTCTCACATTCACATTCTTTTTATCTTTTTTTTTTTTTTTCCCCAGAATCCTCATCAAATTATACTTGGGATAGGCCAGATAAAGTGGGATCCGAAGCAACTTTTCCCAATGGAACTAAATACATGAGAGGTCCAGGAGTTGGAACAAGTGCATTTTTAACTCATGAGAGACTTAGAAGCCGCAACTTTATTAAAGAAGATGGTGTTTATATTCTTTTAACAATGGAAGGTATGTAAACATAGCTGATACTCTTTACAATGCAGTAAACAGTGTCAGATACTAAGTCACTAGTGCTGTATATAAATACATATGATGTACCTTGCACATGAGCAGTATTTGAATTATGCCTATATCTAAAGTCAAATCATATGTTTGAATAAATTTGTGAACAGGTGCATGAACAGTATAATTCCTTTATCTCATGTGAAGGTGTATAAAACAATGCAAATTATTTCGAATAGAGTAATTTGAATAAAACTATCTGTTTCTGAAAACCAATCTAGAGGACATTTCCAAAGTACATCATGCTCCTGAAAGGTAAAAAAGACTGTTTATCCGTTACACCTGTGGACAGGCTCATTGCTCTTCATTATTAGAAACTATCATTAGAATAAGAAGAAAAACAACGTGGAGCAAAGACCTTATTTCTTGTGGGTTCACCATGCAGATATCTCGCATCTCCTGTCAACTGAGCCGAGTGTCCCACCCACTGTTGTTACGACTACAAGTGCCAGCACCACCAAACCTGGCCCTGGCCCTACTGCCACCACCAAGCCCCCCACTGACACTGAGAGCACCACCACTGCATCCACCACCACTGCATCCACCACCACTGCATCCACCACCACCACCACCACAACGAGCAGCATCACCCAGCCCCAAGATCCAGAGGTTCCGGCTTTCTGCCCAGACAACCCCTGTGAAAATGATGGTGTCTGCGTTATGGTAAACAGAGCACCAGTGTGCAGGTAACTGCCTCTATTCAGTCTCAAATGCAATTTTAGGATGAGTAATGAGAGTTTCTAAAAAAATAAATCTTTGCTCCTAATGAAAGAAAAGACAGACTGTAGCTGATTAAGGCAAGTATTTGCAACTGCTCCTGTGAGACTGAACTTATGGCCAATTTGGGCAACAAAGCTCCTAACCTCAGCATTTGATCATTTTGAAGTTCTCTGCTTGACTTCCCTGTAAATTATATTTTAAATGTGTTTATTATTTTCAGTAATGTATTACTCCAAGTCCTTAGAATTCCCTATAGCAAAATGTAGAAGAGTTGAATAAATGTAATTGAAAGAGAAAAGCATTAATATCAATAGAGAAGATTTTTAATACTTATCATGTAGGAAGCAGCATAGACATTATTCTAAAATTTGATTCAGAAATATTGTACAGTGCAAATTATGACCACGAATTACTGAAGTGTAGCTGCTCGCCTTTGAAACCAGCAGTGAAAGCTGAAGAATAAAAGATTGTTTGCCCTGAAAGAAGATTAATACCAACTTTTATTTAATTCTCTGTGGATACGTTTACGTAACCCACCTGCCTGATTAGCATTGTTCCAGCTCTCAAATAAGCTCTGAGGCTGAAGGTGGTGACCTTATGATGCTGTGCCAGGGCAGGTAGACTGGGGGAGTGCTGTGAGGAAAACATAAAGGCCTAGAGCCACAAGAGTCAGGATGACTCATGAAGTGTTATATCTCCCCATCCAGAAACCTTTTAAAAAATAATTCTTGCGCAACTCATCAGAAGCAGGTCACAAATATGAGTAAATGTCAAGAAGTGGATCCAAGAAGACAAAAATAAACAATATGCCGAATATGATGCCTAATTTCAAAATTATGGAAAGAGAACATTTATTTTCTGATATCTCTGGACTCTTTGAAGCTTTGGTGCCTTTGCAACCTGCTTTCTGTCCTACAGAAATGTGTGACCAGCAGTCAGTTTCTACCCCAGTTTTCTGATGGGAAGTGGGTGGGAATGTGATACATCTGTTCAAGCTGAATCACCTGGAGTCCCCCCAGCAGGCAGTATCTGCACAGCGCACTGCAAACAAACTTGTTTTCAGGGCTCAGGTAGTCCTGAATAAATGGCTTAGACAGGAGGTAGAAAATCAGTACTTAAGGAATAACCAAGGTTAGAAAGATGGGGGTGGGTGTGCACTCAGCAGTACTGCACGGATATGTTTCTTTTCCAGTTAGATCATAGGACCCTCGCGTGCTCACTGTAAAATCTTTTGGAGCTGATTGTGGTGCTGGATAAGGTGATGGAATCAAAGCCTGGACGTTGTTTTAAGTCCTAAAACTGGATGACTGCTGGGCTGTTAATTTCTTTTCTTACCTGCTTGTTAGTGGGGGGCAGAGACAGCTCTTACAAGTTCTTTAAATTTGAAAATTAAAAAAAAAAAGAAGCTCCATAGATCAGCTGCAACCAAGCATTAAGCGGTCAAGAGGATCAGGAAGGCATTTAGATTTTCTGGCAAAGGCTCTCTCTGAAGGCACAACCTGTGAAAGAACAGGAAGCTGAAAGAACCACATTTAGGTGTGTAAGGACAGTGGGCCACTCAAGACAACTTTAAAATAGAAGTCCGTTTTAAGATAACTTCATTATGCTTTGGGATATAGAAAATGCATCAGAGGTGCCATTTTTCTGAAGCAGAACTTTTCACACCTTCACTCTGTAGGTGACAGCACATATTTGTTCTTTTGCTTTCTAGATGTCCAGCAGGTGACAACTGGTGGTACATGGGAGAAAAGTGTGAAAAGAAAGGCTCAACTCAAGAAAATACTGTAATAGCCGTTTCTTCAACCATGGCTGTGTTTGTTGTAATGCTTATTGTCACCATCACAACTGCAGTGTGCCTTAAAAAGAAATACAAACAAGGAAGGGAGAATAAGGACAGCCTGACTCTAGAAGAAGTAAGTATTTTGCCTCTTGCACACGCACACGCACACGTATCTATATCCACTGAAAGGTGGATGATCAAATTCAGTAAGAAGTAAATGGGAAGATGTCACCTTTTTGAAGCCTAAAGACTCAAGATTGGAAATTAAAGAGCTCCATTAAGTGCCACTAATTTATCAAACACCAAAATCCCACTTAATTAAAAATCTGTTCTCTTCCTCTACCCCCCTCCACTCTGCCCCAATGACAGCCTACATTGAGTGGGATAGTGTGAACAAAGGGGTTCATTTTCAATCTGTAATTAAACCATATTTCCTGCTCAGTAAACTTGTATTTTATCTATCACTGCCTCTTCTACTAAAGATCTCCCCTTCAAATACCCGGATATGGTGCTAAAAAATGCATCCCAGAATGTCAAAACAAAAAGCAAATCTAAAAATAATTTTCCACATTCAAAGGCCATTTTTTTATGCAAGGCATGAAGCAGCCATGGAAGTCATGACTTAGGGAAAGGTAAAAGAAGACATCAAGTTAAACTGTCTAGATGACAGGATCAGAAATGCCATGTATTGGATAGAAGCAGCATTTGGGCATGTTTTCATAGGAATTTTCATACAGTCTGAGACACATGGACTTTTACTTTAAATAGAGGTTTGTCTTGGAAATAGCAAGAGTGACAAAGTTTAGAGGGACTCACAGGACACAGGAGAAATTTTGTTAACAAACTGAAGAGGAATGTCCTTCTAGAAAGCAGAGTTCCATTTTAAATTTTGTACTAATACTCTTTGTGTGATACCCCATTGAGTTGCAGTACCTCTGTGCAGTGTCAGATACTTGACACTGCTACTTTAAGACCTTCCAATAAATAGTTTTGGTTTCTTTGCAAGTAATGCTCTTACATTATACTCATATTTCCCTTCCCTACACACTTTTAAGATGTGGGTTGTTTTTTTTCTTCCCCACTTAGACGAAAACATCCTTCTGAAGATAATGCAAACAAGCATCAAAGACACAAGATGAACATCACTGCAAAACCACAACTACGTCATCATTCTTTCTGTTCCTTTTATCTCAACCATCATGATAGAAGTTTGTAAAGTCTGGAAAATAATTCATTATCTGGATAAAATGATGTGCTAAAGTCAGTGGAGTGTCTGACAGTGCTGTGTATCATCATGCAATGGAGAAAAATGGAAATACGTTGTGTGACATAGCTGCCCTGTCCTTCAAGTCTCCCTGAACATGAAGAAAACATGAAAACTGCATCCTGAAATTCAGTCAACACAGGAAAGTCTAAGTTTGCTATATTATCATTATACAGTTGTCTATAATAAAGGGAAGCTGGACCCTGTGTTCACAGGGTACCCAGCAGTTCTCAGTCCTGCTGCAGCTGTCAGTCAGTAGTGTGAGAGTTTGTGGAGTGTGGGAGCTCCTGGTTCATTAAGTTACTTGGTTGTGATCTACTCACTCTAAAAGAAACAACAAGTAATGAGGAAAATGATAAATGAACCTCACAGACACACAAACATTAATGCAGAAGTCAAAACAGAGATAATAATGAGGATCCAGAATGCTTCAGCCACTGATTGATGGTCCATTAGAAGAACTACTCAGGCAGGACCCTCAAGAATGTCAACCTGAACAATTATTAACTGATAGGAAGGGGAAAATATGATTAACATGAGTGTTGTGGAAAAGCTGAGGCTGCTTGAGATATGGGCTATCCGAAAAGGCTTGTGGATTTATGTAAAAATGACTATGGGGTGTTTAGGGGAAGGATTGAAAGATCCAAAAAAAAGTGGGGGGAAATGAGGCCGGTAACTGGTGAGACCCAGCTGCAAAAGAGATCTGTGTGCCAATGACCAGAGGAGATCACAGGTCTTAGGGCTCAGGGATCGAGGTACTAACACATGGAAGGACTTGCATGGAAGGGGCTGTGTGCCAGGAACTGGGGGGACTGTGGGCCATAGGGCTTGTAGGTCCCTCCAGCAACTGGAAGGGCTGGTGTGCATGTTTTGTATGAGTCTTGAAAGGTCCATGTGCCAGCAGCAGGTGGAGGGATCAGGTTGTGTGTGGGTGTGTAAGAGGTCTAAGTGCTGGCAGCTGGAGAGATCTGTGTGTGTTAGTATTTCTTCAGTGAATTTAATAGTCTGTGTGTGTGTGTGTGGGCATAATTCACTAGCAAACTTCAAGCTGGACTAGCTGGTGAGTTGGAGGAAACATTTCCACATCTGGAGGACTCAAACATCACACTGCCCTATCTGGCAAGCAGAAGGTGATTTGTATACCGCTGCCAGAACGCCCAGGCACAGATATTAAACAGGTTTGGAGGCCATGCTAACATTCAAGGGGACTGTGCATGTTTGAGTGTGTTTCTGGATGTGGAGAATGAGGGCACACATTTTTTCACCAGAGAACCTGCATCCTGATTTCCTGGAGGAGAGGAAGAGGACAGGGCTGTGTGCCCTTCTGTGGGTTTGGGTAGCATTACAGAGGGGTTGTGCTGCCCAGGCTGCTCTGAGTGTTGTGTGCAGCAGCCTGTCCAGGCAGCCACTTCAGGGACCCCCGTGTGTGTGTGTGTCAGTGTGTGTCTCAGATACAACCTTGCTGCCAGCCAGACCTGCGAGCTGGAAGAGGAGCAGCAGCCGAATCCTTAGGACTGGGAGGTAGAGATCACCTGGGACCATTCCTGGCCTGGGCATGCTGGCTGGGGAGGCAGATCCTGGATCTGGGAGATTCAGTGGCTCCCTTAACACCCCTGACAAACAGGGCTACGATTCAGTAGGATTTAGAGAAAAAAGTGAGCATGGAAACAAAAGGGCCAGAGTAAGCAAAACATCCCTCCCGGAGGACACTTTGCAGAGGGAGATGACAGCCACCACGGGCAGAAATCATCATATTTGCAGTGTTTTGGAGGGGGGCTGTGAGAGACACGAGTGCCAGTAATGGAAATGTCAGGTCACACCAGATGGTTGGTAGACTGGTATGTGAACGTGTTCACATTTAAAGGTCAGCAGCTACTTTGATTGCCTGGGATGGGTGTTGATGATCTTAACATTTGTCATGCAATTTACCCTAATTCTGGGCAAGAGCAGTTCAAATGCATGGAAATTTGATGAGGGAGCAAGTCTTCATCTGAATGCTACTGCACAGCACAAAGCAACAAATGTGTATTCTTCTGTATCGACGCTATATATGTAGTCCTTCTCTGATTCATATTCTCTGAAATGTAGTTGTATTTAAAGCATTCATAGCTGGATTTATTAGCTTTTGTTGGAATCCAAAGATTCATGAAAACAGCCAGACAAAATTAACAAAGATTTGTCAGAGCTAACAAACATCCTGGATAGGAAAATACCCTACTATAGCTGTCTTAAAATAACTTTCCTATTTCCACACGTCTTCATCAGCAGTTTTCATGCAAATAATCCTCCAAATGCGCCCTGAATTAAGATATGCACATAGATTTACATGGAGTTAAGAAGACACAAATGAGACTGTTCATAAATTCAACCCTGGCTACAATCCTTAACATTATAAACTGTGAGCATTTTATAATTCCAAATGTGAAGTACCATATTTGTGATTGTAGAGATCATTTATATTTTTGAAATCCAGATTACATGAGATCCTTACCTGTACTTTCATCAGAAGAGAGCTCAATACATAGAGCAGCATTACAATATAATTTCAATACATTGTGCAAGATACAAATTCCATAGGATATATCCTGAAATGTTAAACTTTCATGGGAAAAAATCTTAAGCTTCTGGTTATTAATTTCAAACAGGAATCAGTGAAGAGCATGATTTAAAACTGAATCTCCCAGTCAGTGAGTGTGAACAACTCACTTCCCTAGAGCCAAAAGAGAGGTTTTTTAATGTCCTTAACTGACCTAAAAATACTCAAGAAGAGTATTTTTTTTTCAATTTTACGATGCAGAAAAATTACTGAGGAAATGCAGAATGAAATTCAATATTACACTTCATTGTTTATCACAAAAGTTATGCTACTAGTTCAAGTTCCTGAACAAATACATTTTTCTTAAAAAGCTGTAGCACAAATGACTTAATGTTCTTAATTTTGGAGATGTACATTTAACACATTTACAGATAATGTGGATACTTGTCCCAGGTCAGATACTGTGTTGGTTGGTTAGAGAGCTCTATGTGGGCTTGCAGCCCCTGGGTGTTTACTTTACTTTCCTGGAGCAGGTTTATTCACAGAAAGTTTTACTAAAAATCTTTACTGTAAAGATCCCTCTGTAAAATCACTGAGATACTAACGTGATACTAAACCCCACCAGGATTAAATCTGCAAAAATCTATTTATCTTTCCTGTCCTTCTCACACTGTAGTGATTCAGGTTATGATTTACACCAAGGATTTAGTCTGCCCACATGCCTGCTCAGGCACATTCCACTCTCTGCACTCCAGGACTAGTGTGCAAACTCTGTTACTGGCTTCCCACGATATGCAGGACAAGGGCTTGGGCTGTGGACATCGACTCCGTGGGTCGCCTGCCCTGCTCCTGTTTCTCATTCAAGAGCAGATCTCTGCATCTCTAGCAAAGACCCAGACCTAAGTGAATGTTTCCTTCTCTGCTCCTCCTTTTCTGGGCTCCAGACTCGCTGTACAGCTGGACCCAGCAGAGTATGTGCACATTGCATCCAGAACTGTGTGCATGACTCATTCCCCACTGCTGACTCTATCAGGAGTCACAGCATGGGCTTAAAAATAAGCTAACTCCAAGATTCAAGTCAGTGGCTCAGGTGTAGAATAACAAAGAAAGAAAGAAAGAAAAAGTTGGGTCATCATTCTAGCTACTTCTTGGTCTTTCTTCAAGAGTCTCAGCACTGCAGAAAATCTTTTAGTCATGCCACCTACTATCTGTGCTAAACAGGATACACAGCCTCCTATTCCTGATACATGCAAACCAACTCCCTGCTATTTGCATCACACAGATCAGCTCTGCTCCGTTTAGCTCCTGCACAAGTAGCAAATTACTGAGTCATAATGTTTCAGTCTGGCTGGCACGGCATTGTCTAAATGCAAAAAAGGGACTGATCCGAGACACCAGCCCTCCAATTTCAGCTGAGTGTGTCAGGTGTCTCGTGCCACCCACGCCAGGCAGACAGGGTCCCAGGGTGCAGGGCAGGAGTCATGACTTGTCATTTTCTTTAGGTGCAATTCAGAACAGAGAAGTACCCTTCAGAACCTTTTTATTTTCCCCACAGGTCTCCTTATCCACTGCTGTTAGAGCTCAGGGTCTTTTGCTAAGACACAGATGCCATCAGCTGAACTACCTTTGGTTCTGATAAATAGGATCTTAATTCTCCGCTCTTCTTGGACTGCATTTTCAAGCTATCTTTGGGGCTGGTAGTGCAGATAGTTATGTCTCAAGAGCAGAAGATAACCAGCAATTAAACTGCCTTTTGTGAAACAGTGCTGTTTTTCAAATCTAGAGTTATTGCTTAGAGACTTTTGTAGTATTTGATGCAGTAATGGCAAAATATCTGTATTTTGCTCTGTGTTATGAAATTAGGAAGAAATATATGGTGATGTCATTTTCTCACTTCTTTCAATGGCATAAATTCTCATTTATTACAAAAGACAGCTCTAGAGTTGAGATTTAAGGATTTGTTTCAGGCAAGAAGATTATTAATTTTTTTGCAGCAGACAGATTCCATGTGGCTGCTCTCCTTGTCTTCTCCCTTTTCTGAGCATCAACAGAAATAACTGGGAGAAAACAATGACTACAACAACTCAGACTGATTACTACTTACACCAGGTACACTCTAACTGGCATCATAAAGGCTGCAGACAGGTTTACAGGTTCACATTGGAGTTCTTTTGCTCACAAATTCCTAAACTTCTACTGGAGATGAAAAGGTCCATGATTGATCTATGCCTTTGACTCCACCTACTTTGAAAACAAAACAGCATCAAAGAAGCTTAACTGGAATGTCCGGAACTTAAAGGAACAAAATCAAACCTCATTATTTCCCAAGGCTGCAGTACTTAATCCCACAATACATAATCATGGTCACTCTTCCAATGCAATACTCATGGGAAAAAAGAACCGTGTGCTCTTTCTCAGATTTGAATCTTATCTCTAAACAACTTGATGGAATACTTTGATTAACTTCTTAATGATAGCTTTTCTATTTCACACAGTTACTAATACGTAACTAGAACCAGCCACCTTCTGCTAGAGTTCTGTGTCTGTGCACTTGACCTTGATTTTTTATTTTAACACCGTCTGGATCTATGAAGTCTATGCTACAAAAAACCAGATCAAAACTTGCCAGAGGCACATCTCCGTCTTCATCTCTACTTTCCCCCCCCACCCCATACTTCTCATCACATTGTGATCATTTGGCCTTGGAGGCAGCTTTCACTCATGTAAATGATACTTGCTTGTTCAGAACAGAACATTATAAATTATGTAAAAGTAACGTTGCAACTCCAGTTTCATTTGTTAAGAAAGCTGTTAGTTTATTAAGTTTGGTAGTTACTAAGTTGTTTAATAAAATTTGTTTATTAACTGTGGAAGGAGTCTCTGTGCTCCTTATAAAGAGTCAGGTTTCATTCTGGCTGCTACTGTCATGCTTTCATTGCCAGAAAAGATTTGTCAGGGTAAACTCGAGGTAAGGAGAGAAAAAGAAAATTAAAGGGTTGCCTTGACCAAAAGAAAAATAACCATGCTTAAGTCTTAGCAGGGGTGACTGAGAGGAGTGGGAAAAGAAAAGCTGCTGGGATAACAAGTACGAATTCTCTTAAGGGAAAAAAAAGCTGTAAGGAAAAGAAAGAAACTTAAACTGAGATAGAGAATACCTACTATGGGCCACTGCATGATAGTCTGTCTACAAGCCGTGTCTCCCAGGGAAACTCCTCCTACTCAGCAGCCCCCCTCCCGTTCGCTCTGCTTTTCACATGTTGCCAGCTCACAGCGAGATCAATTGCCACTACATGTGTCCTTTGCAAACCTACTTCCATCAGCTTACAGCAAGGCCCACGTCTCTCACTTACAAGTGAGACCTCCAGCTGCCCCAACCCCAGGGCTGCAGGGCCTCCTCAGGCAGCTCTGTCCTTCGGGAAGGTCTGGGAAAATGACAGCCAGGGAGGTGCAGAGCCTGCACTGGCACAAGGATCATGCAAAACAGACACTGGGAGCTGGAAGACTGAGGAAAAACTTGGAAACATAACCCCTTCCATGGACAAAGCCATGGTGGTATCTTCTTGTGCCAGCTCTGCTGTGTCCCTGTGGAGGGCTCATCCCTGCATAAGCTGCAGCTGGGAGCAACAAATAAAAGTGGTTCTTGCCTTGGAGGATTTGCTGGAGGAACTGGTGGAGAACAAATCTCTGTTTCACATGGACACTGAAGACTGGATTTTGCCCTGCTCCCTTGGGAGGGAAGTCACCATCCCAATCCCCCTTGCCAGGAAGTGGGGCTGGCCCTTCCAAGCCCTCTGCCCCACACTGGCTTCCCTGGCCAGGTCCCCACAAGGCCACATGGTGTAAGAGACTGCAAAGAAACTTGATTAGCATCAAACCTCCCCACTGGCCCCACAGCCTGTCCATGGAAGATCTGCAGAGCAATGCCTGGCAACCACCTTCCTCCCAGGAGTGAATCCTGAGATTTGGAAGAAATTTGAGTTTCTGAGAAATACAGTTAGCCACAATGTGTCCATTTTGAGTGCAGTCCCAGCAGCCTCAAAGACATTTCTGAAGTGAAATGTGGGGAAATAGAGGTTATTTACTTTTTTTCCGCTGGGGGTTCAAATGAGAAAGCCACTCCACCCTTTCTGCTCAGAAAGTCATAAAAATGCTTTTCTTTACTCCATAATCATACCTGAGTGCCTAGATCCGGTTGTGCCACTTGTTTTCCTAAAAGCAAGTTGTCTTGGCTTTCACTTGCCTTGATTTACACCCATACTCCACAAACCACTTTGCAGGTGTGTCAGATTGCTCTCAGATTGGCTGTGGTCAGGCTCACTTGTATATTTGTTTTCTCACTTATTTCCCACAGCATCTCAATGATCTGGAGAACTAGGACAGGCTGGGTTAAAATTACTTTTTTTCTTTTCCATTCCACAGATATTCTTCGGCTATAAAACACTTTCCTACTTCTTATTAGGTGCCATCAAAACCATTTTGAGGCTTTGTTACCCAAGCCCTCATGGGCTGGGCTGCAGGAGCTCAGGTGCATTGGGTGCTGGCTGATGCTCACATGGGTGCACAGCGTGCAGCCCCTTGCACGACAGGAGGGTTTTAAAGCTCAGAAGATGGAAAGTTTGATATCTTTGGAAATGCAAGGCTGAGCATCAGTTTCTTAATCAGCAGTTACAGCTGCTGTCAACTGCCTTCCTGGCAGCCCCCTGCTGATGGTGGAAGCGGTTTAGGGAGTGTTTCGCAATACAAAGATCACCTCTTAAAGGGGAAAGCAGAGCACTTTGCCATGTTCCAGCCTTTCGCACACCGATTTTAGAACAATGGAAAAAACTAAATAGCCTAACAGGCAGTAGAGAAATCCCGACCTTTCTTTGCTACCATTTTATTCAGCGTACATGTGAATGATTAAATTGTGCCGAGTAACTGGTGCAGTATCTGTGAGTGCACGATTTCCCTTAGTTTATTAAACAGGAGTGCAGGAAACTCTCCTTCCCCACCACTTTGTCTTTTGTCACAAGAGGTGCTGAAAGCGTTTGAAGTTTCAGTAGCTACTGGTGAAGTGAAAATATTTTTTGGACATCTCTCTCAAAGGTCACTGTGTAAGACACAGTGGTGCACTCCTAAGGGTCTGGATCATCTCAGATGGAGCCACGCATTCGCAGGATTATCCTTGCCAAAGATCTTCTCCCAGCTGTAGAAGGGCTTATTTGTCACTAAACCTCAGACTTCAGAGCACAGCAACGGCATGCAAATACACAAAAAAACCCTTTTATGAAAGGGGAAATGTGGATGCCAGCAGCCAGAGCCCTGACTCCTCTCCATGGATGTGCCAAAGAAAGGGCAGGAGGAGCATTGTGGTCATCTCCTTCAGATCCAGGGACTGCAGGATGCAGGTCCAGGCCTCTGAACTGGATGTTAGGGATAGTCACTAAATATTTACTTATGATGTTGGGCTAATTGCCCCAGTACACTGGAATCTTGGTACTTCCAAGCTCTGGCAGGAATGAACTTGAATGAGATGAACGTTTAAGCACTTACAAAGTAGTTTTACAATTAATTACCCAAATACTCGTGGGAAATGGGAAATCAGTTTCCTCATTGATTGGAAAGAGTTAAATCAGTGCTATTAGGAGGCTTA
This sequence comes from Ifrita kowaldi, assembly GCA_013398055.1. Taxonomy (NCBI): domain Eukaryota; kingdom Metazoa; phylum Chordata; class Aves; order Passeriformes; family Cinclosomatidae; genus Ifrita; species Ifrita kowaldi. The sequence goes on along the minus strand of VZRS01005772.1, from coordinate 244,418 downwards.
AGTAAGGGCATGGAATAAACTCCTGTCGAATCAGATTGAGAAAAGGCAACCCACCAGCACCTGTTAGCTGGTCTGATATTTTGCTGCCCCAGTGGTGCTGTTTAGTCCAGGGAAACTCCACTTGGTGGGAGCAAACCCAGGACCTCTGTCAGTGCTGCTCTGCTGTGGCCACAATCATTGACAAGACACTTCTTCCCCCTTGGCCCCCAAAATCCCACAGCTGTTAGCAGACAGACCTCAATAGCTGGATGAAGGTGGTGGCATCAGGAGTACCAGGAGTCCCTGATGATGGGTCAGGGGATGCTAACCCTGATCTTGCTAAATCCAAGGAAATATGGGGTTGTGGTGTCAAAAAATGCAGCTTTTCAGGCAGCTGAATGACATTTACAGCCAGCTTTTATGTGCTACCACTTGATCTTCATAGCAAGTACTTTTTATTCAGTGTTTCCTAAGCTCCTTCAACTATGAAAAGAGGAAGATGCCTTTGACAGTGTTCCAGGTATGTTGAGAAGTGTCAAAGCTTTTCCTGCTTTCAAGTAATGAAGATCAAAACTTACAAAGTTTAAAACATTCACCTAAACCTTGTAAATACCTTGAAACATCTTTACTACATTTTTTTTCCTCCCCTTGTTTCATTCGCTATTCAAAAACACAGCTTCCATGTAAATGTCATGAGATGTAATGTTCTGCTTCAGCTTAACGGCAGAAAACTGTGAGCACATCAAATCAACACTCTTCATTATTCTAGGTACAGGAGCCTGCCATGCTTCACCAGGATCTCCAAAAACACAACTCCAGACAATGGGAAGAAGAGAAAGCCTTAGAGAAACATGTGCTTGAGCCTTAAAGTTCCCAAAGTTGAAGGGTTCTGGTTATACAATTTTAGTTTGCTCATTTTTTTAAGCATTTCCCCTCTAGAATGCTCCTGACTCCCTGCAAACTTGGAAATCTTGCAACACTAATTAGCTTCTAAACTGCTTAATTACTTGTAAGGTCATACCAACAGTATTGGTGTGTATTGTGATTGCAATTTTCATTTCAGTCTCAAACTGGAAGGAAAAGAAACACAAAATGGCATTTCTAAGGTCAAGACTGTTAAAAATATATATATAAAAGAACTAAATCTGTTTTCTTAAGGAAAGGTTTATATTACTACAGTATGACTGCATATCTAACACTCCTCTAGACAATGGTGCAACACAGGTGGGTACTAAAGACAGCCTCAGAAATTCTACTGTTTCAATAAATGAGATAGAAATGCTCAAAATATACTTTCCTTTAATTAGAGTTCTTTCTTCAGAATCCTCCCAGAATAAATACTTAATTTTTTTTTTAATTTATGATCTCATTCCGTATTTCAAAGAAGCTTGTCTATGTCCCACCTAGTTTTGCATTTCATTAAGGGACCAATTTCTGGGTTTATTAAAGCTTTAAAAGACAGTCCTTTGGATTGCAAAGCACAGCAGATCCATTAGCATGTCATTGAGTGCCATTAGACAACTGCTTTGAACTTTTGTGGTTCCACGTGTGCCACATTTGGGTACCCAGCAAGGAAATGCAGGTGCTGAGCAAGTGCTTTGGACAAGGGGTTATTGGGCAACAGATCCCACCTGTACTGACATGGTTAAAATGCCACGGCAGGGCCCTGTGGAGGAAATGTTTCAAGTTGTCCTCTTGAGGAGAGAAAAGACATACTCAAAAGATTTGACAAGGATTATTGTTTTAGTCTAATCTATTTTTTAAAGGAAGTTATCAAATATTTGATTGAAACTCCGTAGAGAAACAAAGAGCTTGATTTATGTAAGGAAGCTGACACCTCCGCCAGGAGCTGTTCTGGAGCAGGTTAGTGTTTGCAACTGATGTAACTTAATTACGGGTACTGAAAACAAAGCATTTAGGAATGAAGTCACAACTGAACAGCTACCATGACTACAAGTGACAGAAGTAGAATAGTTCCATCAACTTCAGCGATAAACTGAAGCCCATTCGTGAAATCAGTGGGTGTCTCGCCCCAATGAGCAGCGCAGGATTAGACTCGATTGCGCATCATGCCAGCACTAGTTAGAAACATAGAACAGATGTCAAGTAAATAGGGAAGTGTGGGACAAAACAGAAATAATTGTAAAAATGTGCCCAAGGATAAAATAAATTGATCCTAAGACACTAACAAACATTCTTGTATAAGGCAAAATGAGTCTTTGTACTGGGTTGGCTTTTATTTTCTTGCTAATATTGCATAACAGAACTACGCTGGCATGATGAGGAGGGGGGATAATAAAATAACTTATCAATGCACTATTAACTCTACACGCTCTTACCTAATAATAAGATATTGATGTCTCCTTTAATGCATGCCCCATTGTCGAGAACTTTCTCATTACCCTGCAGTAGCATACACGAAATGGCTTTTTTAATATACTCATGGCCATGAACATTTGGTGCTAAAGGCTTGCTTAAATGGTCAAAGATACCCTATTTAAGAAACAGCAAACACTTACATTGCACATTACCGACATTAAATGCAATCTCATTATCCATTAGCTAGTATTAGTGCAATTTATATCTTACTTTGGTTTGAGTTTTGCAGAATTTCTTGATCTTTGCCACATCATCAGTTGAGAATGTGGGGGCTATTTCTTTGCTCATCAGTTTGATATTATTAGGAAGCATTATTGTCCTGCGTATTTTCCTGCAGATGCAGAGAAATGTCATGAGATTAACTATAAATACTGGACCATTGTTTACACAATATAAAAAAAATAAAATTCAAAGAAATTATTAGGTTTATCCATTTTATTATGGCTCAGCAAGTGAAATCCGCGCTGCAAGAGGATTCAATGAAGTTCCAACATCAGCCCCAGCAAAGAGGGCTCATGGAAGAGCATCACAGGACCCATCTCAGAGGGTGCCCAGTTGTTACTGGGCCAGGGCCAGGTAATGGGAGGAAATTTGTCAAAGAGGAGATGGCATTAGGTGGAAAGTGTTGCTCTCAGCTCCAGGGGTGGCATGGCAGCCATCTCTGACAGGTACAGGGAGCAGCCGGCACAGGCCAGGCCAGAACCTGGCTCTGAAACAGTGGGATCCTTCCAAGTACTGGAAGCCATGCTGACAAGAATTTTTTAATTGTTTGGTAAATGCCAGTCCCTGGCATGGGACACCAAGTTCCTCTCAAGCCAGTGCTGATGGCAGCCTCTCCTACTGCCATGCCCACCCATGGAGAGTTTTATGACTGCTTATTCCTCCTGCACACTGGCCAGAAGAAATAGATTTTTCTGGAAATACCTTCCATGTGATATTTGTAATATTGTAAGCAGACCTTGAGACATAGGGCATTTGGATATTTCCCCACTGAGGAGCAGGAGGATGGGTGGCAACTCTGGCAACAATGGTACGTTGAGGAAAGGAGAATGCAATGGCTCAAAAGTTGCCTGTATTTTTGTTCCAGTGCCTGCTTCAACCTGAGCTGCAGCCAACGCCTCCAGGTACATAAGGACACCAGGATGTGAAGAGACATCTGCCTGGAGATGCTCACTTGGCACTGAGGGACAGCAGCTCCTCCCTGCAGCCATGGGACCAGATCAGGCAGTGGGCACCCAGCGAGACCAGTGCTACCAGCAGAGCAGGGGGAAATGCTGTATTAATTCTTGCCATTAATGCTTACTGAGTAAGGAAACCCAACAACCAGTGCATATTGCCTTTTATACAGTTGAGAGACAAAACACAGACCAAGTTACAACAAAGCTTAAATCCAAAATAATTACATTTTGTCACAATTCCTTCCACACAGTCCAAGCCACCAAGGAAGCGAGCTGCCAGCACCCGAGGAGAGACACGATTTGCTCCACAGCTCCCTTCAATCCCAGCGCAAAAACTTCCAAATGTTTGAAACGGGCAGCAAGTAAATCTTTTAATGCTCTCTGAAAAGCAATCAGCTCACCGAACGCATCATTCAGCAGCCTCTAATATAAAATAATTAAACCATGAAAAGCTGCTGCAGTAATCTTACTTAAAAATCCCAAATTCCTTTACATTTTGAGGATCTGATGGCACTGACTCCCAGTCGGAGACATACAGGCAGGGCAGAAACCGCGGGAGCTTCTCACAGCTCAGCTGAACAACATCTTCCACTCCTTGAGCAGAGGCAGCTTAACTTTATGAATATTTGTTGTTGCAGCACAACTATCCAAGAGATACAGCTAAATCCAAATTCATTTCATTTCCAGCCAAATTATATTTTGATGCAGGTCACTAGAAGCTAATCTTTCATCTCTGGTTTTCATACATGAAAACAAAAAAGAAAAAGAATTTCAGATTAAGCAGCATTTATCATACTAAATTGAATTAAATCAAATGGAAAATTGCATAAAGAAACTCAGTTAAAACAATTAAATTAAAAAGCCCTTTACCTGTGTGAATGTAATCTTTGATTTTCTCAGAAGAGAAGAGAACCTTATTATTAAGCAAACTTAAAAGGGATGCTGGATTACCCTTTCCCCACTTCCCTGTGCTTGAACTGTCAGTCTGTCTTCATGAGCAGACTTTGCTTCCTATCTGTCAGGCAAGTTCACTTGCTTGTTCTCACATGCCAGAAAAAGTCGAGTTTTCAGTACTGCAGGAGCACTTAAGCTGTGTAGTAAGCAGCAGATGAGTCTTTTAGTCATGATTTTTTTGTTAGTTACATGCATATGTAGACAGACACACAGGTGCATACACACATCTACATTCAGTCATACAACACAGCTTCAGCAAAAACCTGAGCTCACTGGAAGCCAGCCTGCATTTAACAACTTTCTATTGATGCTCTGACAGCTCCAGTCTGAAATAGCGTGTGGTAAGTACTAAAAATTAAGAAATAGCAAAGCTTTCTAGAAGACACCTATTTAAAATGATCTCACGAGTATTTCAGCTTAACTGAAGAAATTATAATTCTTTTTTTTTTCTCAAAAAAACTCCAAGACTTACATTACATCAATTAAAAATACATTTATGATCTTGGCTTATGGCAACAGGGAGAGCAATAAGCAGTTGCTGTTTTGGAGAACAGCTCTCTGGGAAGAATTTTTCTGATATATAACACAGGCCTAAGAGGCTCAGTAATGCCTTGGGTCAAATTTTTGGTGATGAACATTACCTTGGTTTCTTGGCTGGAATCCCCTCTGGCTTCTAAAAATCCAATTTCATTTCAAGGCAAACTTTGTCCTAGAAATAAATGCAGGAAACCATGCAATGAAGTTGGTTTCACACAGAACTTGTGAAACGCTGAGATTTGGGGTCCAAAGCTTTTCTTTGTTCCTTGGTATTTGGGCACTTTTCCTTTAGATCCCCATGAATGAGTTGGTGCAAAGTGCAGCCCTTGTCAGTTGGGAGGGATTTTCCAACCAGTCAGGAAGAAGCATCTCCTAATTCCAAGTGCTCCACACATTATTGCATGAATGTCAAGCTCTGTGAGTACCAACTGAAAGTTGTAACACCTCAGGAAAGCATCCAAGGACAAAAATACCAGAGGCAGAGTCACATACTGTTTACAAACACAACATGCTGACACTGTTTTAGAGGCAGCACTGGGGTCTTTGAATGCATCTGTTCCTATAACCTAGATTTTTGCTTAGTGCTTCTGAACAAAATCCGACATAAGCCACAGGTAAAAATTTGCATTTTAGCATGAGACTTCAAAACTCATTAGAGAAGACAGTGACTTTTAAACACAAAATACCACTACTGTCTCTGAAAGCCCCTGAGATGTAAATCCTTGGAGATGGGGAAAGCAGTCACAAAAAACATTCTGGTGTTTCCTGTTCCCATTCCCTTGACATGCCCTTTGCTCGGGGCTGCTGCAGGGGAGATGACGCCAGGCTGCAACCTCAGTCTGAGGTGCTGCAGCTTGGCTTGCATTTGTTCTTCCCCTGTATGTTGGTCCTTTGTGTCTGGAGATGAAAGGTGCAGTGCGACAGAGAGGCCTCTCCTCTCTCCTTCAGAAACTGCCTCCTCATCTCTGGTTTTCCACAGTTCAAACGCAAGACTTTGAAAAAGATTTCAAAGCTGCATCTTGTATATGGAAATTCATGGCTTTGGGCAGGGTCATGATTAGGCCTGAAATTTCAAGCTTAAGATTAAGAACCTGCTGCCTAAATGTAAGTAGTTTTACTTGTGCTTTGCCTTTCTCTGCTTTTTAAACAGCAGTGCGGTATTTTATAAGCATTAGTTACCTGCTTTTATACGTGGATATCACCGTACTTGATTCCTTCAGGATTTGCAGGCATGGTGGAAGCCAAACTCATGTTTATCTGCAGTGGAAGCTCAGAGGTTAAAGATCTCAGAGGAGGAGAGGTGCAGGCAGCAGGAGCAGGTCAGGAAGAGGATGAGGTTTGCCGGGACATGGCAGTAGGGCTCTCTGTGGGACCAGATTTGGGCAGCCACCCCGCCGCCCTGCAACCACACCATCACCTGTGGCAAGAGGCACCCAGTCAGGCTCTGAAGACCAAAAGGTAGCAAAGGAGGGTGACAAAATGAAAGGATATGTTGGGTTGGGTTTGTAGGTGAAGTTGGGAAACCTGGATTTGTACTGTTTGTTGCTTTTTTAATTTGTACGCTTTTTATCCTCGGCCTGCCACATTCCTGCTGGAGGCTCAGTTTCCAAGTCCTAGTTTTTAGCATTGTACAAGGAGCTCAGACTGAATTGTATAAAATAAAAAGGAACATTGTAGAATCTGTGAAATGACACTTCATTTTTCAGTAAACCAGCTGTAACAGAGAAGAATCAGAAGAAGAAACAGTATGTGCCCTTAGATTTTTTTAAAATCAGGAAGGAAGAGTTATTGGAAGCTTTACTCGATAGATAAGACAAAACTTGAAATATCACTGCCTTTATTAAAGGAAGCAGAAGAGAAAAATGTTTCAGCAAACAACAGTAGACCTACACAGATGCAGAGAGAGCACGGTGCCTATCTTTATTGCAGCTTCACTGATTTGTTAGGAAAGGAGAAATTTCTGAGCCATGAAAATCAAACACCTCTCCTATTAAGACAGGCCAAGAGTTTTGGTTGCTTAGCCTGGAGAAGGCTCCAGGGTGACCTTGGTGCGACCTTTTAACATATAAAAGTGGCTCACAGGAAAGAAGGAGAGAGGCTTTTTATCGGGATGTGTAGTGAGAGGACAAGAGGCGGTGGTTTTAAACTGAAAGAGGGTAGATTAAGCCTGGACATAAGAAAGAAATTTCTTATGATGGGACACTGGAACAAGTTGCCCAGAGAAGTTGTGGATCTCTTTAAGTGCTCAAGGCCAGGTTGGATGGGGCTTGGAGCAACTTTGTCTAGTAGAAGGCAGGGCGTTGGATGAGATGATCTTTAAAGGTCCCTTCCAACCCAAAGGATTCTATCATTCAATGAAATACTAATCCAGTGGGATTTTTCAGTCTTTTTTTGATAAAAACACCCATGTTTTTCAGGAGGAAACTGGAGGGCCAGTTACCAGGATGGCCAATGCTTCATTTATCAGGAGCAGAGGCTACTCTCTAGGACTAGCATTTAGGGTATTTTCTAGCTGTCATATGTTTCTCCCACATGCAGAGCTGCAGTTAAATAAATAACATTAGCCAAGATATATGCAGTTCTTCAGGGCTCTGCCAGACATTCTGCCAGGTCTTACACTGTTGGCCTATTAAGAGTTTCCTCCTGCTTTCTGTTTGCACTAATTCACTGGAAACCCAGCCCTGGAGACCTGCCTCACTGACCCCCATATTCATTAAGAATAATTGTTGATACTGTACAATGGAACAGCACCAGCACAATTAAAACAGCTCCTTCTCATGACAGAGCTTTTGTGGGGTTGGCAGAGGGTCCTAATGCGGTCCCTGAACCCATCCATCACCCCCTGCAGCCCCTCCAGCTGGTTCCATCCTCTGCGGCTGTGTGCCAGTCTGACACTGTGTGGCACGTACAAGTACTACAGCAGCCACTGTCACACACGGCCGGGGGACACGTCCATCTGCTTCACTGCCAGCTCCTTAGGCCTGGCACCTTAGAAATGTTTCCTCCTTCCTCCCTATTTTCTTCCCTTTTATTCTTCTTCCTCCTACCCCAGACTCTCTGTGAGGAATGGTTTTCATTTAATCCAAGTGTGTTTGGCAAGAGATTCCTTTTGTCCCACCTAGGAGTCAAGGGCATTTTGAGGTCTTGTTGAGCAAAAAATAAATATTTGAGTCGTATTTCTGTGCTCCCATTGTGGGGGCCTGGTCACTCATCTTGAGCTTTCCACCTTTGAAATCTGATGGAGAGAATGGTGAGAAGACACCTACTTCTCAAAGCCACTCTTCATGTCAGCTCTTCATTATGCCAAGTAAGAATGAATATAAAATGATTTATCCTGGGGGGAACGGAGAAATGTTGGATCCAGGCAACTGAATAAAAATATAAATACTGCCAGCTTTCAACAAAAGTTGATCTTCATTGAGTGTGACAATCACAGGCAAGAGAAAAGAATTCTATATACAGAATACAATTAATAGTGAGTTTTTCTGGAACTACGAGAGCTGCTGTTCCAACAGTCGCCCATACAGGCAGAAGTCGTGGTCAGCAAGAGGTGCCAAGGGAATCCCTAAAAGTAATGCTGCCATGGAAGCAAGGCTGCTAGGGAAATGGTCCAGCAGCACTGAGGGCCTGAACAAAATCCCCAAGGGCAACTGCCCAAGCAGGGCTGACTTCATGTTTGTTCTGCAATGGCAAATCCCATCATGTGCTCACAACGCAGAAAAAGGGGAGAACACGGGAGCTTAGCCCAGGTTTGCAGCTTTGAGTCACTCTGAGCACAGGAGAAAGTGGTCACACGTGACGTGTGCATCTGGTGACATGAAATGTGTTCATACCTGGGCAGCAGAGCGAGGTGTAGAGTGCCCCAAGCTAGCGACGACCTGAGCTAGCTAGCGCAGTCCTCTGCAACCAAGGACTTCAGGGATTAATCACTGGCGACATGAGACAGGACGCCAGGCTCTGTCAGCACCCCGGGCCCACAGCAGCTCAAGGATGGGAGCCCCAGCGAGAGGGAGGACAGGGGACATACTCACCTAACAGATCCAGGAGAGCTCTGGTTTAGACTGTATCACACCAAGAGGAGGAGCATGGCCAAGAGCATTAAGCTTGCACTTTCCAAAGAGAAGAGAGCTGTGTTTTCAGTCCCACCCCTGCCTCTATTCTTTATTCGTATTTATAGGTAGCCATGGTGACTAATCAGACAGAAGATTTATGTCAGGCTTGCTGACTACTACATATANTGCCTCCAGACATGCTTCTTTGCTCTCCCGGATGTGAGGGTTGGAGGCAAGTAAACCCCATCTGTCTCAAATCCAACAGCAACCACTGTGTCAGATTCTGCCCTGCTTTATGTCTCATAAACACGTATTAATGACTCCCTCCATAAACCCTTCCGCAACTACTGTTGTGCTGTAGTAAACTTTCTCTTGGCCTGGTATCAGCGAATGAAGCTTCAGCCCAAGGGAATCTGGCACAGTAGCAACTTAATCTGCATTAACACGTGGATGGTTGTAGAGTTGACATTTCCCTCCATTGCCAATATCGAAGGAAGTGAGAACAGGCAACCTGCAACCTACAGCACAACGCCGGTTCGTCTCCCATTTCCTCCCCATCCAATAAATGCCTCAGAGACTTTCTGCAAAGCAGGAATATTTGCCCATGGTCTTGCACTTAAAAGCCTATCCAAATTATAATTGAGTACTTTCCTCCAAAACAAAGGTAATAGGGCTTGGGAAAGTAATGTTTTAGGTGAACGTCTGCTGTCTGGCAAAAAATCCTTTGGGGAAACACAGCTCGATACTCTTGCTGAAGGGGAACAAGTGAAATTACAAGACAGGGAAAAGTAACATGTCTTGAGAGGTTAAATGCAGAAGCCTGATTACTCCTCTCAATTATCCCAATCTTACTCTGTGAAATTCACTATTTGAGAAGTGCTTATTTCCAAATTATACTGAGATGAGCAAGAGGATAAGTCAGTGAAAATTACCCAATGAAAACCAACCCTTTCATATAATGCATGCAACCCGACCGATTTAGTACAACAAATTCTGTACACATTTGAAGTATCATGAAAATAGTGTCTTTAATATACAGTTTATATACTTACAATACGCGGTTTAAAGTTGTTCATATACATTACAGGGATGTTTATTTGCACCTGGTTTAAATAATAATCTGCCTTCAGCCTTTTACACAAAAGCCCAAAACAGCACAGAATTCCACAAAACCCATGCTTCGTTTTATAACGGAAATGTACTAAGCCAAAGTTTTGGGGNTAGGGAAATGGTCCAGCAGCACTGAGGGCCTGAACAAAATCCCCAAGGGCAACTGCCCAAGCAGGGCTGACTTCATGTTTGTTCTGCAATGGCAAATCCCATCATGTGCTCACAACGCAGAAAAAGGGGAGAACACGGGAGCTTAGCCCAGGTTTGCAGCTTTGAGTCACTCTGAGCACAGGAGAAAGTGGTCACACGTGACGTGTGCATCTGGTGACATGAAATGTGTTCATACCTGGGCAGCAGAGCGTGGTGTAGAGTGCCCCAAGCTAGCGACGACCTGAGCTAGCTAGCGCAGTCCTCTGCAACCAAGGACTTCAGGGATTAATCACTGGCGACATGAGACAGGACGCCAGGCTCTGTCAGCACCCCGGGCCCACAGCAGCTCAAGGATGGGAGCCCCAGCGAGAGGGAGGACAGGGGACATACTCACCTAACAGATCCAGGAGAGCTCTGGTTTAGACTGTATCACACCAAGAGGAGGAGCATGGCCAAGAGCATTAAGCTTGCACTTTCCAAAGAGAAGAGAGCTGTGTTTTCAGTCCCACCCCTGCCTCTATTCTTTATTCGTATTTATAGGTAGCCATGGTGACTAATCAGACAGAAGATTTATGTCAGGCTTGCTGACTACTACATATAATATATATACGTAATATATATATATATATAATATACATGCCTGGTTTAGGACAGCACTTTCCTGATAGGCAGATGGACATATTTTGATTTGGGCTACAGCCCTTCACTTCCCCATCATGCAGTGAATGCTATCCGATATCCTGCAGACCTTTTAGCTCAGGCTGGATCCGACTGNCTGATTACTCCTCTCAATTATCCCAATCTTACTCTGTGAAATTCACTATTTGAGAAGTGCTTATTTCCAAATTATACTGAGATGAGCAAGAGGATAAGTCAGTGAAAATTACCCAATGAAAACCAACCCTTTCATATAATGCATGCAACCCGACCGATTTAGTACAACAAATTCTGTACACATTTGAAGTATCATGAAAATAGTGTCTTTAATATACAGTTTATATACTTACAATACGCGGTTTAAAGTTGTTCATATACATTACAGGGATGTTTATTTGCACCTGGTTTAAATAATAATCTGCCTTCAGCCTTTTACACAAAAGCCCAAAACAGCACAGAATTCCACAAAACCCATGCTTCGTTTTATAACGGAAATGTACTAAGCCAAAGTTTTGGGGCTTTTTATTTTGTTATTTTTTTTCCCAAGTGTTACTTTTTTGACATACCCAAAGTGAATCTAAAGCGCTAAGAACTAACATATTTTTAATACAACTCAGAAGATTGTCCAAGTCAACAGAATCACTCTGCAGATTTTCACACTGAAAATTTGGTTATTACACACAAAAAATGTGAAGTCTGAACAACTCCTTGGCTATTAGGAGTTTAACACATAACAAAACGAAGAGTCATTTATTGCTAGGTCTCAACAAGGGGCCTGCATTTCCCCACTGCCCTGCCATCCCTATAAATAAAAAGGATGACCCCTCTTGCTTATTAGGATTTCATCTGTACCTTCTGGCTTGTATACAGGAATGCTGCAATTTCAGAGCATCAGGAAGAGGAGCCAGGAGAGCTGGGCTAAGCCGTAGTCCTCTCCTAGGGCTGGTGTTTGGCTTTTAAGAACCATGGTGTAACCCCCTGCCAGGCCCGCAGGCAGGCAACCCACTGGGAAGCACACAAGAAGCTGGTGCCAGCACAATTTGTTTTGTGGGAGGACAATCAAGAAGTTGATTTAAGATGAAAACATAAGGGAAAGCAATTATTTATAGACAGGTTTGAAACCCGGCGTGTTTTCAGGCACCTTCGCTGTTTATGCTGTTTCTCTTGAAGCTGTTGTTGTGGAATGAAGTTCATTTAAGTTGCAAGTAAACCTGCTGTATTAGAAAATACACAGTAATACACAGTAATTTCAAACCCTTGCTTCTAGCTGAAAAGAATACTTCAAAATGCATTTCCCTTCTAATTTTGGATGGACCAAATGTTTTCTGTCTAAGTTTCTAGCCGTAGGCAATTTTTACAATATGGCAAGAATAAGAACACAAGTATGCACTTTGAGTTGCTGTCAACACAGCTTTGGTTAGCCAGGCAGGCAGCAAGACAAAGAATCTTAATCCTAGGCACAATGAGTGTTTGAAAGAAACTAGCATTTCCCCTCAAGCCTCCTCTCTGTGCCTCCCCTGCCCAATTCGGCGTCCACCTCCAGAAAAGCCTCCATGCCAGAATCCAGCTTTCACTGCTGAAGGCAGCACCAGTCCTTGTGCCAACACGCAGATGTTGCATAGAAAGGAAGTGTTTCCTGGCGCAGGACAGAGAGACAGCTCCATACAGAATAACATGCCATATTTTTTGCTACCACAACCCCCCGACAAACAAAAACTCCAAGGATAACACACAGCTCAGACACCGATAACCAAGTAAGCACCAGAGGCCTTACATTTATTTAATCTGACGAAAGAAATCCAAGGTTAGGACTGGCCTATTTTAGTAGACTGCCTCAAAAATTTAAGTGATTTTTGGCCCACTCTGGTACAATGCTCAATGGTTACAGCTCTCAGGCCCCAAAGACAGCCAACACAACTCCCATCAACATGGCTGGACTCCACTACTGCCCAAAACCAGATTTGTTTTCCCCACTGCTGACCTCCACGCTGTGCTTGGGAGTTGCCATAGCATGGCTACCTATTGAAAGGTACCCCTTTCCATAAACTAAGATCCAAAGGCTGAGCCACAACACTCCACCTGCTCAGTCTGCTCATCACTCTACTGATCTCACCAGAGCAGATACTTCAGTCCAGCTTGGGCACCACAGCAGGTAGATCGACACCAGAGTCATAAAACTCACAGAACACAAATGTTAGGAACATCTAAATCCCCAAAAATGGCTTAGAAAATGAAGGCAACGAGTGGCTAAAGGCAAAAGAAAAAGTTAAATGCTAATACATTAAGCAGTGCCAAGCTAGAACGAGACACCTGGAAGGCTGTCAACAGCAAGTTTGCAGATAGAGGTTTTAGCTGTACTTTGGTGCACAGGCTCAGCTTCTGCAATCAATGCACATTTCTAGGCCTTTCTGTGGGCCAGTTGTATTTCGGTTTATGCACGTGAGATGTTAATGCAGCACGGTCATGAATGCAAATTCCACCAGTCTCTTTGCAAGAATAACCACTTCAGATAAGCAGAGATAACAGAATAGGTGTGAATTCACAGTCGAAGAAAACTACTTTGTCTGGGATGTTAATATACTGGGGGGTGTTAGCAATATTTAATGTTAATATTACCAAGGCTGCAATATTTTCTTTTCTTTTTTTTATTTTTTTAGATATTTTATGGTTTTTTACCTAGAATTACCACGTTGAGCAAAACAATGACAAGTACCTGACGTTAAAGATTTGGCCCTTTCAAATTTGAACACTCATTTGACACAGTGAGGTTTAAAAGACAATTGGTTTCAACTTGCATCTGTCTAACAACAAGCGCACACATCTGAACAGTATCTGAATTGATCTAGTCTTATTTGCAGCTAAAATATTTTAGGATGCTAATTAAAAAGCATTTGGAGAAAGCTATTGATCTGTTGCTTAAAGCCATCATGAAAAAGAGGATTATGAAGTCTTGGGGGTTTTTCTATTGGGATATTTGTTGCCTTTACAGTACCTGCAAGAACTGGGCTTTGCCTTCTGGTTGGGAACTGGTGGTTTGCATTACTGCAAGACAAATAATGCATCTTGGCTTCGGCATGGCGACATGACATGAAATTTGCCCCAACAACAGAAAGCTCTATTTGCTAATAAATTCTTTTTAATGAGTCAATATGGTTGAGAAAACAGGCAAACCTAGAAGTTTTGTCCCTGCTCTAAGCATCTCTTGATGCTCCCAACTATGTGCCCTACAATGGAGATACTTTTTTATACATCAGAAAGGTAAGCAAGGCAGGTGATGGTGTTCCCCTGGCCAGGGCTCTGCTCAGCAGCAAGTGAAGGTGAAGTTGCTCTAGCATTCCTAGCTCTGACCACCTGAGGATCCTGGGCATGCACACTAGCTGAGGAGGAAGGGAAAACATAAGACTGTTTCCTGAGGACCTTCACAAATCCTTGAATCCAGTATATAGAGGCAGGGGGATCCTGGGGTTATTTAGACACATTTCAGAGAGCTCTGTCAACTACAAGCAATCCACAAAGGACTATCAAAAGTTAATCCTATTCCTAGCCTTTTAAGCAGTTAAATTTGAGAGGTCTCTAGGGGCAGACTAATGCTCACGTACCATCTCTGTGCTCCCTTTTAACTGCTACTTACATGTGACATCGACTCCATGAGTTTTTGCAGCTGGGCAACTGAATTAGCACATCCTTTGATGCTACAGCCCCTCCCACTTTGACACCCACATCCTTCTAGCCCACTGCAAACAAGACAGGTGAACTAAAAAGATCACAAGCATTTCCTGTGGCATGGCCCAAAACCTCAGCCCATTCTCAGCAGCATGCCATGCTCTGTTTCCGATCCCTCCCACCTTGCCAACGCTTTATTTCAAAGGCATGACACAGGAGCACGATCACCTTCCCACACAGATCCGACCGCAGGAATAGGAGAGCAGACCGGGCGTGTTTTCAGACGATCAGAACAGCAGCAGAGGAAACACAAGGAATTGTTACCTTCCACCACAGCACGGCTCCTGCAAGGGCTGTGCTAGCAGGCTGCTGCAGCAGGCAGGATCTGCTGAGAAAAGAGTCTGTGCACTGAACTGCTTTTCCCATGAGAAAGCTGCACAACCAGAAGTCATGCTATTTACTCCAGTCGACCGACTACAAAAGCAACTTTTGAAATCTACAGGTCATAAACTTTTAATTGGCCAGGGCAGAGTGGCTCAGTAGAAAATCCCCCTTCTCCCTCCCCTCTGGGCAACGAGCTAAGCATGACTCTTGGTTTAAAAACATTTAACTCTTTTTGCTCAAAGTAACATGGAAAATGCATCCACGTTACAGATAGTCAGGAAGATACTGTTAATAAAAATAATGCTGCAAGAATAGTGTATTAGTGGCACTTCACAGCAATTTCCAACATTTTCAGATGTAGTGTCAAAACCAATGCTTTTGTATATCTGCAAGTCACAGCACATTGCCAAATACTATGTGAACAGAAATAATCCCATAAGAAATACCTTTTTTTGCAGTTAACACAAAACTGTAAACTGGATTGGTGTGTGTCTTTCAGCATCAAATTGTTCAGTAATAAATACGACTAAGTCTTAACAGACTATGGAGTCAAAGTTCCCTTAGTGTCCGGTTTTTAGCAGCTGTTGAATGTTCAGGGATGCACAAAGGCACACCTCTGCAGATTCTCTAACTTTATTATTGACATAGAAAAAAAAGTCCATTCACCACTGAAAAATGTTTATCTGCATAGTAAGAATTTTTCTACTACTATTTACAAGAAGGATTTTTAGTGCAAAAAACAGGAAGTGATGTATTAACTCAAATGTATCGAGCACACCTCATACAGTTTCACTAAAAACTAGCCAGCATCACATCTTGGGCCGCCAGCCATTAATGAACTGTAATATTTTCTTAACCTGCAATTTGCTTAGCTTGAAGTCTTCTGATAGGATTTCTTCTGTAAGCTGAACCAGTAAATTGCCATCAATCTTCTCTGTGACAAAAAACGATATGACATCTTCTGACAGACCAATAAACCTCAGCGATTTAGACACTTCCTCTATTGAGAGTCCAGAAAGGTCTGTGGGTGGCTGCCAGGGAGAGCCATCCCCACAAGACCTCGGTGCTAACTGGAGGTGGAGGGGAGACGAGAAGGGGTAAGACACAGAGAACGTATCCTGCATGCCCTTTTTAGCGAGATACTGATCTTCCAAGACGTCTGGAGAGCCAGTTTTTGATTCCTCCTCGGCACCATCTATTTTCAGTGGCAAGTGACACATGTCTGTAACTGTCTTATCTTCACTTGACTTGGGTGCCCGAGGAGGTAAGGCAGGACACGAAAGGCTCTGCTTTGTGTTACTGACTCCCAGAGTTTTCTCATCAGTGCAGTCTAGAGAGTAACTTGCTGACTTTGGACAGCTGGAGATGGTGTTTGTGAACTCTGCTGGAGTCAGAGGGGAGTACCCTGTTGGGAGCTCACACCCATCGAAGTCAAAAGTCAAAGGTGCTGGACAGTTTCTCTTTGGCGTACCTGGAGTCTTCTGTCTGGGGTAACTGTAGCTCCTGCTTGGATCAAGCAGGAAATCACTCCTATTCAGGCCTTCAGCAGTTCCTGAAAAATGGTTTGGCCAAGATAACCTTGAAGGCAGAGCTTCAGCTGAGGGGCTTCCCAAAGGCATTGTGCTCTCAGGCTCTTTGGATTCAGATTTCACCATGTTACATGGGTAGCAAGAAACAGGTGTGCTCTCAGTCGGGTTGACGCTGTCGCTCTCTGTGACATTACTTAAGGAACAAAGCAGAAAAGATGTTGTTAGTAAGAAAAAAATTGGCATTTCAATAAACTCATAAACCATCTGACAGAGTCAGAGGGTGACCGTAGCAAGGAAAGAATCTTCTTTCCTCCAGCAGAACTTTTCACATTTGAATTAACATGTTTGAATTAATGCACTGACAGTTCCTTCACCCCTCCTACAAGCCTGACAAGATGCTGATATACCCAAAAGCCTCATGTCTTGTTTTTTCAAGCTCATAAAACCAGTAGATGTCTCAATTCAGTTCTGTGTCATCTCACAAACACTCAGTTTTTCACTGTTGAATTCCTGAGGGATACCACCATGGATGAGAAACAGCCTCACATATACTAGAAAGATGTTCTAATCCCATACTTTTCTATATATATAGCACAGATGTGTCACGATATGCAAAAGTTCATATGAGGGGCAGGTCACTACTGCACTAGGCCATGTGCACCAGGGCAGAGCACAGAGACACAGAGTGAGTTAATGCTCACTGCCAAAGGACAAGTTTTTGCTGGAAGGGTAGGCAGACCTCGCTGCACCTGCTGAAGAATGAGGCTTTAAGCTTACCCACAGTAACTCGGTGGTATGTCTGGATCTTTAAAATGCTTTGATGTTAAACACTTGCTCTTCAAAGGCACCTAAAGAAAGTTACCCTGGTCCACTTCCAGGTGGTGAACTAAGCTCAGCCTGTCCCAGGGAACTGATGGTTTATATCCAGGTGCTCCCAAGAGACGGAGACGACAACAAAAGCACGCAAGCTGTTATCAAAAGCAAATGTTTGCTGATTCTATGCCACTTTCTAAAAGAAAATGTGAAAGATTGTGCTGATCTTTGGAATTTTGGCCAACTAAACTAGTACACTGGAAAAACACTTAGCAGACTTATAAAATCCTTACTCAACATAACAGACAGAAACCACCAGTTGAAAAAAATTGTTTTAATTACTCGCCTATCTCTCCTGAAAACTAACTACTCAAGAAAGAAACTCAACAGTCACCCCATGACAGCTCAGTGAAAACTGCTTGAGAATGGAGCAGCTATCAAAAAACCAGCATAGTTTTCAATGGATTGACACAAAATTACTTCCCCGTGTACTTACAGTGGATCAGAGAGGAAGCCAACCTGGACTTGCCCAGATCAAATACAAAGTGCAGATGCGTAAAAACAGCTCTAATAGACATCACTGGAAAATATCCATCCCAACAGATGCAGCTTCCCCTCTTTCTAACCATCCCTCAGTCTCCATTCCACACCTTCCGAGCTTTGCGTCTGTTTACGTGACTAATACAAGTCTGACAGGTAAAGCAGCTGGATGTTTGCAATAGGAGAGATGGGGTTTTCCCCACTCAGCAGGGACACACCATCAATCGGTCACTTCTGGCTGCTGAAAGGCCAACTGGTGTATTGCACACAGTGCAAACCATTTTTCACAAACCAAGCCATCAAGCTGAGAAAACAGTCAGCGAGGTGCTGTAAACAACTAACCATACAGAGCAATTAAATTGATCCTGTTTCTGTTATCTAATTTCACACTAGAACTGGAACATTTATTGATTTCAAAAATTAATAGAATTCCTGAAAACTGAAAAAGTAACATTTTAACATTTTCGAAGTACTTTCTTATTCATCCTCCACTAAAATTAACTCCCTGGGACTCAGTGCCAAAGGATGCAAAACAAGCCTCAAATACAGCTGAAGTCAGCTATCAGGCATTTTTAGAGGCAGATAAGGACAAATCATACTGACTTTGTTTCTGTTTAAATATTGCCTGCAACCCTTTATGATCCAAGAAACAAGACCATTGATATAAATGGCAAAGCAACTTCACCAGCAACCTGGCTACTCCACACAGTGACAATTTTCTAGTAGCTTCCTCTGCAACACCAGAAGTGTTGGTAGGTCAGCTCTACCAAAATGGAGACGTCTGGTCTGGACCCAGGTGGAGACGAATTTCATGCAAATACCGTGAAGTTCAAGGCAAATCACAGAATCACAGAATTGTTTAGGCTGGAAAAGACCTCTAAGATCACCAATCCAACCATTACACAGCACTGCCAAGCCCATACTAAACAATGTCCCCAGCTGACACATCTACACTTTTTTTGAACGCTTCCAGGCATAGTGACTTCAACACTTCCCTGGGCAGCCTGTTCCAATGCTTGACAGCCCTTTCCATGAAGAAATTTTTCCTAATAGCCAATCTAAATCTCCCCTGGTGCAACCTGGGGCCATTTCTTCTCATTCTATTGCTTGTTAGTTGGGAGAAAAGACTGACCCCCACCTCACTACAACCTTTTGCATTCCTAAGAAACTTCACTTCTGTTTTCCTGGTTTTTTTGTAGTTTTTTGGAAGGCAGATGTATTCTTAGCTATAAAGAGAGAAAGCAGCATTTGGTGGGCCCCAAAAACTGGGAGGTCTTGTGCTCAACCTCCTGTGGAGCAGACCTTAACAGAACTACCCAACAGGCTTTCATAAAATAAGCAAGCAGCCTTGATCTAGAGTGATCATTGCCAGATCCACAACACTAAGCTGCAAATGTGCAGTATAGCTTAGTAAGGCAATTCCAGCACAATTATTATCCCAACTGCATCCAGGCCAAAATTAATTCAGTGATGTTTCAGATTGATTTGTAATATCCACACATTGTGTCATTGAAGGGGTACCAAAAATAATGGCAAGAAGACATCCAAGGCAAAAAGGAGGTGAGGCTTCAGAAGGTGCATATACTTTCTGAAGCCAAAGGAAGGACACTGTATCACTAAGAAAAGCTATGCAGCCACATAATTCAGAATTTACTGTCAACTTTCAACCAGCCTGGGTGGATTTTCCAGTTTGTGGGTTGTGCTGAAGTATGTTTGATGTGGAAGCTGTCTGGCCCCCTTCTGCTACACCTCACTTCGCACTCAGTGGTGTCTGCTGGTCTTTCTGTCCTCCATCACATCCACCCTGTAGGTTCCCATATAGTTAGCATAACACATTCCTGGATTACCACACTCTTTTTGTGTCCCTGATTATCAGAGCTGGCTGCACTGCATGCAGCACTGAAATCCCACCCAAAAACTAGTTTTGAGGTGGTCTGATTTGAAGATTCAAGCCGTTCAAGAAACATGGAGAACTACACGATTTTTTAATTAGACAGCCTATGTCACCTAGGAGTGATATTACCTCTAGCAATGCGTGCAGGTATTTAATATGAACTGCTATGTCCTATCTAGTAAAACCTAGCTCCTGCTGGAGCTTTTCTTCTTTTGAATCTTTAAAAATAACTTGACAGGTTAGCCCATTTTACAAGAAGTCGGCAAGTCTGACACCGTACCGTGCCTTAGAAACAAGCGCCTTTAAAAAGAACAGTGCTAAATTTAACTTTCCCAGAAAGTGCTAGCATGGTGCTCCCACAGCTCAGACACATACATGTTGTGCAGTCCTGAAGAGTAGTAGGACAGAGTGGGGCTGGGAGAGCGGGTCTGCTGTCGTGCAGGTTTCACTGTGCGAGGAGGGATGGAAGGACTGGTGGAGGACGGCTTTGAACTCCGTGGTGGGACCGGGGGAGCGTTGAGGAGCCTGCATTCCTCTTTTACCTGTACAAAAGAAGAACATGTAAGCAAGCAGCAAGAAAATCTGGGCAACAGCAGCCTCAACCAGATGAAACACATCTGGCTCTGCCTTAGTCTTTGAAATAATTAAAAAGGGAGGAGAAGAGAGAAATGAAAAAGTATATACATTTACAACAGTATGTAGCTGTCAAAGAAGTCCCAAAGAACACTTTGCCACTGGTAGAGGTACTAGCAATCTTTTCTAGGGCACATTTGAGCAGTTTGATAGCTACTCATTTAAAAGTAAAAGAGCCTTCCAGTAACACAGAAAATCAGACTGTTCCTGATCTTATACATTCTGTAAGGAGCAATTCATCATGCCTAAACTTCATTAGTGTTGTTTATTTAGATGTAATAAAGCTTATGTAATGAAAAGATCTCAATATACTTTGATGTTTCCTGACTTACTTCACCAGTGACAGCTAGTCATCCAGCTCTGGGACAATTCCCGGCCTCCCTCCCTCAGGAATAGTACACGTATCTCATATTTACCAGCTTCTGGATTCAAACTTGGAGCTTCAGTCCTTTTCTGTAGCTGCCAAGGCAGGGCAGGATAAGGCTGTCCAAAATGTAGAAGTGGCAAGGTGTGGGCACAAGAGTCTGTTCAAACAGTGCACCCAGCCAACAGGTTTGCTCTGTGCAGCTAGACAACCTTGCAGCTTAAAACACACAGCGATAGCACTGCTCACCTGAAATTTAGTTTGGTGTGTCTATGTAGGAGCAAAATGTCAGGATCCATCCTCATAGAAAAGATGATGGAATTAAGGACTTAATCTCATCAGGACATATTTGGGAGAGCAACTTTATTTAGTAGGGCTAGAGGTGAGAAGGCTGTTGAGAATTAGGCTGCCAGGCACGATTTTTAACGATTCACCACCTGCCCCTGGGCAGGAGGAGACCTCTATTCTCCTTGTCTGAAACAATCTTAGATGCATCAGAAAAGAGAAATTATTTTTGTGTTTGAAGGCTGAAGTTTATTTTAAAATTTTACAACACTGCAGAACTAAAAGTTATCTTAGCAGTTCTGCAACACATAATTAGCAATTAAAGTGATTTAATTTATTTAAAAACAAAATAAATGTGGAACCTTTTGCAATCCACTCCAGTGCTTTCAAAATGCAACAACATATTTAGTACTTTGGTGAAATGGAAAACTGGGGACTAGGACATTGTAGTACATTTTTTCCCTAATTCAAAACAAGTCAAAATTACAGGAAATGCCCGACAGCACAAAACACTGAAATAAATCTTGTTCTAAGGGTTCTTATTTGCTCTTTCAAGGAAAGGAAAAAAATGAATCAATTTTATTCATGTTTGTTATTGAATTCAGGCATAAAACTCTTCAACCATTTTAGTGTTGTGCCCCAAGGATGCCTGAAGACTTTTTTCCCCCTCAAGTCAGAATAGGCAAAGTTAATACTGAATGCTATTGAATATATATCCATGGGGTTAGAGACACCATTCAGGGGAGCTCTTGGAGCACAGCAGATGGTCAAAGGCTTAAACTGTTTCTTTCCTGGGAAGACTGAGGCATTCAAAGGTGCTGGTGTAACAAACTTTGCCAAACTCCCTTGTTGACCTAGATTGCAGATCAGAATGAAACCATAAACAATACCTGTTTGCAGTCCCAGCTGGTCCCTGTCACAAAACTATAGTTACAGCTGCCACACACAGCCCCCAAGAAAACCAGCAGAGGAATAAAAAGGAGAGATATTGCAGATTAAATGGACAAGAGCAAGGGGAAGCTTCAGGAAAGCCACACTCACTAGGTCCAAGGGAATGGCAATGAAATAAATGCAGGAGATGAATGGAACAGCCATGGTGTGACAGGACAATGACCTTGATGGCTGCTGCCCTTAGCTGGAAATACTCTTTGCCCTGGAAGCACTAGATGTCACATGGCTGTCAGATACAGATAAAACACATTTGCACTGCACAACCTGAAACTTCTATTCAGCACTGAGCTCTCATGCTCCAACCCTCCTTCCTGTGACCTAGGAATGGTGACCCATTTCCAAAGGCATACGGTGCTACGCTGATTTTAAGACCTCTGCTCCTTTTCCTTGCTGCCAGCCCAAGCCCTGCCAGCACCACCGGGGCCCTGGGGTGTCACTGCTGAATCTGGGTGTCACGGTGCCCATTTAAGTGACCAGCTCTGCAGCTGCCTGGATAAAACCTGCCCTGTCACCAGTATGACTGTGAGCATAACACAGAGCAGTTCCATACTCTTCGTCCACAGGAGCCTGAACTTCCGGTGCACTCCATCGGGGATGTGCTTTGAATCAATCAGGAAAACAGCCTCTGATTTTATGCAAATTAGTGTTCGGGGAATGAAGCAATTACTAATTTACAGGCCTTAATTCAGAGGTTATTCTCCCCTCCTCTGCCTTCACGCTGCTTTGATTTTTCTGAAAGGTATTTAGAAAATACACGTGATTTATCAGAATGCTTCATCCTGCTGGAGAGAAGAAAACCAGAACAGCTTCTGAAACATCCAGATGTCCTTTCCTGTCCTGCAAACAGCTCCTGGACACACATTTTAAATTTAGTGCAAAAATACAACTGCCAGCCAACCTTTATACAGAAACGCTATGGAATATCATTCTAGAGGGAGTGATGACTAAACCGCATGTTCTTCAGCAGCTCCTGAGATCTACTTACTCTATAAATACCTACATGAAAACCATGCAAACATCTCCTCAGTCCCAGCCCACAGATGAATTCAGTAGGTCACTGATACTCACTCCAAAGCTGTTCCAGGAAGTCATAAAAGCGAGTCTAAATTATTATAATCTGTGGAAATGTAGGTTTTTAGGTTTATTTTTAATGGGGCTACATCCCCTACCCACTTTTAAATGCAAGCTAATATCTTTAGCAGAAGTTATTTCTCCAACATGGCTAGAAAGCAATACCGAAACTGCTGACAGCACTCACACATTACCTCAGTAATGTAAGACACACATGACAAAATTGCACACTTTCCAGAATAACTCCCAAGGGCAACATACACATCTAGCCCAAATGTCACCCTGCTGTCCCCAAAAGGGAGTCACTATGCCATGGGGATTCCCCAAGTATGAGGGTCCACACCAATGCTGTGCAGGTGCTCCATAGCTCTCCCGGCACCCCACTGCCCACACCTCAGGGCTGACATAAGACCCTTATATCTCAGGCATGACCCGGGCAGTCGGCACCCCCATGGCACAAGGGCTGCCCTCACCTTGCTGTGGGGGCAGGCAGCCTTCCTCCCCCACCACCCACTCCCCGGCACTCCAGCACTCCTCTGACTCTGTGCAGAAGCAGTTCAGCTCGCAGAAATCAGCAGGAAACGAATCATTTTCCAGATCCAGACCTGGCTGCCCGCCCAGGCACAGGAGTGCCAGAGCCAGCACAAAAGAGAAGCCAGGATGATGTGTCTGGGAAAGGAGGAGGAGGAGGTGGAGGAGGGCGGGACCAGCCCCATGCCAGTTAACATCAGCGCAGGCTGCCAGGGAGCCTCATCCCGATACGGGGCTGCTGGGCACTCGTCCAAGAGTCTGGACAAAGTGTCAGTGCATACCTGACCTCAGAGGCAAGGAAGTGCTCTTGGGCTCCTGCACTTAACGCCGCACGTAAACACTTCGCTAAGAAGACATAATGTCTTGCCTTTCCTGGCTGCTCCAGCTACTGCATTTGCTTTTCGGGCAGTTTTGGCAGCACAGTCCCAGGGCTGCAGCTGGGCATTTTGTGCCTGCATGGTGTCCTCCTCCCCTCTCCTCGCTGCACCTCCCCAGGAAGCACAGAGCCTGGCCAGGGGCATCCCCACGGAAATCCACCGCAGGCTAACCCAGCATGAATGAACACAGCTTAGCTTTCAACCAGGTTGTGACCTGACTCATGAGGGAAAGGCTACAGCCAACACCACTGCACTGTTAGATGGCAGGAGGAAAGGTATGGGATCATCATGGTTTGCTACAGTTTGGTCTCAAATTAGTCTTAATTTACTGTACAGCCATGCTCTTGAAATCACCACAGGACTTGTAAGCAGAATTATATTTCTTTCTTAATTCCAGAAAAACCCCTGCAAAACAAATGTGATAAACAATGATATCCACCAAGATTCATGTGATATAAGTATGTATCATTGACATTTTGCTAAAGACTCCTAGACAGTCTTTCCTGGGGAATCTTCTTCTTTCCATTTTTTTTTTTTTAAATAATGTTTAGGACAATGTCAAGAGAGCACATAATGGGTGGATTCTCCAGCCAGTCCACATAAGCTCCTGCTGATAAAACATATTTGCATTTTTCCCTCCAAAGTCTCCATGACATTTCAGGTTTGGAGAAGTGATTTCTCCCATGAGTTTTCATTAAAAACCTTAGGCCAGGAAACACGCTCTCTTTAAAACTGACTCCTCTAGAAGGCTCATTTATCAATTCTGCGGAGTTCCTATTTAAACATATTTTCTTTCAATAAGCAGTAGAGAGTGATTAGTTCAGGTCTAGTTTGATAAAGTTTCCTTGAGGATAGTGCCACAATATTCTTCAAAATCTGCTATAGGCTCATAACACAGAAGACAATCTCTCATTAACAAACATTCAAATCTGTAAAAATTCTAGCTGTTCTCATTATCAGAGCCTGTTAATTGAAGACACACTAAGGTTATCTGAAGCAGTTGCAAGCGGGCTCATGCTCCACACACTTTGGCCACAGAAAGCATGAGAAAACATGGAGGTCACATGGAGAGATGATGTGGAAAGCAAGAGAGTGAAGTGACTCAGCAATTCTTAGACCTTGTTTGTGTGAGCAAGAAACCCAAAATAATTATCCCCTGAAAGTATCAGGATTAAGCTACTAGATCAGTAATATTAAATATACTCTTGTGATTTTTAAGACATAACTTACACACAGGAGGAAACTAGCTGAAGTTGCACATCTTGCGAAGTCTGACTGCTGTCTTGCCCTGTATGTGCCCTTCCCCCCTCCACCACGTATTCCCTAAAAAGATCTGCATGCAAACTCTTCACCACCTAAAAAAAGAAAGAAACAAACATAAATAACCCTGACTTACTGCTTCTGATTTGGGAGGCACTGGAGGTGGAGGTAGGGAAACATCTGAAGACTTTGTGGATGTTCCGATAGTTGCAGGCACAGGAAGAGATGTGGTACCACACTTTGATCGGAAGGATCCTCTGTAGTTGTCACACTTGTTCTTCTCACTTAGCGAGCAAGAGAGAGGCTGATCACCACCCTTTCCAGACCCTTGGTCCAACCAGAGCTCTTCGTAAGGAAGCTCTGGTTTCGTAGGCAGAAACATCGATTCTTCACTAACTTCAGGGAAAAGATAATCACTGCCACTGTCCCCCGACTCCTGGTACTGAAGAGCATCGTGAGAGAACAGGGCCCACTCGTTACACAAGTCCCTGCAGCCGTGGAGGTTCACCTCGCTATTCCCATGCAAGTTGTTCCCATAGACGCAGACGGAGAGCCGGTGGAAGGACTGCGTGAGCTCGTCCCGCGCGTAGCTGAGGGAGTTCGGCACGTGGCTGTGCCCTGTGCACCGGCTCTTCTTCGGGCTCTTGCAGTCGTCGTTCCAGTCAGTCTTTACATCTCGCACGGCACGGGAATACTCGTCTATGTCAAACTGCTCCTGGCATATGTTAAACCAGTGCTGGATGAGGGGCTCGTGCCACAGCTCCCCCTTCACCACGCTATCAGGCAGAATAAATTTTGGAAGAGTCAAGTGCAAGGGAAAATGCATGGGAATGATTTTGTTTCCACGAAGCACGCAACAGACTACCACAGTCTTGGTCTGAATGTTGACAAACTTGTACCTGTGCCCCTCACGGATAAAATGCAGGTCATATGGGTTTCTCGGTGTGGGACTCGGCACTGTCACGTTAACGGGCAGCCTGGTTTTTTCTACTATATTGCGAATCGTGTGCTCACCCTCTTGCATCTGCACCTCCAGAGGGCTGCGGGTGCTGAACTTGCCCTTGCACTGGAAAGGGAGACTGATGCTCTCATTGGTCCTGTGGTTCATGCAGATGAGGCAGGGCATTTTGCCTCTGCCTAGCTTACTAATTGAATTAAGCTTCCCGATTTTTTTGAAGATGGTGTTGAGCCGTGACTTCTCCTTAGAAGATTTTGCATAAAGGATTTCTGCTTGCCCCATTAAAGTGAGCTCATCCCCAGTACTAAGGGTAATGTTGTAAACTTCAGTGTCTTCATTGCATTCACCTGAAGCTACCTGCAAAATAATAATAAAAAATTTGGTTTTCCCCCAATGAAGACAATACTTCAAATCACATCAAATCTCTTGAGACTGAACTTAAAAGACTATGTATTGGAAAAAATGAACATAACTTTATTTGAACAGCCGACTGGTCAAGTGCAAGGTGTTTAACCTGAAGCTCAGCTAAGTAAGCTTTTAAAATTGTTCAGCACATTCCTGCATCTTACTTGAGAGGAAAGACCCACCTGAAACTGCCAAAGAAGGCATGAGAACAAACATTACCATTTTTTAAAGAAAGGGCAAATCCACACATCCCAGCAGTTCAAACAGCCTCTTGTGTCATACAACTATGACAGACCATGGCTGGATTCCCTTGGGAATCTTTTCCCCACACCCTTGTTTTGGCTGTTTGCTAGAACTTATTTGCCAGGCTCTTGAGGGAAACAAACTTATTTCACCATCTTCAGCTCCCTGAGGAGCCGAAAAGGTGACCTCATCATTACAGATGAAGCATATCCCTTTGATATAATCTTTTCCAGGCTAGGGAGAATGACAGATGACATCTATTCCCTGAAGGAGAAATCAAGAATATCGGTCTATTCCATATGCCTAACCCCCCTCCCCCCGCTTTGCTCTCCTAGTCATAGACTTCCTTCCTCATTTTTTGATCATAATTGCAATTTAAGAGATTAAACAACATATGCACAGCCATGTGTGAGCTTTTCTAGTATGGAAATTGTACCAGGAAAAAAACCCCAACAAAACAGATGTCCAAGGCTCATTTGCTCCTGAAGTTATTTCCTTAAGACTGAAATAACTCTTTATAGACAAGATTCCTCTGCCTCATATTTGAGTGGTTTAACATGAAAAGCCCTTTCCAAGGACCTAACAGAACCCACCCAATTCTTCGGTAGCAGCAGATTCCTACTCATAAATGAAGGTGCAGCAGATAAACACTACTGGTCTGTTATAGACCATTTTATTTGAGAATATCGAACATACTAAAGAAATTGCCAGTGAAAACATATGCTAAAATTGTATATCTCTTCCTCACCTCTGAAACCCCTAAAGACTTAACGGACTTGAGTGAAGTTCAAAATCCAGGCTTCAAACCCTGGTATCATCACACAATAGCCACAGCATGAAATGAAAGCTGTAACTCCACTAAGTTAATAACTGACAAGCGCTGTGAATAATGCTTCCTCTTGTAAGACGTGACCTGCAATTCCCCTGTATTTGCAGGACTGTGATTATCTTCCACAAGCCTCTTGGAGCAATTGCACAGGCAGCGCAGGCGAGGTGTGCCGCCTTAGCACTTCAGGCTTGGGGTTTCCGGAGAGGAAGTCATTCAAACCCTGAATTATCTAAACAAACACTAATTGGTCTAATCCAGGAAACTACTCGGATTTATGGTACGTAATACTCATTCACAGTTTGCACCACTGGCCTGACAGCATTTTGAAACACCACGACATGAAAGGAAAGCACTTGGGATTTTTTTGCTGATAATGCCTGTGTGACGTTCGTTGCTGGTTTCTCCTCAAACTCTCACGGAGCGCTGCACTGGAGCTGCAGCCACATAGCCCTGCCTTCAAGGGGCTGATAAGGGCTGAGGACACACAGGGCTCTGTGCCTGTACCATGCAATCCTCCCCTTCTCTTTCTGAGAGCGTGTTTTCTCTAAGAATATTGGTTTCTATAATCAACAAGTCCCCACAAATGGCTGCTCTGACAATGCCAGCTACACTGCTGGACTTTTCACTCGATGCTGCACGATCACAGCTTTTCCTCACTACTTGTGGGACACTGTCCGGAGCGAGGGAAGTGTCACAGCCTACAGCTGTGGGAGCTCCTTCTCGGCCAACTTACAGTTCCCTGGTGATTCACAAAGAAACCAACCACTGTAGGAGGAAACGGTGGGTCAGATGTGAAACCATAGAGGTAACTAAACAGCTGAGCTACACAATGAAGGTCTTGAGGAGCAGCTACTTACTAATGTCATCCATTTCAACCAGCCAAGTAGCAAAAGGACTTTTAGAGTCAACAGGCGTGTTTAAAGACAAAATTATTTTCAAATAAAAGCTCAGAAAAACATTTTCTCATTGTTAAAAAATATAGTCACCGGATAATTACAGGTGAAAAAAGGCTGAATTTAACCCTGGATGTGTCTACAGACTGGAGAATGAGATGCTGGAGAGCAGCACTGTGGAAAGGGACCTGGAGGTCCTGGTCACTGGCAAGCTGAACATTAGTCAGCAGTGCCCCGACAGCCAGGAGGGCCAACCTGGGATATCCTGAGGTGCATCAGGCACAGCATCACCATCTGATCAAGGGGGATGATTGTCCCGCTCTGCTCTGAACTGGGACAGCCTCACCTCGGATGCTGGGGGCAGTTCTGGGTGCCACAATATAAAAAAGGCATTAAGCTCTTAGAAAGTGTCCAAAGGAGGACCATGAGGATGGTGAAGGGCCTTGAGGAGAAGCCGTATGAGTAGCGGCTGAGGTCACTTGGTCTGTTCAGTCTGGAGAAGAGGAGATGGGGAGACCTCAACATCCTCACAAGGGGAAGTGGTGGGACAGACACTGATCCCTTCTCTCTGGTGACCAATGACAGGATTCAAGGGAATGGCCTGAAGTTGTGTCAGAGGAGGTTAAGGCTGGATATTAGAAAAAGATTCTTCACCCAGAAGGTGTTTGGGTACTGGAACAGGCTCCCCAGGGCAGCGGTCACAGCACCAAATCTGACAAGAGTTCACGAAGCATTTGGACAATGCTCTCAGGCACATGGTGTGATTCTTGGGCTGTCCTGTGCAGGGCAAGGAGTGGACTCAATGTTCCTCGTGGGTCCCTTCCAACTCAGTATATTCTATGACATTTTCTGAAAAGAAAGATGATGCCATAGTTCTAGTTTAGCATTCTGAGAAAAATGCTGTTCTGCATTCTTCCTTCTAAACAAAAATATAAGGTATCAGTTGGCGTCCAAAATTATAATAAAAACTGAAAACGTGAAATTAGAAGTCTAAGACTGCACAAATTTATCTCTATCCACTAAATTCTACTATGGTGATGTTAAGACTGCTGATACATCCCAGCGGGCTAATTATACTTTAGAATTGGTAGGCAAATGGTAGGTAAATATGTGTTCCAGAATGTTAGCAAAAGAAGATATTCCATATATACAATATATATCTCTCTCAATACACGTAACAGTGCACAGATATTGCTCAGCTTTTGTTTTGCAGATTACACAGCTAAATGATCTTTACTTTGTCCTTGCAGCAATGACATATGAAAATCAGACTTGCTCTGTTTTGTTCACTCAAACATTTCACTTTATCAGCGGTCACAAAACTTACAGAAAAATCAACAAAGAGCCATGGACTTTAACTCGGCTTTACACTGCCTTTGGTGAATGTCACAGGGCCTCCAGAAGCCCAGGAATCAGTCATGCACAGCACTTCCTAAGAACAGATGGGACAAGAGGAAATGGCCTCAAGTTGCACCAGGGGAGGTTTAGATTGGATATCAGGAAAAATTTCTTTACCGAAAGGGTTGTCAGTCACTGGAACAGGCTGCCCATGAAAGTGATTGTGTCACCATTCCTGGAAGCATTTATAAGATGTGAAGATGTGGCACTTAGGGACATAGTTTACTGGTGGACCTGGCAGTGCTGGGTAAATGGATGGACTTGGTGATCTCAAAGGTCTTTTCCGACCTAAATGATTCTATGGTTCTGTGCCAAAGAGTACACTTATAGACAACATGAAAGCACATATCATAAATTATTCCTAGAAGGCAGAATGGGTAGCCCACACCAGACCCATCCCCCTCTACCCTCTAAGCTTTCAGCACCGATCCAGCAGGATTTGCATCTTCACAGCCCTGCTGAGAGCACTCTCTGGGCACCCTCTGCTTCCTGCTAGGCAATTGCTGGCAGGGTGTAGCAGAGCCCTGCACTATTTCAGACACTTGGACCTGCTAGTGCCCAGCTGGCAGAGGTGACACAGCATATCGCTGGTACATGATGGACAGAGGACAGCAGCGCAGCGTGGCAGAGTTAAGGTGGTCCAGATCACAGACTAGGGCAGAAATAATCATACTTTTTTGTGGCAAACTCTTAAAGTCTCATAATAATTCTGGAAAAGAGGTAATGCTACAGAAGGCAGAAAACACCCAAGCTGCGTCACATATCCAGCGTCACATATCCAACGAGGGCTTTATACATTTTAACAATAATGTTTCGTGCACTGTAAGAACAACTCCTGCAGTTTTACTTTGCACTCGCCCCTCTTTTGCTCTTCCCAGCCAGTTTTCACTGGAAACAGGTGAGAATAACCAGTGCTCCCAGCTTTGTGAAAGACGCAGTGCTTGCCACACTACACTCCAAAGCCACCTAGGAATCTCTAGCAGATGTTCAAGCTGACCAATGAATGCAGAAGACCCACAGAACCAGAACTCCCTCCCTGTTGTACTTGCCTTCTCCCTTCCCACTGCCAGATGTTGATCCACACTAACTGTTCACTATTTATGCTAGGATGCTGACCAGAAAGGTTACAGGCATACAGACACCTTACCAAACACACTGCAAAATAGCAGTGGGTTAAGTCACTGTAATATTTTATATTTTAAGACTCAAGCAATTTCAGTAACATTGAAAAGCCAACTGTAACTCCTGCAGAAGACAGATATCAGGAAAGCAGTGAATGATTATTTAGGAAACGTTCTTTTGGAAAAGCTCAGGTATACTCTTCCTTTTGCTTCAGGAAAGGCTAGCTTGGAATAATAGATTTTGGTATCACCTGAGTCAATATCCTGCCTTGGACTCCAATTGTTCTAATTTGTTATAGGTCAAAGCAGAAGTCTTTAATTACTTGGACATATATGAACACCTTTATAAAAATGATTTGAGGCTTTATATTGGTTGGTATACCTGCTAGATTTTATTAAGAGTACTGCAAGCTTAGCATTCACTTTAAAAATACAATTAGGATTTTTTTCTTTTGGTAGAGGTCTTTGTGACTGTGAGGCCTCTGATTCATAGCTACAGCGTATGGTTTTTACTATTAGAGCCAAGGGACCAATCATACCACTACATATATATTTAACAGATAATATATACTAGATATATACTTTTTTACAGGTCGCAAAAATGAAAAAAGATTTTTAAAAGGTAAAACACAGTCTTCAGAAGAGCTGTTAGCAGACAAAAAAAATGAGGAAACTTTTTCAAGGAAGTTGGCTAAATTCAGTGAGACAGTATCCCATTTTTCTTCCATAAATGCCTGTTTCCCAAGACAGAATCAGCAAGTAAAAGTCTTCATGCTAGCATACATGTATTTCCCTCTGGGATAAGAGAGACTTTGTCTAACTGCTACATTAAAAGCTGGCTTCAATGCTCTTCAAGGATGTCTCAAATAAATCAGTGTTCTAAAACTGACCCAAAATGTGGCAGGTAACACCGCAGAGCTGTAACAGGGAGGATCTCTTTATGTGGGACATCAGGAGCCACTGAGGCAATGGCACTTGCCATCCAGGCTCCTTTCGGAGCAGGACGCCCCTCACAGGTACCTCAACGTAGGCACGCAGCAGCAGCAGCTCTGCTTCCTCTGCTTCTCTCTTACCCAAGCCACCCACCCTTCTCCAGCAGGAAAAGAGGCAGCCACAGCACTGCATTGCCAACGCAAGACACCGAGGCCTCGAGCCTGCGTGCACCCGGGGCAAAGGGGAAAAAGGAGAAAAAACCCCGAAACCTCTTGGAGCTGAGTCTTGCTGCTTCGTAGGTCTGGCATCAAGCCACGAGGCCACTAAAGCACTAATTCTTGAGGTGAAATATTATGAATTGCCTGAAAGTCTGGAGCCAAAACCTACACGCCACCTCATTTCAAGAAAGTCACTACTGCAGCACTTAAGAATGTCACTGTAGGTTACAGCCTACTATATATGTGCTTTATGGCAACTCAGGGTGAGTTTACCAGAGGCATTGGAATTACAATCAGGAGATCAATTTTGCTCCACTGTACTGCACTAACATCTGCCAAAAAGAAGAAAAAGGAGAAAAAAAAAAAAAGAAGAGCAAAGTTTTCATTACAGATTTCTTTATGCCAAAATGCACACTGTATGGGCCAGCATGGTTAAATCACTGTGAAGAGAGGATTACATTAAAAAAGATGAACAAATCAGGTATCAAAAGTTCACACCAGTCATACAACGTCTTTGATGGGTAAGAAAAGAATCATTCTAAGGCTAATTCACTAACCCACCTCTCCATTCTGGAAAGTGTCTGCAAACAGCTTCACAGACTCTCCAGAGAGACCAAGTGATGTCTTCAGGACAAAAATGTTACTCTGGAAGATCTGAAGAGTCCTGCAACACTAAGTAGGCTGGTTTTTAGAGTGAAGGAATTCACAGCTTGTCCAATGTTCAATCTATCAGACAATACTGCTGCTTTTTTACGAGAACTTTTTGTGAATTGCCCTCAGTATGATGTGGAGGGTTTGTTTCTTGTTTTAAAGTATTAGTGCAAATAGCTTCCTTGGTGTTTGTACACACTGCCATCTGTATGGGACAAGAGCAGTTGACACGAGAGATCTACTGCTGTTGCTTCAGCAAAAGATAGGGCCCTGGGGTAGCTCAACCTTCTTAGTATTTTGTTCCTAGTAATAGAGAATCAAAAAATTCTCATCTTTGTAGCACAACGCTGTAACATAAACAAAATCTTCTTCAATCATGCAATGAATGTTAGTACAAAAAAGGTTCTCACCTATCTGGTCAGTGAAGAAAGAACAGAATACCTCTAATTTTCGATCAGGAACAGATTAAGCTACTGACTGAGTGAAATTCACTTATTCCCAGGGTGCCCTAAATTGCTGTGCCAGTTGATGCTGCTGGCCACCGCTTGAGACAACCAACTGGGTATCCAAGTACAGTACGTATGGACAAAAAAGTTACTAAGTACTTTTAGCCATTACAAAAGTTATATTTAACCTAAAATTTTTGTTTGCTATTCTGTGAAAAGTGATACCACCTTTCCCTCCTGGCTGCACTTGCTGGCATATGTTACAGCTGTCCTTCAAACACCCGGCAGGTCCTCAACCCCCTGCCTCAGGACACTGCCCAGAAAGCCTGTCCAGCTGCAAAACCATGGGGAAGGAAGGGAGAACCACCTCCCCTGCCTCCTCAGGATAAGGTGGCTGATTTTTCCCTTCAATAATTATTACAAGAAGCAAAAATAAAGTAAGCCCCTCAGAAAAGATCTTGCAGCCCACCACAGCGAGAAGGCAGCTTGCCGAACGGCAGCTGTAGCTGTGAAATCCTGCCAGAGCAGCCAAGGATTTAGGCACAGGAGCAAGGTTCACACCAAGTGGAACCATAACTGTGGTGTACTGGCACATGCAGGCACGCCTCAGCAGAAGCACGCAGTGACTGTCTGGTCACCCTGTAACTCTACAGGTTCCTTCTTCAAAAACTGTCCACTGAAGACTTGAGTGTTTGGAACAAGAAGGAATTCCCAGACT
Source organism: Ifrita kowaldi (assembly GCA_013398055.1). Taxonomy (NCBI): domain Eukaryota; kingdom Metazoa; phylum Chordata; class Aves; order Passeriformes; family Cinclosomatidae; genus Ifrita; species Ifrita kowaldi. The sequence goes on along the minus strand of VZRS01005772.1, from coordinate 210,314 downwards.
TCAGAGCTCCTTCTTGTCTTAAGTGCTTCATCAGATATTTTAGGCATTTTTTTTCTTTCTATATCAGATTAGCTACCTTCTGATACTCTCTTCTGAATATAAACAGGCACGCTGCATTGGACAGAAATCAACCGTACTTAGTATTCCTCCCTTTGCTCTAATCAGCTTGACAGAATCTCTCCTATATTAAAATTTTAGCGTACATAATTCTCTTGCATGTAAAGGGTTATTAAACACTTTAATAAATCCTGCTAAGTTCATTTATTTTTTGGAAGATGATAACCTTGGAATAGACTTCTGTGAAACTGGAAAAACTGCCAAGAGGAATACTGCCAAGATAACTGTGTAACTAGGCTAAACCTGGATTATTACTACTGTTATTTACATTAAGGAGTATCACCATAAAACCTTTTAAAAATGGATTTGATATCTAACAGTAAGCTCTGCTTATTTCTCAGTTTGCTACATATGACAAAGAGTTTTAAAAACACTCATATTAAACTCAAGATACGGCATTTTATGTTTAAACAAGTCTGTAGACAAATACTTTTCGCACTAGAAAATCAAAGCTGCACATTCTACTATGCCATTCTCTTGGTCTGCTCATTGATCAAATGAGAAATAACAGCACAGCACTGGATAAGGCTAGCAGTCCCAAGGATTTTCTCTGAGCAGAAATGAAATTTTCTTGTTTGCTTGCCTAAAGATACAGAAGTGTTCCAACTTTCTCATGTAGCCTTCATTCATGAAAGCCTCTGTTTTACAGGCTCAGGTTAATGCAGAGCACAAATGAAGACAACCTACTGTCTTGCAAGGCATGAGTCTGTCACTGACTAAATTAACTGATGAGCTCGTGCACTCACACCTATAAAAATTGTGAACTAGCTGGTGTCTTTCAACTGTAGCAGTGCAAGAAACAGGAAAAAGCCATTAAAAAGTTGATATACAAAGCCCATCTTGATACACATAGGACCAGGAAACTCCAGACTGGTTTTGCACCAGCAGTATCAGCTAGTTTCCCCTGTAGGGTACACGATGTGGATCCACACCATTGCACCCTGGCTCTAGGATGCTCTTCTACCAGTCTGAGATGGTGTCACTGCTCAAGCAAACCACGTAAGCCTGAAGACCACTCAGTTCTCACGGAAGAGCTGACCTACCTTGTGCAGTGTCACACACGTAGGTAGGACAAAGATGGAGTTGTGCCTTCACTGCTTCATGACACTGCACTGCAGTGTGTTTGGTGACAGCAAACCCTCCCGTGGGATCAGTGACCCTTTGATGAGCCCAAGAGCTGTGCACATGCACACACACACATGCACACAGAGAACAACTGTGACTTTTTTTTTTTTATTATTTTATTTACAGTGCTACTTAGCTGCAGTAATTTTGAGACAAGCAACCCCATCATTTCACCCTGCGTGCTCTCTGAGAATGAGGCTTTCTGGAGAGGGATTTGAGCAGCTGCTGCTTAGCAGAGAATGAAATTCAGACTGCTGGAGGGGGAGGAGAAAGGGGGCAACAAACAACATTTGTTTAAAATCTGGCAGGAGCATCCTAATTAGATGAATTATTGAATGGATCATCAGGATTGCTCCCCAAAGTGTCATAGGGCAGGAGAGCCCTTAGAGGACATGTTGATTTAAGACTGCAAAAATGATCCCAAAGAGCACCATCGCCGAATGTGGAACACTAAAGGCTCATTTGTCTCAAAAATCACACTTCCCACTCAGTGCTGTTGCTCACTTGCCATGTATGTAAAGGTTGTAACAGTTAATCATTTAGACAGGGATAAATATTTATTCAGGGACTACCTTAACGTTGAATGTTATTTCCTCCATGACGTAAACTCGTTCAGGAAATGCTTTAGCCACCTCCTCCACACTGTTAAAATACTGCACTGGCTCCTTAATATCTCGGTCTTGTTCCAGCAGCTTAAACTGCCCTGAAAACAGATGATAAACAGAAGAATTGTAAGATATTTATACTGGACAACTGTGGCAACTGCTGGCTCAACTTCTTCACCATTTTGCTCGGTCAAATTTTCCAGTTATTAGCAATCAAAAAAGAAGATGAAAGACTGCAGAGTCTCCTGAACCTGCCATGAAAGACACCCACTTTCACTGGCTCGGAATGAAAAGAACGTGTGGCAGTCAAAGTGAAATTAACAAAGACTGGTTTATCACATGCTCTCTAGAAATGGTAAATATTTATCGAGGCATTTGCATTTGTGTACTTAATTCAGTGTCATAGTATCTGTACAGATAGCACTTTTGGGTCTTTAATATTAAAAGTTTTACAGAAAGAAACCACACCCATTACTACAAAACCCCAAAACAATAAACATAAGGTGTTTGGGCTTGGTTTTAGCATCATCAAACAGATATTAAACATGGTAGGCTAAAGCCCTTTTACCCCTGGGCTTCCCTAACAATGGAACAACACCTAACTTTCCTTAATCATAAACTAAGCCCTTTGAGAACTTTAGCTAACATAAGATATTAAACCACACACATATAAAACTCTTTTGAAGGTGTCTGCCTTCAGAAGAGCATGAGAAAGAAGGGTTTCTTGCTAACTTTACCTCCCCCCAGCATGAAAACTTTGTCTATTTTCTATGTCTTGTAAAAGGCAAGAACTAACTTGGAGGGAGCCACCCCAGGCGGACCTGCCAGGGACAGCCAGGCACATCAATCACCTGTGTGCACTATGAACACAAAGCTTAAAAACCTTATTTTATAAATACAGAGATAAGAAAAGCTTAGACAGTTTACTGTTTGCATGACTTAAGCTTAAAATCAGTGGAGTCATCTTTCCAAATTTGAAATGGTAGCTACTACTAAGTTAAAGGCTGGTCTCAGCAAGACTCAATGTAAGAAACAATTCTAGACAATGAGAAAAAGGTTGAATAAAATCTATGGTTGGTGCAACTCCCGTAAGTCACATTTTAAAATTTGCAATGCATGCAGCCACTGGATTATTGTTCCCAAATAGTGCTCAACTTCCTTACAATACATCCAGTACGTGAGGATATCAGCCACCTACAGAAATATTTTCTCACTCCTTCAGCATTCTTGTGCTCAACACCCTGCTGCCCCTTTACACCCCACCAGGCTTGAGACTTCTGTGACACGTTTGGAGAATTCACCCACACTGAACTATTGCAGGCCACGTAACAGCGGAGGAGGAAACGAACGCAAACTCAGCGAGCCCCGACAGCCCATGAGAGAGAGCTCCTGCCCCCCTGCCAGGTGTGTGCACACACGTGTACCCACCCACGTGTACCCACCCACTCAAAGACCCCCCCAGAGAGGTGCCAGAGCAAGAGGTTCAGTGCTGCTGCCCATCCCCAGCACCTCCTGCCAGGGGCACACCCCTTTCATCAGTATGCTCCAGTTCTGTGGTTGTAACCCCGAATATCGGCTTGCAAGGCAGAGGACTTCCTTTTATACCCTTCCATATGTTTTGTCTTTCTAAAGTGATCATGGTAACTTTGAAGTATTATCAGCAAGGTAACTACAGATGCTGGTACTTCTCACTGCAGGACTGTATTTTTCCAGTGTAGTATAGTGTACCACAGCAGGAATGGCTTCTCTGGGTCAGACCAAAGGTCTGCCTCGTGCAGCATTCCACCTCAGACAGGAGTTAAGCTACAGCCGTGTAAGGAGGCTGGACTTAAAGCACAATTAGCAATACCACCCAGAATCTCCTTCACAGCTCTCAGAGGAACTCATGGCTGAAGGATGCCCGTAACAGGGAAGAGGTTTTGGGCTTAGTAACTCCAGAGGTTTTCTTTCCTGTAAATTTGTTTAATTGCTTCCTGAAGGTATCTGAAACTTTCATTGTAGACATACCCTCTTATCTTGAAAAATTTTGGCAACCTCTTTTTCCACAAACTTTAAAGTACCTCTGGGATTAAGACTACAAATTGTAGGAGTGATAAAGCTACACCTGGCAGACAGCATGGGTAGCCACAGGAAACCTGACAGCAGACAAGCATTTGGAAAAATGCTTCACATACTCAACAGAAACATGCCAGCATACTAAAGCTGAATTCCTCAGCCTGTCCACTTTGAGCCCCTTTTGGTGCAAAGCAATAGAGGGGCCAGGCAGCCAACACCTTTGGGCTAAGGAAATCCGAAAAATTAGCAGGGAGCTGCCCAGTTAACTGATGCTGGAAAGTGCATTGTGACTGATGCCAAGGCACGCACATGGAGAGCTGAAGAGAGAACTATGCTTTTCAATCCCCAGTCTGCCACAGACCATGCAAGTCCTCTTTTCAGGATTTCCCTGCCAGCCACAGCCTAACCAAGAGGAAGATGCACTCCCCAGCTGCATCTTCCCCTTACAGGAACCCCACTTTGCTTCAAAAGAAACTCAGGAATGAGAGGAGCTGAGTGAAGTCAGGTGCTCCCCTACATGGAATCAGCACGTGCCAGGACATCATGCAGCAGCAGAGGCTATGAGCTGCACCAGGGAGTATTCCACAGCACAGAAAAACCAACTCTCTAGAGCACAGAGCCAGTAACTGTACTTCAGATGGCCACTAAGGGCAAGATGCTCTTACATTTAACAGATGTCACACAGTGTTCCTTCACCATGGGCTGACCCGAGGCTGTGCCTATTCTTGACTGTTACCCTCTTTGACTACGGACACAGTCATTGGGATGCAACCCTAACTGATTGCCCAGTTTGGGATCCAGAGGTCTGATTTGCAGGATTCCTGGCTGCAGCTACCATTTGAGGCAAGCTGTGACTACAGTTTACAATGACAAAAAAAACCCCAAACCCAAAACACAGCAAGTTTAAGTCATCTCAGACAGATCTAAACTCAGTGGAGTTACTTCTGATTTAACACTCCATGCTTATGCACAGAACGGAGGTTAATATGATATTGCATGGAAGCTACATTGTTTTTTGAAACTGTGCTATATTGCAGTGATAAAAATTTGCTAGTTCAGAAAGACACTGAGAACTCTCACTTCAGAGTGGGAACTGAGTTGGGCACAGTAACAAAGCATGAATTCACATGAACGAGGAAGGAAAACAAAATATTGAATAGTAATACATGATATGAACTATACTCATCCAGCCCTTTGAATGAGACAGTGGTCTTTAATTCTAGGTTCTCTAGTTACTCTGTTTGGAATCATAACACTATTTTTTTATGACTGTTATGCATTTAACAACAGTCAATCTGGTGGCAAGACAAGGCCAGTTACTCCTTGCAATCCAAAGTTCTACAAAAAAGGTCCCAAATTCCTCAGCACAGAACAAATGCTCTAGGCTGTGTGCAACTGGGAGCAGAGTCTGCTCTTTACTGCAGAATTACACATTCCTGCAAAAAAAAGGGAAAAAGAAAAAAAGAAAGAAAAAAAAAAATCATCATTGGGAGCTTTGCTTGGGTACAAAGCGACGCTCAGAGCTGTCTGTGTCGCTATCTGTGCCATCCTCCCCGTCCTTCAGCTGAGCCTCACAAACACAAAGCCGTCTGTGCCCTCACTGCTAATAAGCAGCAGTTCACGAGGAGGTTGACGACAGAGGAGTACACACAGATCCCAAAGCACAGAATAGAAGGGCAGCATTAATCTCTGCCTGTTACGAAATCAAGAAGTATGCTGTGCATGGAAGCTGTCAGGGTTAGACGTTAAAATGCCACTTCCTTGAAAAAGATGGGTTTATAACTCGAGATTTTCTATAGGCAGTTTTTAAAAAATTATTTCCTCACTGAAAAAAGCAGACTTTTTTTTATTGGAAGGAGAGAAAGAAGGGCTGAAGAGGAGCCTACAATACACATTTGAACCGGATGTCAGTAACTAACTAACGGGGAGGAAGCAGACAATTTCTTACTATGTTTCTCCCTGGTCTCTATTCAAGCCTCCATAGAAAAACAAAGACAGCACGGCTGAAACACAAGTTTAATGGACGTAAGTATGGCTTGACTGCATGTTGAAGTGGAATTTTATTACACTTTGCAAGGGGCATAATTTCATTGGGAGGCTTTACAAAAGCAACAGCAAGCTTGAACAAAGCACAGGGTAATTTCACTGTGTGTTAATTAGGAATTTAACAAAAACAAAGAAAATATAAAGCTAAACCTACACTTTTATAAAAGCTCACACCCCTCCCCCACTAGCACAAAAAGAATAATGAAATGTTTCTGTAGTAAATCAGAGAAAGTTCAGAAAGATCAAAGATTCATAGTACCTGCATGGTCCACTGAGCAGGTATGGCTATTCCTTTGCAGCCAAACGCAAGGGGGAAATGAACAACTACTGCAAGCTTTATATCTCTTTATCTTTCTGTCTGGCCTCTGGCAGGCACAGTATTGGAACAGTTTCATCCTAGTATATATTATCTCTGTAGATTATGAATTCTTATTTCTCTGTGAAGGTACTTACAGCAAAGACAGTAAATCTACTACTGGTGGAAATGAGTCTGGAAAGCTAAAAAGGTGAGGAAGGACCTAAACCAGTGCTTATTCTCCAGTTTATGAAGGCATTTATCAAAACCCATTAGGAGCAGGAGGATCAGTCTATCTTCCTTCTTGCCAGATTGGCCCTGCAATGGTTGTAAGAAGGGGCATTAATCAGCCCTTTCTGTCCCAGCTTTGGCTGCTTCCACTGCTTAGGTTCTTGCAGGCTTACACATGTTCCTAACTCCAACCCAGTGCATACAGGTTATTTCTGTGATGTAAGATCCCCTGGTTTTAGCAGTGACTTACCCCTTACCCTCAAATAGTCCAGCAGTTGCCAACAGTCCAGAATGTTTCCAAAACAGAAACATTCATTCTGTACAGTGTCTGCACTGTGCCTAGACCCAGGCAGTCTTTATCTATGGCAGGCGTTCACAGGCTGGACAGTCAAGTTTTCATTGATATAGAAGCATGAGAGAGCATGTTTATGCTCATAGACCAAGAAGAAAAGCTGGAAAAAGAAATTCTGTTAAAAAAAAATGCATGTCATCAATAGGACACATGGAAGGTCACTGAAACATCTGCTCAGCTGTGTTAGCTGCTAAATGTTTCTCCAAGGAGGCAGGAGCTGTATTGTCTTTCAGCAGCTTTGATTATTTAGTAGGTCTCACAGCCCTCTAGGAGGCTGTATGCAAGGCCCACTGCTTCTCAAGAATGTGCAGACGGCACAGCAGGGTAGCAAAAGTACTGTAGGGGTTTATGTTTCATATTATTTGTTGACTGCTGACTGCGTTTTAGTATTTCAAAGCACTGCAGAGCTACTCAAAAAGGACAGGCTCTACCCGCCAGAATAACATCATTTTGGAAAAAGACAGTTCTTGCCTACATTTTTCAGTGTTCCTGTGCATAACAGTGATAAGAAATTACTTTGTTTTTCTTCACAAAATGATGATCCTTGATGTAACCGGGCAGAGTTGAAGAGCATAAGCCAAAAGAACACTTCAGCACACATGGTTCTTAGATGGACCTGTACAGTCTTTATCTGATTGTGTACACAACTCTCCTCAATGCCTGATACAGACATAAATTCATTTTAGTGGGGGAGGACGGAAGGAAATCTCAGGTTATGGTCTCCCTTGTCAGCCCATCAACTAGATCACATGGTAGAGCTATTTCATCCCTAACTAATCCTTAGACAAGGCAGCCAGTTGAGAGTGAGCATGGCAAACCAAAGACTAAAACAACAGATTAAGCTATAATCATAACACTTCAGCCTACCTGCAATTAAAAAAAAAGTCAATTTTTATTTAAATTGACATTTGCCAATATGTCTTTGCATAGAACCTAAATGTGGCATTTTGTTGTTGCAAGAAGTGTTGTCCCAGCAGTGTAGCTGTCTAGACCTGAGAAAAGGAAGAACAGAAAAGCCCATCACAATCTTTGACATAGCTATCATGTGGCTAACTGGGACCACGGTGTAAAATTAATACTGAAGCTCTTCCAGGGACCTATCGCTAAGCCAACGTGAAAGGGTTTGGCAGACATGCAGAAGGAATGATGAGTGGGAAATAAATGCCTTGCTTCACTTTTGTCACCTTCCACCTTGTCGAAAGTGAGCATTTGTTCCCAGCTCTCCAGAGGAGAGAAGAGCGCAGGCACACTCAGGTCCTCTGGAGCAGCAGAGCCCCACTGCAAAGAGAGAAACTGCAAGTGTAAATGGAATTACAGAATGCTGTTTCTAACAGCAGGAGCAGACGATAGTCCACAAACGGACTAGTGCAGGCAGGCTCACTGCCCACAGAGAAGACAGGAAAGTGAATCACCTGCTCTGTTATCTCAGGGCTCTCCACTGAAGTAGCTACTGATTTCGTCTCAGGTTGGGATGTGACAGCAAACTAACATGGATGCAGTGCCATGGTAAGTTCAACACCTCAGTCAAAGAAAGAGCAAGATAACCCAGCGGCACAGGTTCATCCTTATCGGCCACACTGACAGCTTCTGAGAGCTATGCAAAAAATGGCTTGGGGGCAGAGAGGATATTTTTTGGAGTTATTCACAAGAACTTCTTAGTTTATTTTCATATTGTGGCCTGCTGAAAGCATACAGGAAACTATAAAAGGGTGGAGAATACAACAAGAAAATACACAAGCATATCTTTGGTACACAGCTTCCAAAGGATGACAACCGGGACACAACCTAGAAATGCTACGATTGATTCTTAAGGCATAATCACCTGGAAACAGCTATAAGAAACCAAAATATTTCTTCTGTTTTTTTAAGAACTGCCTGTCAATACTTTTCCTTGAGGAGATAGGTAAAGAAGAGGACCTCCTGTGTCCCAATCTATACCAAATCTTCCGGAAATTTTGGGAATGTATAAAAAAAACAGACGGAACATGAACTAGAGATGGATCTAAGTAAACATGACACAAGTAGAATTCATCTAGAGTACTGGAGCTAAACTTATGGCACTGCAAAGCAGAGGGCAAGGCACAAAGGCACATTCAGTCAGCAGATATTGTGTAACACTTCATGGGGAAGGAGCCCTTCAGAATGAATAGTTTTACTTCTTCGAAGTATTATGAAGATTTTGAAGCTTTAAATGCCTTTATTCCTCACTGTGTCATGTCTGTGGCACAAATAGCCAATCAACCAAGAGAGAATGAGTCAGGCATCACAACCTGGTGAGACATGTCGAAGCAGAGCATCAGCCCACTGACACATCACCTGTGCGTATGCACAGACACCATCTGAGAGATCAAGGAAGGGAATCCAACCAAGTTTCCCACAGAGCAACGCAATGCTTGCTAATCAAACCCTCTAATCCTGTGCTGGCAAAGCAAAGGGGATGGTACAGCCTAGCATTCTCTTTTGTCTTATCTTACTTTTATGATTCGTAAGTAGCATAACAAAAAAAAAAAAAGATTCTGTTGGCAGCATAACAAAGAAAAATCAGTTCAAATAGTGACTGATGATAGCTTAAAGCAGATTTAACTCACAGATATTGCAAGAGAGGGAATTTTAGGTTACAGATGATGTAAAAAGACAGACAGGGAAAACAAGCCTAACCTCCAACCTTTGTTTCATAAGTTATTATCATCACAAATACAAGATTACCACAATGAAATGTTCCATTTTACAGGGTCACATGTTTTGAGTGTCTGGACTGTAAATTAACTAGATTTAACTTACTGGGTTATCATCGATCTAACCTGTAATTAGCATAATTTTCTTCCTTTCCCACATGCTTCCAGCAGACATGAAGAGTATGTTCCACAAGCAGTGCGTTAGTTCACACACTCAGCTGGCCATGCAGAGGACTCTGAAAAGCACCCCACCATCTGACTTTCCTAATGACTGTTAACAAAAGCTGTGGTAAGTCTCCTGCTGAAGAGTAAGAATATAAAGGCACACATGAAGATGGTAGCTCTCCTGGTGAGTATCAGCACCTACCCTGGTCACAGCTCAAAAAGGGACCGGAAGAGAGAAAAGTTACAGAAAGCCCAACTAAACCAACCCAGAGCTCACATGAAACAGTATGGAGGTGACTACATTTTACAGCAGCTGCCTGATGACAAAAGCTTTCCTTATGTGAGTAGGAGCAGCATTCCCTTGGTACTGGAGTGGGTAATACTCACACAGATCTCAGTTATGACAATGTTTAATAGTCAGTGAAAGCTTATGGCTCCGACCTACTACAGCAGCATCCAGGATCCTCATGAGAACGTCCAATGGAACTGCCTGCCACCAGAGAGGAAGACTTGATAAGAAGGTAAAGACAACTTAATCCCTCACTTAGAAGAAGCCTCTAGCAAAAACTACCAGAAAAGAAAATGAGGCAGAACCAAAGGTGAGAAAGTGTATGGTTACAGTTCTTACCACATTTTGAAACACCTGCATTGCTAAGTTAATGCATTGCTTTCACTTACACATTAGAACTGATCTGGTACTAAACATCAATCCTAACGGAGCAGAGATCCAGTTTAAACATGTCAAAGCAAACTGAACATCAAACCTTGCACTGGGTGGCAGATAAGACCCTTAAAAAAAAACCTTACAGTGCTCTGCCCATAGATTTTTCCATTTTAGTGAAAGACATCACATACCTTTAAAAATAAGAAGCAACACAGACCTAATCTGCCTTTTGAGCTAGTCATAGCTAGGGGATCTCCTCCCAAATCATCAGTGAACACTCATCCCAAGATATACACACATTAAACGAAGAAGGTTGTCTACAATAGATTAACATTTAATTAAAGCACAGAAGAACGTTGAGATGAGAGTAACAGAATAAACTCCTGGTTAACATTTGAAATTAATATTACCAGTTTCAAGCAGGCTCAAACGGACAACATGAGAATACCTGTTAAAGGTTAGCCAAGCATGCTGAATTTTGTATCACAGCTGCATCCAAATATTCTGCCTTTATACCACAGATTACTGACCTTATTAAAGCAGATTTCAGAAGAAATTATGAATGTGTAAGGTTTGCTCCTCAGTGCTGACAGAGAAAACAAAATCCCTTTTCCTTTTATTTCAAAACAAATTTGTGATTAATAAATTGGAGAAAACACAGTAACAAAATCTGTTCCTGTGGGCTGATGCCTGCGCCATCAACAGTGCAGTTGTAGTCCATAATCTGCATGGGCATTATGCAGTACAACTACCTAATGAGTACAGAAACCCAGTGACATACTTCCCTTGCCTCAGCAGATGCCTCCTCATAGAAAATCCACACAGAAAGAAACTCCCTTTTTCCCTTTCACTCTTGCCATTTTTGTTTCTAAACAGTGAACTTCAGTTTCTTGTGCAAATGAAGTGTCAGTGAAAGAAACTGGAGTTATTTTCTGAGGGCAGCAATATTTCAGGACCTGAGCTCAGTGCAGTTCTAGTGGAACAGTATCTTCTAACTCCAGTGTCTAAATTTGTCCAAAAAGATGAAAATGATTTTTTTGCATTGACAGAAAGATATAAACCAGACAGTATTCAAAAAAGAAACTGTGTTCACCTGTGGCAACAGAAAAATGTTATAGTGACAGATGGAAGAGGCTTCATTCTTAGAGAAACAGATGTGTTTGAAAACAGGGCTAATAATCAAATCAAAATTTGATTGCATTGAAGAAAGCCAACTTCTGTAAATTAGAAACAAGCAGGTTCCAGCCTCTGTGTCAGGCCTGCTCTGAATACTATCATTTCACTTTGATTAAAAAAATTGAGAGTTGCAGTTACAGGGAGAGATTTAAGATGTGCAGAAGTGCATTTTTACCACAATATGGATTCCAGGGATCCTAACCACACGTAAATTGTGGATTTACACCAGACAACTTCTTGGATTTCGTATCCATCTCTTAAAAAATAAATGTGCAAAGTGAAAGCAGCTCTTCCAAACAAGTTCATACACATTCTTTTATTTCTTGGTAAGTCAAAACTTTCACTAAAATAACAGCAGCAACCTCTAAGCTTAATCATTAACTTTGCCTTACTGAATAACAGCTTTTATTTATTTATTTGGCAAAAGCTTCAAAGCCCACACTCACCAAAACCCAAGCTCTTAATGTTTCTGCCACAGTGCAAAGACACCTTCTTCAATTGCAAACCAACCCTCCTTTACGCTTTCTGCTCTTTTGCTGACAGATCTTTTTCCTCCTGCTACTCCCACGTGAGTATCCCCGTTTCTGTGGCCTGACTTGAGCACCATTCATTGCCTTCTTGCTCACTGGGCGGTCTTTTGTGCCTTTCAGGTTCTGACCCCATCCCATGGGCAACACGCCCCGGCCCAAGTGTAGGACGGTGTGTCCTCCACCCAAGGAGGGCAGTCACATCCATAGCACTGCCCCTGGCAGCCACTTGTGCTGCAGTAAACAAAGCTGAAGAAAAAGTGCATTCACGGAGCAGAAATCTTTAAAATGCACATAGATCAGTTCTGTATAAAAAGTGCTTTTGTTTCCTGCTCAGGAACAGGTTTTTTAATTAACTGAATGGGAGGAGTTGTAAAAAAACAGGAACAATGACTGAGTCAGCAGCTCAGTCAGTTCTCAGTAGCTTAACAGGGCTTTACATGAGACAGAATAAACTTATTTCATTCAGTTAGACATTTTTATCAATGTGTAGAGAGACTTCAGAGCCGGGGCTTGGTATCCTGAAAGACTGTCTGTGCATTATAGAGCAGCTTATTGTTTCAAAGCTTGTATCTCATTTGCTTGCCGAATATATATGTCGTTTCTAGCAGAGCCTGTATTTTTTCCCCTTCTCCCCTCTCCCTCAACTTAAATCTACTAAAGTATTGCACTCAAATTACTGCAGAACCTGTCACTCAAACAGTTCCCAACATTTGTGTATCTGCAATGGAAAGGAGTAGTTGCTGTTATTCTATGTAGTTAAAAAGACAATTTTCTTTGGAAAGGTACTATCACTCTGTATTGTCAATACCTGTCAATGCAGACTATAGCTTAGTTTACAACATGTTTAAATTAAGAAGGAATTTAATTTATTAGGAAGGAATTCAATTTATTATACTCCGACCACCAGCAATCATGACCAAGTTCTGAAAAAAAACAACTTCACTTTACTTCTGAAACAAATTAAACAACATTTGAAAAACTGAACTGAAGCCAATTTCCAAAGAAACTCTTTAATTACACAATAGGTCTGGTTTATTCATCTGAGGTTTCCTGTCAAGGAGAGTATTCAGCTCTAAGTACATTCATGCTACAGCTAAAATTACATTAAGGAGAATTTAAAACAAGTGCAGAGCCAAAATAATACACGATCTGAAAATCACCTTGATGAAGTACACGCAGGAGCTTATGCTCCAAAAACTGTCATCCGTAATGCTGGAATATCTATCAAGCATACAAAGTAACTTGCAGCAAGCAAACATTTCTAATTTTTTTTGGTTTAGGATCAGCAGTCACGTTTGTATCACCGCCTCAGCTGAGAGGCAGAAGGTGTTTTGATCCCTGCATTCTGCATGAGCTAAGCCATCTCTTCACTCACTCCCCATGAATGCAACGGAGTTTGTCGGAATTGTCTGGTTTCCAGTACAAGAGGACATTGATTCAGTGCTGTGCAATTTACCCACGAAGCAGACAAAGCTCTTGATAACAGCTCAAGATGAATGAAGGCAGCTTTTAAGAATGAGCATTTTGGCATATGTTCACAGCATGTGCTAAAGTGTCACCAGGAAAAAAAAAAAGGGAAAAAAGGGAAAGAAGAGATGAGCTGAAAAGGTGGGTGAATAGAGATGATGAGTAAGAGCACATTGCTTCAGCACTGCCACTTCATTTAATTTTCACTGCTACTCAAGAAAGCAACAAAGATGATAAATCTAAAATGCAGATCTAAGCAAGATATGCATCTGTCTCAGTTCTCTTGAATGCATTCCGTCACACACATTTTGTTTCATTACCTTAAATAAGGAGGGTACCATCTAAACCTCTCTCTGGCAGTTCAATTCACCATAGCTGAATGCAAAAGGTATGAAGAAACAGAATGCCCAGCCAATTTTTCCCTCTTGTAAGATGCCTGCCAGCTTGCTGAGAGCCAAATGAAACCCGTTACTAGAGGCTGCCAGCCTAGCCTAAAACAGCTTGACAGAAAATAAATGCTACAGACTACACATGGAGTGGTTTAATTCCAAAAGTGTTCTTAGACCACCACTTATGGGATTTTGTTTTCTCCATCTAAATGATAATTCATGAGTTAAAGAGTTGTACTTGTGAGTATTTTTCCTATATGTGTTTCTGGTGAAAACTTCTCACTAATACTAGTTTGGGGCATCTCCCGTTGAAAGGCATTTTTGCACCAATCCCACTTTGTAGCCTTTCACTGAATGGGCTGTGAAGTGGTAATTATCAGAGTGGCCAGTCATCTGTTTGTCTCTGAGCGCACATCGACTTCCCCAGGTGCTAGATTATCATGAGATATATTACTACATACTGATTTCTAAGTACAAAAGCTAACATTAGCAGCTGCAAACATTCCAGGGAAATTCTCTGCTTTAAATTTCTGCAAAAGAACTTTGGTTGTAAAACAAGGTGATCTTAAATCTGCCTCTGAGATTAGGAAAAATATTAAAACTTTCATTAAGAAAAAAAAAAGTTATTCCTTGAATAATGAAGCTAAATCAATACCGCGCAGTTTGCCTTAGCACACAGATTTAGCATTGTCAAAGATGGCATGGAAGGGAAAAAAGGATATGAGGGTTTCAGACAATTAGAATTGGTTACTGTAAGCATTTAGAAAGGGAGGCAGATGGTGCTTAGAGAACAGAAAAACTGGGACATCCCAAGCTAAAAGTAACTCAAAACCAAAACCGATCATAAGATCAGTCTGCTAGAGTTATTACAAAGTTTTCCCGACAGCTTAATATTACTTTCAGGAAAACGACTATTTCAGTCGAGATTTTTGAACACAGGAAACAGAGAGGCAAAGATGCTTTAAAAACCCTGCCTTTGAAATGACATGAATTATGCTCTTTCAAAGCACATTTTTCCTCAAAAAAGTCCACTCCTTCCTTTTTTCAGCTGTACTCCTGCATACCCAGCAAAGCAAAACCCAACAGCACACAAGGCCCTGACAGACACAAAGATCATCACTGTGCTGCAGAAGGTCACTTTGAGAAGGGTCACCTGCCCCAAGGAAGCAGACCAACACTTCTTTTACCCCTTCAGTCTGATGCCTTAAGAGGCCTCATAGAAACAGAGACTAGACAGGAGTAAGGGAATAAGGCAGGTATTTACTGGAAAGGCCTTCAAAGGTACACTCTGGGGAGCCAGAGGCTATTGCCAAGATGGATCCCAAGATGGACAAGTTTATAAGTTTGGTTCATTTGCATATCAGGGTTAATTCTCCAATTAAAGCTTCAGTTAATGATGCAGTTTCCCCAAGGTTGCCCCTCCCTTTAGAGGCTTTTGGTTTATACTTTTTGGGCCTAGGACTGTCTGAGTGTCCTTGGACAGCAAGCTCGGAGAGGCTTTTTACGTCTACCTAGCATGAGAAAGCAGAAATTAACAGGCTACAAGAAACCTCAGAGTTACACAGTAGGCAGTACAGGATTTGAAAAATAAGAAAGTTAAAACCTAAGGCATCAAGTCTGCCACCTCCTTTCGCCACACTGAGCTGCCTTGAGGAGACAGAGTGTCCATGCTGCCAAAACCCTGCCACTGAAGGTGAGGGTCTCAGCTTGGCCAGCAGTAGGTGCAGGGATCACAGAAAGAAGTCACAGGCACGGCGTACTCTGTCCAGACAAATGGGCCCACAGCCGACAGGCTTATCCACACACACCTTCAGTGCCTGCCTAAATCAATCAGTACAAAACACTTTTACTTAAATCACTAGAGACTGTGACCACCTAAGCAAATCCAGATACAACCTGGTTTACAATCTTTGTCTTTTTGTCTGCTGGGGCTCTCTGACTGAGGGATGTCAAAGCGGGCAATTCACTTTTCCTCCCTGCAGTCACTCTCCATGCTTTGAGCATGTATTATTTTGGCCTCCTCAGCTACCCTTCCAGTTGGAATTGCCCAAGTGGCTGGGAGTCTAAACACCTACTGCAGTTACTTGATGTCTTACCTACGTATTACCCTCCACCATGCCATGCCCCAGGGCTGCACCCCTGCCTGCTGCAGGCTCCTCATGGTTGAAGAGCCAGCTCATTTGCCAGCTCTAGGAAGACTCAGCTGAGCCAGCTCTCAGAAAGCTGTATGCCAGCTGACCCAAGGTTTTTCTTGGACAGGAGTCAGAAAACCATTCTGCACACTTTCCATCTGATCCACATTAAACGAGCCTTATGGTGGCCAAACACCGCAAAGTGACAAACATCTGCACCATGGGAAAAAGGTGGCTATTTTCATTTTCCACAGTGGAGAAGATGAGTGGTACCTCCAAACAGGATGAAGGCATGCAAGTGTCACGTCACACGCTTCTGCTCCCCCGAGCCAGCATGTCTGATGGCAGTAAGGCAGACATGGCAGCTCCACGCTGCACCCTCAGCAGCACAGGATGCCTCCCTTCCAGGGACTCCCGGCACACAGACCTTGGTTGCCATCACATGCCGGGCTGCTGCTCTGTCCCCACTGCTGTTAAACAGGCAAGGAAATGTTCTTACACATCCATGGGGGTATGTGGGCAGACCCTACATGCCTCACTTCCAGGGTTTCTAGGGAAAGTCTTAGGCCTTGCAGACAGCTGATCTGCAAAGCCTGCACACACCTTCATGCAGAGCTGAAGGCTTAGCGTGGCCCTTTGTATGTTATTTACTCACTTTTCCCCCTGAAAAACATCATGTCTGCCAATGCCTCTCTGCTCCCCTTCTCCCTCACCCACAATTATTTCCCCCTGAAGAAAACAAAAAACAAGCAAAAGAGTATGTTTGAAATTATCTTCTGTGATTCTCCTCTAGGAAGTGGCATACCCAGGAATCAGTATGACCCAAATTTCATAGTAAACGTTTGAAAACATGAAGTAAAGAAATCTATGCTACAAAAAAAGATTCTTTTCTTCTACCATTACAAAAGCGTCACAGCTAGTATTAATATTTAGAGAAATCAGAGTTTAAAAGCATTCCTCCCAGAGTAACAACAGAGGAGAAGTTTATCTATGACCACATAGCACACCACTCTAACAATCAGTGAAAAAGGGAAGGTTAATTAGTAAATAAATTGAGCCAGATACCAATCCTTCACAACAAAAAAGCTTACATATACCAGAAATATCAAAACCACACAGTTTAGATCTTTGTGCAAGATTATGGCAAGAAGCACTATGGGCTATTCCAGGAACGCCAGACTATTTAATTACATTTTCTACTGAAAAAATTAAACCATATGCATAGCTCATCAGATCAAGCTTTCTAACATGTGTCTGGTTTTGATATCCAACATCTGTCTGAAAATGAGATTTTCATTTCCCTTATGAAATCCGATTCCACCTCCATGGTCAAACTCAAGGAGCATAGATGGAAAGAAGTGAGGGAAAAGGAACAAGTGTTGAATCATCTGATTTAGCTAAGCTTATAGTTCAATCTCTAAATACAAAAAATCTTAGAATACAATAATTCTTTCTTCACAGGTGAAGGCAATAGGGAAATGCAAGAATAATCAGATTTTTTTTCCTCTATATATATATCCTAAATTGATTTCATTTTCTTTCTTTAGGCCTACAACTAATTAGGGTCTCAGCTGTTATTAAACAATTTCTCCCACACTGTAGTGTTCTCTCACTAGTTATGGCTGTCTCCTTGAGGAAACCTTGCAGAAAGACTGCACATGTGCGATGTACAGACAAAGAAATGACACAGTGCTTCTGCTGGACCAGCTCATCTGTCACCTTCATCACCCATCCCCTGCTGTTACTGAGCAACACAAAGCATGGTGAGCTTTAGAAACCTGCCCATTGGGAGGATCCAGAAATACTCACTGCTCCAGCTCCTGTCAGCTGAACAACATCTTTACAAAGGAGAACCATGGAAGTAGCGATTTAACTCCAAAAAATAGTTGCTGTAGGTGTCATTTTATAAATTCATAACACCAAAAAAAAGTGCTTTTCTGAAGGAAGAACACAAGCCTGCATATTCCATCTGTATTTCACCTTATGCTAGCAATTTGCTTGCCATGTTTTTCAGCAGCCTCTTTCCAAAGGATCTTGAAGCTCCTCTGAAAACTTTATTTCACTGAGTGTACAGACGAACTGTGTATTCAGAAACTTGATTAAACTTTTCTGTCCCTCATACTGATCTGAAGTTTCAGAGTTATTTCGTTCTTTTCTGCAACAGAATTATTCTGAGATCCTTTCCCGGTGCTTTGAAGCCTGCACGGGATGCTTGCACGCACTCAGTGCCACCAGCTAGGGCTGGAAAACCCTACATCTTGGTGAGCAGCTGGAATTCAATCTACCCCTCTTCTGTTTCATTTGAGCTACCAACCTGAATTCAGTTTCTTACATCCCTGCTACAAGTTCAATCTTTCTGCCACAGTCGGAACTGTATATACATGAAAATAAAAAAAAAAGAAAAGAAGAACTGCTCCAAATATAATCCTTGGGGCGAGGCAGCTGATTATGGTCAAGGAACTGTGAACATGGAAAGCAAATTTCGAGTCATTGCTCCACATCCAGCAGGACAGGAAATGCATGAGTATACACATCTTATATGTTATTTGCAGAAGTTTTAAATCACTCGTTATTGTATGGTACAATTTTCTATTTCCATTGCAGATCTGAGAAGCTTCTCAGTTAAGAAAAAACCTCAAAAACGAAGCCACAAACCTACCTTCAGATTGAACTCAGCATGGTGCTACAAAAGTGTGAACAGTTCAGCATTCCCAGGAAAAAAAATGGTATAGCTAAAAATGAATTCTGCCAACCCTAATTTCAAACCTCTACGAAGAGATCATTATGAATGTTCACTCACACCATTCACCCCACTTGCACTAATAGCCTGTATTTGACTACAGGCTTCCTGGTGATGGAAATGCAATACACAGCAACAGCAAAATGTCTTGCCCATGCCGCTGTCAATTTAGCAGAAAAAAATTAACCTGCATTCTCCTGGTTCAGGAAAAGTTTCATCAATACGCATTGGGCAGCAGGGTCTGGAGCTGTGAATATGTTCTTTTAATGATTTCCAAGTAGTGTTTGCTCATTACATCACTTAAAATAATAACCCAACTTTTTCAGGGTTGATAGTTTTCTAAAGATTAAACTGTTTTATTTCAGCTTCCATCCAGCAACAGGAGTAGGAAATCGCTTTTACACCCGAAGGGGGTTCCTTCTGACCAAGCAATTTACAAGATAATCCAAGATGCTGCAGCATTTGGAGAAGCCAGCCAGCACAAGAGGCACATTGTTAGAAGCCCCCTGCCTTGCAGGGGCACCCTGGCTCCCCTTAGGGCAAGGGTTCAAAGGCTTTACACAAAGCTGTGGAAGGGGCAAGCTGCAATTCACCCTCTGCCCTGTTTTTTCTCCTTGCCTGGGGTGCCAGGGCTGATGCCGTGGAGACAGGTTTCAAGGATCAGGTCTCCACCTTGACTTCCTGCACTCAGCTGGGGCTCGACTCTCCTGAAGGCTGGTGGCAGAGAAAGGGTTGGGGCTGCCTTTCCTTCCCTGTCCGGACTAGTCCCACAGGAGCACACAGTTCAGCTACTACACAGAAGGGAGTTTTGTTTCCACTTGGCATCAGAACTGATACAGAGAGTCAAAGGGAGGATCAGCACTGAAGATTCATTTGTATATCAAGGGGAAATCCAGAAGCCATTGAAATTGTTTACAGCAGGTTGAAAGAATAATACGAAGAACAAACATTGTGCTGACAGATATCTAGATGGCTTCTGCAGGCAAATCTCAACGCCTTTAGCCCAGCTAAGGCTCATTAATGTTTATGTATCATCTCAGGATTTTATTTCTAGAATTTATAAAGCACCAAATTATGAAGGTTTCAGAGAAATGGGAGTCATCATGCCTTCTCCCACCCCCTCCTGACTTTGCTTTGTGACTGAAGTGAATTTACACGGCAGAGCAAAATGGTTCAAACAACCGGTGCAGATGACAAAGAGGGGAATGGGGGAAAAGGTGTAATACACAGGGGAACTAAAGGATGCTGATTGTGCAGCCCTGTGGACAGGGCTATTCTGGGGCAGAATTTCACAGAATTCCTGCAGTTTCACACTGCCAGAAGAGGCTCCTGGAAATTTGGAAAAGGCAAACCACCCATATGGTAGGAGATGGCAGGTCCATCACCTTCTATGCAAACACTTAGTTCTTCCTACATAAACTCACCTGGTGATTTCTATTGTTCTTTGACATCCCTGTACCTAAGAGGATGATGGTAAAGTACAGCAAGGGATGTTTCCCTACCAGACACAAGAGCAAGTCAGGAGTGATGTGTCAAGGAGTAGCAGCATCCTACAGAGGCCACTCTCCTCAGTGGGAATCAGGCAAGAGTACCCAGACTTGTTTTAAGACAAAGAGCCATGAAGGTTGAAAATATTCATCCACTGCTCATCCACAGCCAATTTGTGTGAAAAAAAAGTTTACCAAGCAACCCCTTTTTTTTTCCATGGCTCCCCCATTTTGTGATACCAAAATTCCCTGACTTCTGTACCGATGCATTCCTGGCCACACCACTGACCACTGCTTCATGCACTGAGTACAGAGAGAGTATAAACACTTCACGTTTTCCAGCCTATCCAAATAAATCATTCCAACCTGCTGCTGGAGGTAAGAAAGGGTGAAAAAGCAGCACTGAACCCTTCACCTTAACATAATGGCATTGAAGGTAAAAACAGATTTCTAAAATATTTGTAATCCTTAATCTCCCCCCAAATCAAACTGATGTTGAGATTCACCAGTGTTTAGAGACCCCAAGAGATTTATTTGTAAATGGTTGGCTCAGACTCAGCTAAATCCTCCTTCTTTTTATTTAGCCAGTTTGGTGACCTGGTAACTATTCAAAACATAAATTTTAATGAGAAAAATATCCAACCACCTCCAGCACATTAAGGTTCTGTAACAGACATTATAAAAGAAAAGAAAAAATAAGGTGTTGGTTCACGGAATGCTGGGGGGAGGGGAGACCTTTACAGCCGCAGATGAATTCAGTGTTCAGAAGAAGCCTGAATCTTCCACACAGGCAATGTGTTTTGTGTGGTTCCCTGCACAACTAATCTGTTGTTACTTATTCTTTTCTCCTGCAGTATAGATGGACCCTGTGTACCAGGGAACAGGGTTTTGGAGAACAGCCCTCATTTTGTTCAGTACAATACAGCCTTCTCAACTCCTAATGCTGCCCTTGAACCCTCAAACCGTACACAGGCGAGAGGAGAACAATTTTGAAATGAATAAAGCAAATAACTGACTTGAGTCTCCTTTGGGTGTAATGTCACATCACAGCTTAAGGGCTAGTAAAAGCTTTTATGGAATATTTTCCACACCTGGTGGTTTATACAAACACTCCCTATGGGTATTTCTCAACTTTCCAAAGAAAAGAGGCACTTGCTATTGTCCTGAACAGATTTCTCATCAGATGTTTGGTGAAGATCAGAGAGGAAAGGCATTACATGTCTGCTTGCACATGATTAATTGGCATCGCTGCAGACTAGTGGATACCTTCATTTATGTAAGGAAAAGGTTTTAGGCTTTATCAGTGACATTTTAGATCACAGCCAAGGAAGCTTTGCTGCTCTACCATGACTCACCCAGATTAATACTTCCCATAACAAATTTAGTAATACTGAAAGAAGTATAAAAGTGTCCACAATAATCCAGAAAAAAGCCTACCACTGAAAGCCATTTTTGGTGAATGATGATATTTTTACATCACAAGACCCGAGAACACAATCCACATGCTAAATCTGTTCCATGTAGATGAAGTTTAACAGATTTTTATCCATAAAGGCATAGAGACACGCAAGCACAATTCCCAAAAGATAAAGGAATTCCCATTCTCATAGTCAGACGTGAAAGGAGTGGGCAGGAGAGGGAAATGACTGTAGTTAAAACTGTCAAGGAGTCTCAAGGAATGAATATGTATTGCCTGACCTGAATCTATTCCAGTTTCACATGGTACGAGAACAGAACATTTGTTTCCATATGAAAAACAAAAAAAATAAATGTGTTTCCATGGCTTTCCTGGGTAAAGCTATATTTGAATTTGTTTGGAGATAGCATTTTTTGCAAAAATGGTTTTATTGCTATTAAACAGTTCAGAGCACTTCAGGCTGGTAAAGGATGAAGTAGGTGGCTCACTAAAATACTATTGCTCCCAAGTATTGTAAAATAAATAGAAAAACACCCTTAATTTCAAGAAAAAACCCAACTGAACACGATCAGCAGGAGAGCTCTGTTTGCAGTTCATTAAACAGGATGGAATTTACTGCTCAGTAAGGAAGTTCAGGATGTCAGATTTTTTGCCGCTTGGTGTAAAGCAGGACGTTGGTGTGAGAAGCAGGTGTGACAGAGCACAGAGTTGTTCAAGCATGCTAAAGCAAGAATGTCCTGTGAACTCCTCCAGAACACTAAGGCTTCATTTACTCATTTGTCATCTTAAAGTCACACTTGTCAGCTTCAGGTCTCTGAACCCAAATGCTCCCAAACACCGTACTGGCACTTCATGTACTTGCCCCTGAGGAGAATGTATGACTAACCTACCTTTTAAGGATACCTATGCTGAGCTATGAGACATGGGATTCACTCTTGTAGGAAATTCTGCACTGAGAGGGATTTAATTTTATCTTTTATAAGCAACTCTTGGCAAGTGTCATTATCAGCACTGCAACACAGAAACTGCAGAAGATGGAAAAGGAAAAAGAAAAAAAAATGGTGATATTAATGGTTATATCTAGCAAGAAACTAAATTCACATAAAACTATAAAATTATGAAGCTTAGAAATCATAGTCTTTCAGCTACAAAAAGGAAACTCTACCCTATTTAGCACAGTGGCAGTGAATCTCTTCTATCCCAAGAAATGAGGGGAAAAGAGACTTGAGGTGAGGATTCAGAGGAAGCTATTTGGCATCCATCCCAGAGAACTGCTAAGCCCTCTCCTTCCATCCCTGCCTGAAGCCCCAACCCACCAGATCACAAAGAAGAGTTTCCAAGGAACTAATTTATGCCCCAGTTAAGAGGGAAATCTGGACCCACACATATAAAATAGGCAACAGTCAGGCTCAAGTATGTCAGGGTCATCACATCTGATGGCAAGAAAGTTTGAGTGTACAGATAGTTCATGGGAGGTGATCTGAAAAATAGGCAAAAGGCTGTTCATTCTTAAACAAAAATAAATCCTAGAATACAGAGAGCTTAGCTTCTGCTTTGTGAAAACCACCCAGTCGCTTTGTGAAAAACTGTGTGGATGTCTGAGTAGCCAAAGAGGCAACCTGGAGGGGTGGGGAAGATTTTGTGGTTGGAAGCAAGAAAACAAAGAGGTTGAAAAAGAAAGAAAACTGTGTACATCAGCAAAACTGCTCAGACGAACATGAGTATTCCCAATTTGGATGCATAAGGGCTTAAACCAGTAGAATCCAGTTTTCACAAGCTCACAGCCATGAGCAGAGAGACATTCTCTCCAGAGAAGGGAAGAGAGGGGGAGGAGAACAAGCAAGTTAGCCAAGGAAGGCCATCTGTTAAGTGAACTTCAGCTATGAACTCAAGACCTGCCCTTACTAGGCTCAAACATTAATAGAAGTGTCCAGAAAACACCAACAGCTAATCAGAAAAATTCCTTTAAATCAACAAAACTGAAAAAAAAAATTAAATAAAAATGGAGGTGTCTTATTTAAAAATAAATGCTATAGCCACTTAGTCACAAATTAGATACAAAATAAACCTTACAACCAACTCCAAAGCAAAACATTCTCAGTAATTTCAAAGGTGCATTCTCATCAATTAGGAGTAAGTGAATAGTTAAATGCTATGCACATGCCAAAATTTCTCCTGGCAGCATTTGTGAAGTTTAGGAAGAAGTATTTTGGAGAGATACAAGAAGAAAAGGGAGTGGGACAAAAAGCCTCCCACACACATCCCCAGCTCCTAGCAGAAAGAGAGAAAACAGAGAATCTCAACATCAGCTCCAGATTTCAGGCAATAATTCAGAAGGTTGGGAAACATGAGAAACTATGGCTATAACCCTTACCACCACACCTTGTGGTACACCATCAAACAACCTTTCCCACAGAAAGAAACGTCACCAGTGTACTGCATGAGATAAGGACAGGTTCATTCCTATCCTCATCTTGATGTCCAACTCTTAAGAGTGTCTCATGAAACAAGGAAAACATCAGAACAAAACAGTCCATTTTAAACTAAGGTTTCAGTACTACAGATTCAGCATTTGGTAATAAGCAGCAAATAAAGGGGAGGAATGTCTACCTTCACAGGACAAATCTGTAATGTCCTTAGTCAGGCAGGGACTTCTGGAGGTCATGAACTGCTCAAAGCAAGACTAACTTGAAAGGTGGATCACAGCACCCGGTTCCATCAAGGCTGGAAAGTGTCCAAGGATGGACACTTCATGGCAGCTCTGGGTGATCCTTTTCCAGCTTTAACCACAATGATAGTGACAAAGCTTTTCCTTACATCCAAGTGTAATTTTCCCTGTTGGACATGGTGCACATTGCTCTTTCATTGTGCACCTCTGAGAAGTGTCTCACTTGTCTTCTCTCAAACCCCTTGTGGCTGGTAGGTACTGCCATCCCCCAGTGTTTCTCTTCTCCAGGCTGAAAAAGCCTAACTTCCTCCAGCTTTTCTCGTAACATCACGTGCTACAGCCTCCAGCTATCCCAGTGACTTTTTCCTAATGATTACTAGTTCACAGATACACTAACATTTGCAGAGAGCTCTTCATAGCTAAATAAGCTTGCCAGTGAGATCATTCTGAAGTCAGCACCCTTCCTTCTTTGACATTCCCTTTATATAGTATGCTGCTGCCATTTCCCTCAACATGAAGTATGTATAGTTTCATAGTTTTATCTATAAATGGTAAAATACTGGAAATACTGGAAATGTAAACCAAGCCTCCTCCACCCCCCAAAAAATTTCATGATATATTTAACATGTACAATATCCACACCACCAACTACTTGGTTCTGCCTTTTTGTCAGATTTTACAGTTTTCAGGACATATTTGTATAGTAGTTTCTTTACTATGAAAGAAGCTTGCATCAGTAATTGTGTGACTCCAGAACCTATGGTGTCCCACAAAATAACAAATGAAGCAATTATTGAAGTAAAAAAAAAAAAATAAAATCAAGAATTGAGAGGAATTCCCTTGATGGTAAATGAACAGTGTCCTCCTGCTATGAGAACAATAAAAGCTAAAATATACTTCTCTGATATCAAGATTGATAGAAATACTAATGACCTAAAAAGAACAGGCACAAAGACTGAAAACACCACTTTCAGAGAGAGATTACAAAATGCCAGTCATGGGAAAACCCTCTTTCCACTCCCACCAGAGCTGCTAATCTCCCATTTAATCCTCCCCCTCTCCCTTATTTTGCAAAATAAATTATGAAGCCAGAAGGAGCCAATGTAATCATCTAAGTCTTTATCTCTTTGATAGAACAAGCCAGAGGATTGCAATGAATTATTTCTTTTGAGTTAAGGCTTATGGGTTTTTGCTTTTTCCAAAAGGGAAGAAAAAAACCCTCCCCTGTCAATCTTGATTGAAATGTTTCCAGGGAAGGAAGTTCTACCCTCAAGTTAATGTTTTTGTCCTCATGCTGATTGCTACCATTTTGTTTACTTTCCATTCCAGTTCTGATGTGACTTGGCCTGGCGGGCTCTTCCAGCTTTAACATTACACGGCTCAATTTCACTGCTTCGATAAGGGAGAGCTCTTTGAGACTACAGCTGAATAAAACTGACTTCCCTTCCAAACCCCCAGAGTTCACAAGGGATATTATTGCCCAGCCCACCATGTTGACATGCCTCTTCTAGGAATCCTGCTTTTCCCCCAGAATCTGTTCCACTGTGAAAACTAGGCATAAATTGTATTCTGGCTGCAGTCACATCAGTCCCAAAGAGAGATTTGTATAAGCCTCTGTTTTCTAAACCCATTGGTTACCATGAGGCCCATTTACCACAGAAATCAGTAAAAAATCTCACAGTGGATAATCAAGACCTTTTCAGACATGATGCTTCTTAAAATAGTGTTTCTTGATCCCGTAAATGTAACTTACATACCTTGGTTCCTCCTACATATGTAATTTTTGTATCTGTCTATAATGAAATAAATACTGTTTTAATGTAGAATAATATTTAACCTAGATTAATTTTCTACTTGTGCCTGACCTTTTGTTTCCCAGACAATTCATTAATAAAAATGCTACAAAACCACACACATTTGAGAAAGAATGGGTAAGAATGGAGCTTCAAAATAGCTCAGTTCTTAAATCACAGGAAACAAGAGCAGATGTCCAAAGGTTCTCTCTTCCCTCCCTTCTCTCAGTTCCAATGCAGAATTTGTTATCTCTAAACCAATTCTGGCAAATATCTGACCTGTTTTTAAAGCTTCTAACACAGGAGATGTCTCAAACTGTCGAGGCACTTTACGTCAATATGTAGCATCCTCACATGTAGGAAAGTTTTTTGGGTTACTTGGAATAACTCATTTAAATCTCCCTTGCTAGGACTGTTCCCTTCAGAGGTTGTGTATTCTAGCTCTTGATTATTCTTGCCGCTGTCATCTGGATTTCCAGTTGCCTGCACTCTTCTTGATGTTTGGTGTCAGAAGGGAACATGCTGCTCAGCTCCTGCCGTACCAACAGCTGAGAGAGCAGAACCGTATCATCCTACAGACTAAGTTTCATCTCAGACACTTCACCCCTCCTCTTTCCTTGAGGCAACAGCATGACACAGTTGACTCATGTTCAGATTTATAAACAGAAGTAAACTATTACTAAATTTGTTTTCCATCTCTAAATATCCAGCTGAAAATAAAATCTTTGATGTGTGTTGCTAGCAATGTGCTTGATGCCTGCCTTTAACCTTTTTTCATGCTCTTGTTCTAAAGCGGATTCCATTTCAGCTGTCATGAATTCTAAAACTGGAACAATCAGGAGCTTGGATGGTTGATTTTCAGACATATCAAAAGACCACTTTCTTAATAAATAATTAAAAAAAGCAGCTCAGAGCAGTAGATGCAGACCATGAACACTTCTTGCTTGAATCTCAATTGTCTGTATGGGTGAAAGGGCAAGCTTTCATTTTGTTTACCCCCAACCACCCTGCAACATACCAAGTCCACATGAACAATATCTGCTATTTCTTCAGGAGAAAGAAAATCTATCATTAAAATAAAACAATGAAGAAAGAACAGAATAAAAAAGCTACTGATGGCAAACACAGTATTTTTAAAAAACCAACTCAAGTGTCACATGGAACAACAAAAGAAACATGTTCTTTATTTGCCCTCTTCTTTACAGTTTCAGTGAGGGAGAACATCTTGGAGAACTGACCCACAATTAGAAAAAACAGGCACAAGCAATAATCACTGAG
Organism: Ifrita kowaldi; assembly: GCA_013398055.1. NCBI lineage: Eukaryota > Metazoa > Chordata > Aves > Passeriformes > Cinclosomatidae > Ifrita > Ifrita kowaldi. Next base: position 182,907 of record VZRS01005772.1, on the reverse strand, counting down.
GTAAACAAGCGAAGTGTTCAGTAGCACACAGAGATTTCTGTCTTTGTAGTAACACTGAATTAGACTGTAAAAACCCAGCAAGGGAGCTACAATCCTCTAAAACATTCCTGAGTTCAGAGAGCTTGTGTTCCTTACAAATAACAACTGTTGTCATCTCAGATATACTCCCCATGTTTTAGAAATGTGTGTCAATAACATGCACTACAAACTGTACTGCATTACCACTTCACAGATTGTATGATGTTTGTATTAAACACCACAATAGTTTTCCAAAAGGGATACTGGCGTGCAAGAGCAGTGTGAGATGGGCAGTGAGTTGAGGAAGAGTGAAAAGAAGCATTTTAAATACACGAAGCATTGGGTAGGAGATGTATCATGCATACATAAGCACGTCTTAAGTTTCAATAGCTCCTAATGAAAGAGATGAATAAACATTATGAAGGAACTGTAGAAGTCTTCATTTTAATAAAAAATATTCCTAAAATATTCCTATTATTTTCCTAAATGCTGTTGGACAGACAGATAGTGACTGACACAATCTGTTGCTTGAAGCAATTGAATTTATGTCATTGTTCATCACCTAGTAAGGTGCTGTTAAGATCTGCTTAAAGTTCTGACATGGGCTTTGAATTCCTCAAAGTAAATTAGTCCAAGAAGCAAACAAAAAACCTCAAAGAAGCTTCTGTTGAATATCCTCCTTCTGAAATGTATCAGGAAAACATATTCTATTTTTTTTCCTCCTAAGGAAAGTAGTCACAAGAAGCATTAAGAATACGTAAGAATTTACAGAAATTACCACTGAAGTAATACCATAAAAGGCAGAAATGAGCCATAAAATTAAGAGCTGCAAAATGTGACATCTCCATGGTGCCTCCCAAGTAATGATTAATATTTTCCTCGTCTCATATACCCATACACGTTCTAGAAGCCACTAGAGGCCTAGCAATACCCTTCTTTCCAGAAAGAAATAAAAAACCCAGGATTTTTCTTTTAACTGCTCTGTAAACCAGAGCAGCATAAAGGAGTTTAAGTGAGCCAGCTCCTGTACTTCGTACATTTAGTGCAGAGGCCATCCTTAAACCAGCTTGAATTTCAAAGCTGCTTTCAAGCATTAGAAGCTACACAGTTCCCTTCTGGTTCTAGAAGGTTTGCCTGGCTCATTTCTGAATTGCTAATTAAGGTAGATGTTACTGAGTATGTCCAAATACAGCATTTTGCAACACTCAAATCTGACAGGAAAGGGAAGTACTTTTAAACTGTAGTAAATATTATTAAAACCAGGCTCATTTATAATGAAAGATGCCACTGACTTACATGAGATCAACAGATATGAATCACATTTTCTGTCAATGAACACAGTTCAGCCTTTTCTACATCTTTATTTTTCACATTTTACTCAACAGTTTTCTATTAAAACATAAATTTTCCAGCTTTCCTGATGTGAACCCATTTCCAGCTGCAGGGTGAAACTGACTTAACCACAGCCAACATTTCAAAGTCTTTTATGGAAGTAGTGTTATTTTTACCAAGATAAACTCTATATAAATTTCCACAACAGTCTTGTCTGGAAACAGCACATGAAAGTGTTCTGAGTTCTACAAATATTTCTAGATGTCCAGCAAATCTTCTTTTAAATCAAGTAATTAGATTCCTCTGCCCCCCAGCCATCAACAACAAGCATCTTTTAGAACTTCTTGGCTCATCTGACTTTCCAGGATGCTGTTTGCTTAAATATTACTAAGCCTACTACTTCCAGTAAAGACTAACGAAACAAATCCAGAACTCTATATGCATGTAAGACATCTTAACCCATTTATCTTCCCTTACATGCCTCCCACACAATGCTTATAGTGACTCTAATGTTTAGGGTGTGAACTAAAATGGTGCTAGGATGTTATTTAGAGAATCAAAATTTTCTTAAAATCACTCTGAGTTCTGTCCTATTAGAAGACACCAGTAGGGCTTTTTCACGTGGTTAAAGTGCCTAGATTAAAATCTTGCATGTGTGACCTCTTTAATCCAGATGAATCACACATGGTGAACACATGCAGTACAAAAGAACACGCACCCAGCTCACTCTCTGAACCCTTCTTATATTGGTAGCTGGGAAATGAATGCTTTTGAGGAGGACTTACAGAAGTCCCCTTTAATTCATTCTCAATCAGGTAAGTGTAAAACTACACAGTAAACAACTCTTCAGTCTTCTAAAGGAGAACTGGTTGCGATTAGGATAGGAAGGCACACACGGTTAGTGACATATTACAGCACAGAGATATATTAGTCAGGGTTTGTTCGGCTTTTTTGTTTGCTTTTTAAAATATTATGAGAATTCCATTATTTTTGTTAAAAAAATATCTCTATTTTAACTGTATAAACCAAAAAATATTTCTAAGAAATCTTCACTGGATTTTTCTACTACAACATCCCTCATCATGGTTCACTTCTCAGACTGGGGACTACAGGCAACATCTCTCTTCCATGCCTCAAAAACCAGGCAGTGATCAGGCTCCCCTGCAACACAAGAAGTCTGTCTCTCCACTCAGCTAGACCAGGTATTGAAGAGGAGGTGATTCATGTTCAGGTAAGCACTGCTGGCTACACTGTAAGAAGGTCTCCAACATGGCTATTTTTCTCCTCCCTGTGTAACAAGAAAGCCTCCTCTCCTCACTTGCACCTTCCCACAGAAGGCAAACTTCCCAGATGCCAAAGCACCGAGAATCGGAAGTAGCCTCAGCTGAATGCACCACTTCCCATCCAGGCTGGATCGGGCTTTGAGCAACCTGGTCTAGTGCAAGGTGTCCCTGCCCATGGCAGGGGGGGTGGAACTGGATGATTTTTAAAGTCCCTTCCAAGCCAAACCATTCTGTGCACAAAAAACAACTTGCTGCCCACAGAGTACTAACCTGAGTGCTTTCCACACTGCTGTCTGCTAGTAATAACAATGCCTAGTCACAGAGAAAAGAAAGTGTAAAATCTCACCCTGTAAAGATGAGATTAGAGGCTGAGAACATTTTCTTCTCTACGTCGAACTGTTCTGCCCTCCTACTTCAATACTCAAATCCTCCATTTATTCTTCCCGCCAAGGACTCTGTGTGTCTCATCCCTCCCATGCAGTGCAAAAATAGCTGTTCCTCCCCAAGAACCATGTGCCCAAAAGTCTGCCTGCCTTTTCAAAATGTATCTTGTGAAATTCCAGCTGGTCTAACAAAAATATTATGCCTCCCTATATAACTTGTTGTCACAGCAAGACAACATACCTACAAACACTACAGCTACTGTCCCGCTCTGCCTGCGTTTTCTCTTTCTTTCTCTTCACTTCTTCCACAGGGGAAGAAATAGGACATTCCAGGGTATCCACGTTTTAAAACTTGAGCTAAGATTTAAAGTCAGAGATCAGACTGCTACACAAAAAGCTGTCATTTATTTGATTCACACGGAAAAGGCAGAAACTGTTCAGACTGCTTGCCAAAGGCCTTCTGCTCTCTGATACCTCAAATATCAGCCAGCAATTTGGCACCAGCAAGATGTAGAATCCACAGAAATGTGGAAAGTCCCCATGGCCATTAAGTTCAGGCTTCTGATCAATCACAGACCATCACAGTAACAGCTCTGCAGTCCACCAAAATTGCCAGTATAATCAACTACCACTGATTGTCTCATTATGGACACAGAGGGATTTTGCACTGGTCTCTCTGCAAGTAGCAAAGGAGGACTATGCTGGACCAAGCTCAGAGGAGGCCACAAAGGTGATCAGAGGGCTGGATCACAGGCTGAGGGAGTTGGGATTCTTTAGCCTGGAGAAGAGAAGACTCTGGGCAGACCTTAGAGCAGCCTTCCAGTACCTAACGGGGGCCTGCAAGAGAGCTGGAGAGGGACTTTTTACCAGAGCATGTGTGGTGACACACAAGGGGGAATGGCTTTAAACTGAAAGAGAGAAGGTTTAGATTAGATCTTAGGAAGAAATTCGTTCCTATGACGGTGGTGAGTCACTGTAACAGGTTGCCCAGAGAATCCCTGGAAGTGTTAAAGGCCAGGCTGGATGGAGCTCTGGTCTAGTGGAAGATGTCCCTGCCCATGGCAGCAGGGTTGGAACTAGAGGATCTTTAAGGTCCCTTCTGTGATTTTATGATGTAGCTCTCCAACAGCCTCAGCAGAAAAGTGGCCCAAGTTTGTGCATCCAGATTATAAAAGTGTAGGCCTCCATCTTCTCCTAAGCAACCCAACCATATTCCAGAGAAGACAGCACGCTCCCTGCAGAGCCAGGCTGGCTTCCCAATCCCCTGTGGTGCCCTTTGGAAGAGGTGGTTGGCAGCTGTAGCTCCAAGTAGGGTCTCTACCACTGCTACCAAGCAAGAGTCACTCCAATAATATTTTAATCCCGAACTATCTCCCCATCTACAACCAGGCCAAGTACTAGTAATCTGTCACCATCTGTGAGTCTCAGAACTGTGCCTGAGGGATGAGTTTCTGCTCTGAAGAAAGTCAGAAACACCTCAACTCTCCCAAGGACATAGCGGCCACCCATCAAAAGCTTATTTTCCTGTTAATACACACGATGGGGAGTATTCCTCAGCTTTGGCTCATCTGTGCAGGATTTACAGCCTCTGAATGTGAACTGATGCATTACATATAAGTCATGAGCTTCTAGTTTCAATTCAGACAGAGGACAAGTAGAAACTTTAAGCTTCAATTGGATGCTTTCATCAGTCTACTTACATTTATTTGCCCATGCAAAATTGTCAGGCAGCTTTTTCATTTGCTGCAGGACAGTCATAATTACCCGTAAACCTTAAGCCCTTATATAGATTTTAATTAAATGTGTTTATAAACTGCTTTGTAAGATTACAGACAACATCTGAATCTCCAGGAAAGCCCTTAGGAAGCATTTAGTAAAGTAAGAGAATTCACAAACAAAAACACACCTGGAAAAAGCTAGATAACTGAAAGCTTTGGCAGGCCCCCAACAATTCTTTTACTGGTAGCAATCAACATCCACCACAGACTCTGATTTGTCATCTACTACTTTTAAAATAATGGGGCAAATCCATTAGCCCCAAATACCATCTTAAGCAAAAAATTCATTCAAATTGAGTTTCCAGAAAAACTGAGCTAGGAAATCTACTCTTCTCCATTCTTGTCACTACCGAAAGTTTATGCTTCAGAGTAATGATGTGACAAAATCAAGTACTTGGTAGTTACAGTTATTCTTGATTAGCCCAGAGATAATATGCAAATTAATTCAATTTAATGAGGTACAGTGTCATCACAATCAGCTAGGCATAACTGAGTCAATATGCAATCAAGAGTCATCATAAACAGAAGTTTCATCATCTAAGTTAGACCAGTTTGTGCTTTGATTGATGTAAGCACACAGCAGCCTGCACAGGAACTACAGTTTTTATGTATAAAATAACCTACAGAGCAGCAAGCCCTGCACATCCGACTCATCCACTAGGGAAGAATTAGACTAGCAGAGAACTGACAGCCACCAACACATTTAGTAACCAAAGCCTGGTTCTGTCCTCCTACTCTGCTGCGCCTCCTGCTCCTACCATCACATGAAAGATGCCATCATTCAGTACTGCCAGGCTTGCTCCATCACTATTTCCACTCTGTTTTCATTCAAGTTCTTACTTCGATACACTACTTAAGTAAAAATGTACCCAATGGACACCTTTGCAGAAGATTTCCAGGTCTCTGCAGCACCTGGAAAGTAGCTCACACCTACAACCACAGAACATGGTGAGAAGCATCACACATCAGTCTCTTACTTGGCTTGACAAATAGTTGATGATCATCATATTACTTAAAAGAGAAAGTACTTTTTTCAAGTACATTTAATCAGTGAGGCGTGACCCTTAATTTTTGCTTTGCATTTGATTTTCTACCACTTGCTTTATATTTTCCTGCAGAGGCTCAGAGAAGTTATGTTAAGAGTACACACAGTTCATACACAAGAGACTTTTGAGGGAAGAGGAAGACTTCCAAGTTTGTTACCCCTGCAGTAATGGCTTTTAATGGTTTACTGACTACACTTAATGCAGTTGTGAAAAGCAAGGAGTTTTTCTGTTGTTGTTATTCAGCTTATGCTGGCCATAGAAATATCAGGATCTTTACAGAAAAAAAATATTCAAATGGATCAAAGACATAATATTAAAACGAGAACCCTGGACAACTTCAACAGCAGGTAAGTGGACCAACCTCTTCAGTGAAGCTACAGACTCGTGGAGTTGAAGTACTAAAGCAGCCTCCAGGGTAGTCCTGGTTTTTGACTTTCAACTGTTAGGTAAAAGCTGGAAACAAGGAGCAGCACAGTGTCACCACCACTTTGCTAGTTCACCAATGACCAGCTAGTAGGTGGTCCCACAGGGCATAACCTAAAGGCCTTCTGCTGGAACCAAACACCTCTAGGAACCAGTTAACTTGGCAAGATTTGTGAAGAGTAGCAATGAATAAATGAATGAACTCTAAGACGCTCAGTTCCACATAAGCATAATTAATGTATCCAACTATGAAGCACAAGACTGACATTATCTTGGAAAAACTCCAGGGGTCACAGGCACAATACAGGAAAGGAAGCTACAGAAGGAGCTACTGTATTTGCTTAATAAATCTATTGCACAGACTGCTGTCAGTGGATTTTGTTCCAAGAAACTACACAAACAAAACACTCTTTACAGACAGAAGAGAGGGAAGGGGTGGGAGAGGCGAGAAGGATTCAATCTCATGATCGCTAACAACGCTGAACAGCTGAAACGGTCATGGACAATGCCTGTGGAACTCATGAATTTTCTGAATTATTGTGACAAACCTTGATTTCACGACCTGAAGGAGAAAATGACCATTTCTTTAAGAAACCAAGTGTCACAGTTTGTCATTTAAACATGAGGTTGTATTTAAACAGACAACAAACTTTTTTTGTTGAGCTGTTTGCATTCTTTGAAACATTTTTCATCATTTTCCAAGATGAGAGTCACTCACATGTTGTCTATAATTGCTTTTTTAGTAAAATAAATGGATCAAATTGTATACAATCTGCTTTCCTATAAAGTCACTGGAGAACTCTAAATATACACTAAAGGCTGATTTTCCACATTACCTTTTCAAACCACTTTAGTTTAGCTAATAGGCTTTAACTGTGTTGTCTTTGCACAGAAGCATAAGTGGTAAGAACAAAAAAAGATGTCTTTATCAGAAATTCTCTTAAGTTTGAGACTGTGTACAAGTGTAAGGATGCCTTAAGATTAAACAAAAATAATATTTCTTCATTCAGATTTAGGAATATGAAAAATGCCAAAGGATAAGCAGTTCTTCTTACATCCTTCAGCTACGCTGCCTTTCAGTTAAATTTAATTAATATACCCCAAAAGGTGTTACTTTCATATCAGATTGTCTGGACAGTAATCATGGAAACAGAGCATTAAGTAAGATATTTACATAGGGTAGCTCTTTCAAAGTTGTCCTGAGGAGACATTTTAGACAGGATTCTCAGATGACTCAGTAGATGGCAAAATACCCTCTTACTGCCAATTATTAATTAAAACTTATTCTAGAGAATTAAGCTCACATACAAAGTGTCTCTTGTAACTTAGAAACTCCTTGCAACTAAGCCTTGGCACGTGATTCTGAAGCTCATTACCTTCCAAACAGGCTTAATTATTTTGCAGAAGTTTTTTTTTTCTTTCACTTACTGCTGTTAAGGAAGCTTGATGTTACTACCCTGTTATTCTTTTGTCTGCAACAAGAACTTGGCCTTCAAGAAGAACATCGTGCAACTCTGAATTGCTAACAGACACTAAAAAAAGTGGCAGTAGTAATTAGTAAACACAGTTTCAGATAGACATATAGACAGATGAGTGTGTGTGTGTATTTAGATAGGTATGAGTATATATGTAGACAATACATATATACATATAAATTTTAAAACACAGACCTTACCTATAAACCCCTGCAAAAAACAAACAAAACCAAAATTCCCACTTCATAAACTCTTAATCTCACACCTTCCTCCCCCCAACTTTCCATTTTCCACATCTACCACGATATACTTAAAGCATCTGTAGGTGTCAGAATAGCCCACCCCTCCTTCCTTCGACACATAACGCTGACCCACTTCACTGCGGAAAGCTACTGAAACAGGCTCCAAATATTTCACTCTGCAGCTGGTCTTTAAGCCCTAATAACCAAGGGAGGTTGAAGTCACTCTCTAATCTCCTAATGTGTAAGAATCAACAGAGCTCCCCTTTGAGCAGCCAGCCTACGCCAGAGCACAGAACAGATTGTGTCAAGTGACAGCTGCTTTCTGGCAGAACACGCAGGCTCCCTACCAAGAAAGGGAGGCAGGAAGCATCACTCAGTTGAGGAAGAGGTTGCCAGATTTAAAAAAAAAAAAAATCATACAGTCGTTCGAAGAAGATCCACGCAGCTCTAAAAAGTTGCTGGTATATACCCTGAACATACACTGAACATATATAGGCTGTTTGCCATCTCCTCTTCACCTCTCCTCTGTTCCTTGCCTTCAGCAGGAACAAAGTTCCCCACCACAAGGACTATGTGCCTGCATATCTGAATGGTGCTTCAGGTATTATGGCTGCTCTACAAAGAGAAATAACAAAGGACTGTCAAGCTCTCTAACTGGTTAAACCAAGTTTGAAATTGAACATGTCATACAGATACTCACTTTTCTGCAGAAAAGAATTAGGTGTAAGAAAATGAGCTGTAGTCTGGTGATTGATCAAGGATATTACTGTGTGCATATACACATGTACAAACTCCTGGAAGCACGTTTCTTGCAATTGTGTCAGCATGCAAGAACAAGGCACGGAATACAAAATGGTTTCATGACTCCATGTTCTGACCAGCTTGTGCACATATTATTTTAATTTCGAATTTTATCCACTAAATATAGCCTAAGACCACAGCTCAGTTCAAGTAAGAGGTTTCTGAAGTTACAGCAGCGTTTTTTCTGGGTGTCTACAATGTTCTGCAGCACAAGGCTGGAATTCTTTTTTAAATGCTACATTTTCGAAAAAAAAGTTGCTGGAACAACACATTTGTACTTCTGGATGTATTAGGTTCCAAGATGAGGGAAAAAAATTCAGCCCAAGCACCTTTTCCACCTCTGTTAAAGAAAAAGAAACAAAAACCTCCCCACGAAAATCTCGGTAACAAAGCAGCAACTGATTTTTTTAGAGGACTATTTAGATATTAGGGCTGCAACACTTGACAAATTTGCATTCATATCCTTTAGCTGTATGATTTAAGCCCTTGTTAGCTTGATTTCAGTCCTGCTTAAAACCTTTGTCAGTATGTTAGACATACAGCAGGCTAACAACTAACTGCTAATCCACACTTATGTGTAAGCAGTCAACATACGGATCATATGAAGGGATTTTTACCAGTTAGTTTCAACAGGATGTAGAGAGGACTACAAAAGGCTATGGAATTAAGCATTTTTAGAGGAAATGCACCGTACAGGTTGATAGATCATAGGATATTCTGAGTTGAAAGAGACCCACAAGGATCATCAAGTCTAACTCTTAAGTGAATGGCCCATACAGGCATCAAATCCATAACCTTGGTGTTACTAGCACCATGCTCCAACTAACTGAACTAGGCTGGTTGCTCCTTTGAAAGAAGGTCATATAAATCAGACTCAAAACAGTTCTAATACTATATGGTCAGTGAAGAATGTTAAACTGCAGACTGCCATCTGAAAAGAACTTGAAAATGGCAAATGCGTGTAACGTAAATACACCAGACATTAATGGTTCAGTTTGTGGATTCAAGAGAAGTCCAAGCCCCTAAGAATAAACATACCTACAAACTGATCTGATAATAGGAAGAGTTTTGCAATACAAGATCATACTTATAAAACAGGAAAGATGGTTACAAAATCTGTTCTTGCAAGAGTCCTGATTACATCATGAATTTAGGAGATTATAAATTATTGTCTTTACTACTTCCTCTAGTGCTTTGTATTCTGTTTACCAAACAGCAAGAGCATGCAAGGAGTTTGTAGCAGGTGTTCCACTTTGCTGTGCTGCAGCGGTGTCCCACTTGGCCACCACTGGCCACACGCCAGCAGTGGGGCACATCTGCAGAGCCAATGCTCCAGCCCACAGGACAACTCCAGAGTTGAGGCACATCTGGGGCACGTGAACGGATTCAGAATCCAGCACTATGTAACCAAAAGCTGCTGCTTCTGAAATGTTAGTGGCTGGACAGACATTTTCCATTGCAATTACATGATGCTCTTCTAGTTTTGCATCTGTGTCCATGAATACACTGCAACTCAGTGCCAAATTGCAACTGTTCTCACAAATATTCCTTTCTAGCCAGAGACCAAGCACTTTTAAAGCTGGTCTTGGTCAGGATCAGGCTAGTTCAGTTACTATTCTTAATTCTGGGTCCCTATTACACAAGCCCACACAAATACTTCAGCCCAGAGCCAGGAATTCCCCTTCATTTTCCATCACCTCAGCCTGTACCATCTGGTAAATAAAAATACAGTCTCTCATCTTAGAGGAGCAGCTTATCTAGACATGGGTTATAAAACTTTCTTGCTATGTGTCCAGCCTGTGGAACTTCAGTCTCATCCACCTTCCTGTTTCACCTGGGAGGTTTTCCTTTTCTCCTGGCTAGGCCTAAATGTTGAGATGCCTCCAGAACAAGACTTTCAACAGCATGTTCATAGCCAATAATGCAGTTCATCTCACAAAGAACCACGGGGATAGCCCCACTGTCTTGTCCTTGCAAGACTACAACAATAAGCAGCCTCTTACTGGAAGGTTTACAGAACTTAACTACCATAGAAAACCAACTGCCACCATTCAGAACCTGAGAAGGATTTATTCTAACACAAAGCAGCCTTTAAGACCATATACCAGCAACTTTTTAGGAAATTAATAATGGCTTTTGTCACATAATATGTCAGTCTTGCTAACTGCACAATGAAATAGGGGGATGTTAAGGGCTTTTTTAAATGGCCCAAAATCTACTCTCACAGTTAACAGCTATTCAAAAATGTAATTACAAATCTGTCGTAGTCAAGTACAGCACAAGGGTATTTTTTCCACTACTGCTTTTCACAGATCTCAAGATCACAAAGCTTTTACTCAAAACTTAAATGCTAAGGTATTGAACTTGCAGGACAGTGGTGCTTAACAGCCGAACATGCATCTCTGTACGACTGCAAAACGAGAGCGACAGAACAGTCTAAAAGTGACTTTGCTATATTTAGGAATAGCACAATCAATACAATACAAACATCAACTCCACAAATATAACTTGGGTTAGTCGCCAATGCCTGGAGCCAGTACATCTGCAGAGAAAAAAAAAGTAAATAAATAAACAAACAAACAGTTAAATCAGTCTGATAACATAAGGGGAAAGATTCTAATGAAAGAATTTGCCAGACACAGAAGAAATGCTTTCTTTCTTTTGGGGGAATTTACCAAGTCTGTACACAAGTTTCGCAATCTCTTAGCTGTTCTTCACATGTTTACTTTGACTTAGCTTTAGTTACTGTGAGACTGTTAAGCAGCCAAAACCACTAAGGTGATACCACACATGGGCACAAAATGACAGGGAAAAAAAAATAGTGGCAGTCTAACAACCTCTACTGACAAACTAACTGACTTTGCAGCTCAGAGGGAAATGCTGCATTATAATCTGGATGCAATCAAATCTCTGGTGGGTTTGTAAATCATTGCTAAGAATAATCTGTCTGGTTGTTTACACTGTTTAGAAGAATACTGGTGTCAACACCCGAAGTTTGATTTCCATGTTGGCCTGAACTCTTTCTTCTGTAACTGTTTGCAGACAAAATTTTGTCATCTCTATTAGTCACACCTTCTGGAACACTCAAACATTGAAGTTATTAGGTCTCCACAAATCACAAGTGATAACTCCCATGTAGAAAAGGAAGAAAGAAAACATCTACCACCAGCCTGAAAAACATCCATGGAAACAGTACTGTGGGGTTTTACATTTACTGTGTTACTGGCTCCTGCATGGTATATGTGCCATTCATGATGAAAAATCCTACCAAAGTACATGGCCACGAAAACAGAGATTTGGCTACTACAGTTTGGATGGGGGGGTTTTTTTGTTTTTGTTGGGGTTTTTTTGTTTGTTTGTTTTGGGGTTTTTTGTTTGTTTTTTGTTTTGTTCTTACGCTTTTTCAAACTAAAAAGTTACCATACAGTATTAACCTCTACCAGCTAGTTCTAATGTTTGCAATTTTATCCACTGGAAGGAAAGAGAGGGGAAACAACAGTTGAAGGCATGTGTTTCCAAATGTTTGATTGGATATGGTTCAAAGAGTCTGCAGTCCAACTCTTCAAGAAGAGGTGCTCTTACTAAATAATACAAGTCCTTTGTACATGATCTTGCACCTGCTCTTTTCAGTGGAAACCACATTTATACTGGTCTTCACTTCTCGATGTTTCTGAGCCACAGCAACCAAGAGTAAGGAACCTAAAAGGTGCTCCCAAAATGCAACACACATAAATCCACTGCTGTGGGTGGTTGGGAATGACTAATTCAGTGCATTTAAAATTAGTAATTGTACTTACATGCTCTGAGTTTGTAAGGACACATTTTTTTGTTGCTGCTATTACAACCAAACTAAATTTAATGTGGAATCACATTTTTGTTGTTGCCGCCATTACATATGAACTACATTGACATGAAATCAGCTAAACAAATATATGTACACTCCTATCTTCATTATCTCCGTTCATCCCTGGGCATTTATCTGACATTGTGATAATTTATTTCTGTATATAGATGGATGTTCTTTCAGAGCCCCTGGATCAAGCTTCAATGTTCAAGACAAAAGGCTTTTGAACCTTAGTTTTCTCTGAGTAAGATTTGGAAACCTTGCCATCTGTAGCCTCTACCTCCTCTCACTGAAGTGAACCCCTAGATCCAGGGCACTGTGTTCAAATAGCCAAAACCCACCCTTATTGCTTCCTTCTATTTCTCACTTTTTGGACCACAGTAGTATGAGTAGAATACCAGAGAGAGAATACAAGTATTTCCAAATACTCAGAAGGACGCTCTTCTCAAGAGCCCTTATTAGTAATCCAGCTCTGCTCCCACTGAAATTACTGGGACTTTTAACATTCTCTTGGAAAAAAATTTAAGAAAGTAAAAAATTAAATCAATGGCTCAGCTAAGGAAACACTACACACGTCTGCAAAAGTTTGTCTGAGAGGCCAGTGAAGAGTTTCATCTAATCCTTTCCTGATGCTGTTTGCTCTTTCGCTTCTCCAAACATTACCCAAAAGTTCTGACATTACCCATGTGCCACAGCCACTTTCTTCTTACGGCAGAGGAAAAAGAATTTTTTCCTCCAGTGAGGAATTACCAAGGGAAACAACTGATGAACATTTCAAATGAAGACAATCCTTGGTGAAGAATTACCTGTTAAGAGTTACTAAGCCTTGGAACAACAAAACCAATCACTCAAGACAAATTTCAGAGTTATAGCATTTGTTAATTTTAAGCATAATTAACTCGTGAAACTCATCTGGCCTAAGAAGCCATGATATGACATGTTTTAGCATGCAGCAACATGGAGCTGTGGCTGTGTACCACAAGCAGAACCTCAATGTAAAAAGACAACACACAAACTTTTTTTTTTTAAATCTATTTCAGAGAAACTGTCTGAGGACATACATAAGAGGGTATCTGTATTCATTTTAATGGTTCCTCACACATAAGAACCAACTTTTAAAACAGTTTTGTTTATTTGTTCTGTACAGAGAATTCCTGCAAGGGAGACTAATATTTATAACAATACTAGTCAAAATATTCAGTCTCTATTCCCAAGATCATCCCTCCAACTGAGGAAAGCAAGAAACAAAAAGCCCCATCTGCCAAAACCAGCCCAAATTGTTTCTATTGTTGATTTCTTTTGAAGTCAGTGATACTGAAGCCTTGGGCAAATGTTTACCAACCAGGTCCCCCATTTTAGTTTTCCAAATAGCTATCCAAACAAGGTTTTGAGCTTTATAAGCAACTAAGCCTTTACAAAGAGAGTAGGTTTTAAAGTGATCTAACTAAATTATGAACAAGATCAAGTATTACTCAAGTGCCGCTTTTCAAAATGCAACTGCTGAAACTCTTGATTCAGATTTGGAAGAGCAGGGCTTACTGGTGCTCAAGGGGAGGCCCTAGGCAGTAATGCTTATTTTCCCCTCCACTTTATTTTATAAGTGCATCTAAGAATCACTGTGACTGGACCAGCAACTATGGAAAACAATCAATACCCACCATCAGCATACACAATGCAAACACTAGAACTATGCACATAAATCACATATATGGCTCCTACAACACAGGCCCTTCAAAGTAAGGGTCTCTGTTTACACGCAGTACAACTCCTATCCATCAGAGCAGCTTATGAGCACAACAGGCTTTTAAAGCTGAAAATGTTCTTACCCTGAAAAAGTAGTCTTGTACTAAGCAAGGCAGCAGATAACTCTGCTGTCGATTTGGACAGAGCAATCCTCTCAGAAGCATTCGTACAGTGGCTTGGTTTTCAAAACTTGGGGAAGAGAAATTTAATTTTCATAGGCCTTAAACACTTCCTAAGTTTCTAATCCTAGGACTCAACTTTCCTTCCCCACTCCCTTAAGAGCTTTTTCAAAATGGAAAGTATGGACTACAAACTTCTTTTACAGAAACTTTCTAATGGAAACACCAGCTTCCTTGCACACCCACTCAGATGTATACAAATTGTGGCACCTTGTCATAGAAGAATTTCACAGCATCCCATACTTCTTTCACCATCTCCCTCAAACATATTAGTTAACTTTATTCTGTGCTCTTAAAATTTGTGACCTTAGACACCTGAAGCTAAATAAAATACTGAAATATATTGAAGTACTATAGTTTTCTTGAAGACTCCACATGAAAGAATTCTTCTGGCTATTTTTGGAGAACCAGAGATGGAAAGTGCAAAAGCCTGGTTTTGGGTTGCATTAAATTTTCTTTACCCTTTTTCAGATGAATTTAAGACAATGGAAATAAGCTAGATACCTTATGAGTTCCTTCCCAGATACGAAACCGTCAACTACTTACTGCACAGTCAGCAGGACCTACCAGCTCCTCATTGATCCTATTTAATTCACCATGCTATAAAAGTGCACACACCCTTCACACTTTACAATGGAAAACCTAGATTAAAAAAAAAATCCCCCACGAGCATCCCAACAGCAAAGAACACAGTTTAACTCAGCCACGTTGGTAAAATTAGGTAGGCAGATTTGTTACATTGCTTTTTTAGTTATTTGCCCATCAGAGCATACCTTCCTTAAAATATATTTACATTTCCCCCCCTGAAAAGTTCAACCCACTCACACTGAGTGATTTTTACTGCTTACACACAAAGAAGTATCTGGGAGTAGTCTGCCTTCGGGTATACAGATACCTTGGAAATCAAATCAAAGTGAGATCTGATATTGGGGAGTGTATATATATACAGAGAGACAGAGAGAGAGAGAGAGAGGCTATTATTCACACCTTGCTATGATAATATGACTTGGCAAATACAGAGGGTCAAATGCCTCCGCTCTCCCCCCCTCCATATTGTGCTGCTATAATTGGTCACCAGCAATGTGACATAGAAAAGGTTTGTACATTCACACTCAGCTGGCTCGTGGCCAGACAAGGCCTGGGGAGGGAGAGCTTCGCAAGAGTCCCTGCTAGACACACACAGTTGGAAGAAAGCCTGCAAGACTGAAGATTAACAATCTACAAAAAACTCTCCACCACCCAGACTGTGTTGGCCAGCTGAAAAGCTCGTCCCCAGATGTCGAACCAGGCTGTCGGACACCAGACCTGGCAGCGCCTGAGGCCAGCAGCAGCTCTGTTTCCAGGCTGCTTAGATAACAACTGTGCAGCCAAGGGATGGACTGGGAGAAGTTATTTTAAGTTGCAATTACTAGTTAATACATTATCAAAAGAGCCAGATGAGCACAGTCATTGCTGCTAATAGCTTCCTTTTCTCTTCCGAAAGAGCCACAAGGATTTTAGTCATGGCAACTAAAGGCAAAGTAAATAGCACCAGGTGAAGAGTTAGGTGCACACTGCTGCTGCTACCACCCCAGTGAACTCCAGTACCTCCCATGTTTTTTTCAGGCAGTCCTACTGAAACAGGTCTGACATGCATCTCTCTTTTTTTCTTGGAGAAGTACTTAACCAACCTCTTTCTTACAGAGGAGCCAACAAACCCACCATGTAGCGGCAGTGCTCAAGACAAAGGACTGCTCAAGCAGCCCTCTCTCTTCAGCTGAGGGCTGGGTAGCCTCAAATGTGCACAGAGGGGGGCAAAGTACTTTGCACTTTTAATCACTGAGTGGCCAGGAAAGGTGTTAGAAATGACAGCAGGAAGGAAAAGCAGCACTACTGCACGTCAGGCAAGGCAGAACTTCAGAAGGGGTTAGCAGCAAGGTGATGGAGCACGAGGTATTCTCCCTTTGCTACACACAAACTAATCCCAACATGAGAACAAACACTAACGTCAGAGCCAATATTACAAGTCATTGCCACAGCACCAAATATTCTTCAGCAGGCAAGGTTAAGTGGTGAAGGACAGCCTGACCTTGCCACGAGTTCATCTGAAGTCATAAGGCTGAATGAGGAAGTTGGGCGTAAGTAAGTAAGTTTTTACTTGCATGAATCCTTACACAGCTACACCTTGGCAATGGATTTCTCTTAGATCAGTCACACAGCCATGACTAACAGCAGAGACTGATCATCATAAATTTTATGCTCCCATACTGGTGGCACCCACAGTTTAGAAACAATGGTCCCATCAATCCTCCAGACCCACTACTGGCTACCAAATACAGTATTTTCCGACAAGTATTTATTGAAAGTAATTTTAACAGGATTTTGTAGACCAGCTGCAATAATTTACCACAGCCTTTCAGACTACTCTGACTTTCAGAAGTCAGACATTATGTTTCTTTATTTTATTTATCATTGAAAATTTTGCATGCTCTAGAAAAGTATATATGGTACCCATCCACCACTAAGAGGTAAAGAACTGTGTGCTTTCCAGTTTTCTAAACTAGGTTCTGGAATATTTTCTCACAGTTTTGGTAACAAATTGTTGCAGAAGCTACAGTGATGTTTTGTCTTTCTCTAATACTTACATTATAATGTTTCCCACCCCACTTCCTGAGAGGAAACTCACCAAAAAGGTTGCAGAATTTTAATTTTTTTTTTAATCTGGCAAGAAGATGCTGCTCTAAGACTGTGCCACACACAAACTGGATGAGCAGCCAACTGCTGAGTGGGAGGCTCATTAAAAAGGGCCATTTGCTTGCCATATGTCTCTTTCTTCAAGACAGACTAATTCTAGTCATTAGAATTTTAACCAGAAATGCAGATTACCAAAGCAACTTTTTGTTAAAATGGCACCAGAAATTTTCATAAGCAGAGTATTGAGAGCCACTTGGTGCTCACAGCAAGTTACCAGTTTGACAGGGAAGCCCTGATCCCAAAGCGGGGTTGGCAGAAAGCCTCATCCTTGCCAGGCTGGTGTTTCGTGACCTCCCAGTGGGGAGCCCTTGTCCCTCCATCTCTTCCTCCTCCTGCCATCCACCGCCACCCATGCTGCTGCTGTTATTGTCCCCTACTTCCCCCCTCCACCAGCACTTCCCCCTCACTCCTCTCCCTCCCTGCTACTGCCCTAACACTCCCACAACCAGCAGGATGACTACAGGAGTATAAGATGACAAGATCAGCCAAGCCTGTCTGCCGTTAAGAAGTCTGTGCAATTTGCTCCCAGCTTAGGAAGGCAGCACAAGCACATCTGCTCCCAGCCAGCTACCTAGAACAGCTCTTGCAGACCTTTGGATCCACTAGATCCATCGGATCCTTTGACACTTTTGTGTGTCTTTAACAGTGTGTGTAGTGACACATCAAGAGACAAACACACGTTACCCACGGGCAGACACAGACTTCCTGAAGTGGGACAGTGGTCAGTCAGCAGCAATCAAACTGAAAAAAAAGGAGAACAAACAACCAACCCCAAACCTTAGGATTTCGAGTCCATCTCAGCCTTTTTTTAGACTCAGATAAAGTAGTTTTTCAGAGAGGAACATATGCATACTAGATCATATTATAAATGTCAGTTTCTCTTCTATTTACATACCGTTTTAAGACACTACCAGTCTGAACTCAAATTCAGGTTTTCTGTTGATTTATCTAGAAAGTTTGTCTAAATTCACGTGTTATGTTTCTATAGCAACTCTCCTCTTGGAAGGTTCAACAGCGCTGCTTAGAAAAAATCTGATATCATGAACAGTTACAAGTACTGACCATTTCCCCCATCCAACATCCCACAGTGTCTAGTGAAGCCTAAAGCTGATTTAATATCATACAGCAACTTCATTCCTACTCAGGGTATTTCTCATCCCACATCCCAGGATATGCTGTAGCTCCTCTCCTAAACTGACTCTGAGGGACACATCCTTCCCAGCAGTTGGTTCTGGGTTTCTAAGTCACACTTGTATGGACCTCTCAGCTCAGATCCATGGATCTAATGCAGTACTACTTTGTTTTTCTTCTATTTTTGGCAGTGCCATTTGTGTGGCAAATGTCTTAATTCTCCCACATACCTTGAACCCTAGTAATTAATTTAGCAGAGACATAGTAGCTAAAGAACTGGATTATTCAGGTCACCCTGCCCATCCATCTCACCCCTGTTTCACTTTCCCCATCAAGCTTCACAGTGATCCCACTTGGTCAAAACAGACTTTGCTTTTTGAAAAGGAAATGCAGAGGCCCATGTGGCATTTTATCAGAGACAGCTTTCCCAAATCAGTACTTTTTGCTGAACACCTTCTCCTCCACAGACACAAAGCTCACACTTGCCTATGCCCAAAAGGTTAATAATAGCTAAAAAAAAATATATATGTATATACAAACCAATTATTCTAGCAGAACACAACAAATGCACTTCCAATCATTTTGATGAAGATCTTCAGGTGTGATCTTGCATCCTATTCACACATCCCTCTTCGTTTTTGAGCACGTGTGCAGCCATCATAATAAAAATGGGACCTTTCACATGATGAGCTGGTCCATACACAGCAAAAGAAGAATCAGGTGAGCGCCATGAAACAAGGCAACAATGAATAGATGCAGCTAGCTTGAATTATTTCAGCCACTCAAATGCAGCCAGCCAGCCTTGGCTGGCTATTCCCAGTCCACTGCAATACAGAATTCATATGAGATGAACCGGAAAGGTTGAACCAGTGACAAATATTTAAAGAGCGTGACGTGAAGGTGCCTCCCCTGAAAAACATAACCTTCTTAACACGTTGATTTAAAAGGTCTTTCTTACTCTACATAGGCTATCAACCATCCAAGATGACAGCAGCATCTGGCAGTGTTGTAGATTTTGTGACAGGTGGCTCAGCAGCCTGGCTGAGCCTGGTTCTTAGTTTGAGGACATTTATGAAAGCCCTCTTACAGCGTACAATGGATTTCCTTCTTTGCCCCTGCTCCACCTGCCTTTGGGCTCAAACTGCAAGCTTGGGTTCAACGGAAGAGTTGAGTCTCACCTGCAGTAAAGGGAATGAACAGAAGACAGAGCTTCATGTCTGTACATAAAGCTGCAAGAAAGTAAGTAGAGGCTTTCAGTTTCTCTCTGTTGCACAGGTCCTTCAGAGCAAGACGTCAAATACCCTTGTTCTTCCTACCCAGGTAATAATGCTCACCTTTGCTATTAGTGTTAATAGTTTCCCCCCGCCAGTGAAACAAGTTCATCTCTGCCAACTGAGAACAGAAAAGCTCTGCACAACAGCCCACGACAGAGGAAAAAGCCAGTTTTTCCACTTCTTTGACTTTTAAAGCTCACAGAAGTGCCTTTCCCTGACACAGCAGAATCACTGCCTTGGATCACAGGCTAAATTAAACACACAAATTACACTCTCCATATAAACAGTTATACATGACTTAAATAGCACGGTTTTATTTTCCTATTGGCACCAATTGGTACAGTAGTTCAGTCAAAGCTTAGGACATCGATGATGTCAGTTGCTTTAATTGGCAGCACTGACGTGACCAGCTCTCGTTCCCAGACATGAAGTGTGCCGGTTTCCATAGGGAAGATGCTGACCGAAGAATTCCTACCACACTTCCTATCAGTTGTTTTGAGCAGCAAATACTGCCTCCAGCAGAAAAAAAAAAGAAAAAGAAGAAGAAGAAGAAAAAAAAAAATCAGCTGTTTGGGCATCCAAAAATTCACAGGATGACGCCATCCTGTGGGACAGATTTCTCTGCAGCTCCCTCCCTAAACACACATGACCTATCAAAACTCCTGCTCTACATTCCTGCCAGCTGGGTTCTGTATTTACAGAAGGAAAAGACATCAATAATTTTTGCCTTGCTTGTTTGCCGTGTTAGCTCAGTTGTAGCAGTTCCCCCTCCAGCCCCCAGAAGGAAAAGGGACAGTCTGTCTGAAAGAGATTTCATAGACTAATTATAGAAAACTCATGGCAATTTCTTCCCTCACAAATTCCCATGCAGATTTAGTTCATCTAACAAGTCATAATGTCTGTAAAGGAAAAAGTGGGGACGAACTTGAAACAAAGTGAAGCCAAAAGCAGAAGAATCCACCAGATGAAAAGAAGTGTGCGGCAGCCCATAACCAAATTCCCCAAGCATGAAGGACTGTACTTCTCTGCAAGAGTCTTCATCTGCTACTAGCATGAACTGTGATCCAGGTAAGAGTCATGGGATAGTTGCACTGGTGACTGCTTCATTCCTAGCAGTCACATGTGCTTGCTTTCTTCTGCACCTGGTACTCCGTATGAAAATTCATGCAGTGTTACCTAAGAGATTAACAAAAGGCATCATTGCCCATATGAACCATCAACTCAAAACATACCATTTTTCAGAATTTAATAAAAATTCTTCCCCCAATTTTGCACAGAAGGGAAAGCATATTTTTTTAACTGATTAAGCATAGCCTTTACAACTCCCTTCTCTTTATTCTTTTCTCCCATCAAGGGATAAGTTCAAGGCCAGATGGGTGGTATTAAAACTGTAAAGTTCCTACTTTAGGAAAACTGGTGTGAAGTTCCAGATTGCAATTACAGACTACAGGCTAAGAGACCCACTTTGAGCTTCTTAACTGTCCTTAAAGACTTTTAACTGTATGGTTTTCTGTGGGCCTGTCACGGTAGGCAAGAGGTGAAGCAGCTTCTCACTCTATTCATGCCTTGCTCAGTGCCTAGAAACAGGCACTGTTTCCCTGCCCCAACCCTGCTGGCAGCAGCTCACCAGCTGGGTAGGCTGTAGTGTTCATGCAACTCCTCCCTTTTGAATTCTGGAGTTAGACCTCATGAAAGAGGAGAACAGCTGTCTCTTGGGAACTCAGGAGCCACATTTCCCATCTCCTCATAGCCAGGGCTTAGGGTAGCTTCAAATTGTTAGAAATGAGGGATCAGAGTGGAGCCTCGAGTGCAGCCCTGAATACACCTAATTCCCAGTGGAGATCAGTCTTTTTCTCTCAGCTTCCCAGTGGTTAAGTTAGGCAGCTTTTAAGACCCTCTCCCAAGCACTCAAGTCTTTCCAGCATCATGCAAATGAGCCCAGCACTCCACTGTACCAGCCAAGAGCTAAGGCAAAGTAATTCAAGCAATGCCAAGCAAATCCTGTGTGACTCAGGCCATCTCCCAGTCTTCTGGGAACCGGTTTCCTGGCTGCTATTCCACCCTTCCCTCAATTGCAATCTTTCAAAAAGTCATCCTCCCCAGTTAATTTCTTTTGTACGAGCCTCTAGAACTTTTTCCTAATTGATGCAACACCAATCGGCTTTTTTGCTGCCCATGGACATCTGAAACAAGCAAACAAAATGAAACAAAAAAACCAACCACCACCTTACAGTGAATGCTTGTAAGGTCACAGCTGAATTTCAGCAGGTTTCAAGTTTGAAGACTTTGAGTAACAGCCAAGAGCTGTGGAAGTCTGAGAGGAGCATATGATACTCCGAGTCATCAGCTGTAAAAGCTGCAAGTTTTCCCTCTCTCTTCCTACTTCCTTTCTCACAAATAAAGCAAATTCAATGCTGAGGCAAATCTTAGGGTTTTTCTTTTTAAAACACAGGTAAGATTATACTTGTGTGGAAGTCAAGGCAGAGGAGAGCAAGACAGCTGTATCTAAAAGGATACAGCTCTTCCCACCTAGCAGGTCACTGTAACAGGATTGAAAAATATCACTGTCATCACAAGCTTTTAAGGTACCCTTTAAGGTACCAAGTAAATCCCATGAAACCAGGCACATTTTATAGTAGAACTGGTGTCTACAAACCACAGACTCTTATTCCAGGTTAGAAAGCAAGACAGAAAATGCAAGTATTTTCTTTCCATAAACTTCTGGGACACAATCAGACTTTTCCTCCATTACTTGGAATATTACTACCCTGTGAACTAATCCTACTTTTCTCATTACATCAAAGAGCAACAGTCTTTGAGGGCTGCAGACTCTTGCAGCAGTTCCAGTTTTGCTGCCTGGCCCATCTGAAATACCTGAAAGGTAAATTGGAACTAAAGGAGTGTTGAATGTGGTATCTTTAGAAAGCTGGATACAAACTTTGATATAACCACCCACCAAACAGAACATCAAACAAATTCTACAAGTTCTGTAGGGGATACCAGAAATTTCTCATAGACGTAAGGTTGTATATATGCAAGGAAAGAAAGAGTTTCACAGTCTGCTGATTTTAACTTATGAGAATGGTAACTTTAGGGAAACTAGACACTGCAAAAAAGTCTGGCTGGGTCCAGAGAGATGAAGTCAAAAGTGAAAGATTCTCAGCAGTGCAACCTGATGAGGAACTGCACAGCGTCGTTTCACTCGACGCTACATTTGAATCATCTCTCCACACTGAAAAGGTATTGCTGATCCACAGCTTCCATTTTGGGAAGCTGTCAGCACACAACTCTACAAGAAAGGGGGGGAGAAAAAAAGAAAAGGGATGACGTATGTATACTTTCCTTAACAGTTACAAAACAAAATGCAAAGTAGACAAGATTCTCCAACACAGGTGATCTGACAAAAGGGGAATATTTCATTAAAATTAGGTAAAAAGCTGCTGCTTCACCAGACTGGCTAATAGGGGGAGATGAAAGAACAGGAAGAACAAGTGCACCCAGAGATGCAAAAGAAATAAGCAATTTTTGCCAGCAATCTCATTGACTGAATTTTGATTCTGCAATTTGATACTGCACTGTAGATCACTGGAGAAGTGTTTGCCAAAATTTAAAAGGGCACAGAAAGTGAAGTAACAAACAGACAGGACCATGGGAAAGTCTGACAACTTGCTGAAGGTAACTCTTTGAGGAAAAAAAAAAAGAGGAATATGGATATTTGCTTGTATATAAGAAGAGTTCATCCAGTTTTTTCAAGGTGACAGGTTTGAGAAGTCAGGAATATGAAGAATTTCCAGACTACAAAGCTGTGATTTCCTAGAATAAAAAAAAAAGTAAGTCTTTGTGGGGAAAATGAGGTAGCAACAAATGAAAATAAAGTCAATAAATATATTTTAAAGCATAAACATTTCCAGAAAAGCATGTAATGATGCTATATAGGCAATTACAAGTGTTACAGACATTACTGATCTTAGAGCTGAGGAGGCACAAACAGGTCAATGAAGTGAATGCCCTCTCTCTCTGCAATATTCAGGCACTACTTTACAATCAGACTTTTAAATGAATACCAAATACACTTTCTTCTACATGTTTATAGGGAGAGAAAGGTTGCAGTTCTCAAGAAACTTCACACAGTCAAGTACTCAGAACTACAGAAGTCATATTTCTCTTTTAAAAGCATGAAGGCTATATGCTGGTGGCAATGCTTTCTTTTATTAGAAGAACTTGTGAAGAAAAGTTTTCAAACCTCCAACTGCTTTTCAGATGCACAACCCTTTTCAAGAAAAAAAGAGAAAAAACCAAAACAAAACTTGAGTACTGGGAGGGTTAAATGTGTGGGTAGGTTGTTTTCTTGGTTTTCTTCTGAGGATATCCATTCATTAATCATTTACCAGCCCACGTGCACATGGCAGCCTGCCTCTCTCAGGAGCACTGCACTCGAGCTCTGCTCTCTAGAAAGTGATATTCGGCTGCAGAGCACAAAAGCCTTGGGAGAACCATGTGATAGCTCGGTGCCAGGGTAAGTTCAAAGCAAAACACAAATCAGAGTGCAAAGCATTTTGTATCAGGGAGTGGTGTGCCTGTTGGCTGGAAAGGACTCACCTAAGTTGTCTACTCCAGAGCAGTGTGTGCCTCCCTGCCTTAGATCTCACCCACCTCTTTGAACTTAAAATTACCCCATCGCAGCTGTGCTGCTCAACTCACTCAGAAGAACAGGCAGAGCTTTCCCTGGCACCACCTGCTCTTCCCAGGGAGGCAATGCTCCGGACAAAGCGCTCTTTGACCAGCACCACCTTGCTTGACCAGCAGACAGCATTAAATTGCATCTGAGGGAGTGGAGAGTCTGAAGTGAACTTAAGCAGGCTCCCCCTCTGTCCCCAAAGTAACACAACCTGGCAGCAGATACCATAATGCTGACAAGCAAAGGATGTGTGCCAGTCTAATGTTTTCTCTTCTCCCCAGGGACAGGAAGAGAGCTCTACAGCAAACTTACAGAAGGCCCAACACACTAGAAACATCTAAGAGTGCTCAGCATCACCAAAGGAAAAATCCGAGCTCTTCCAGACCTTGGATGCATCAGGTTCAGGGTGGCTAATGAGAAACAGCAGCTGCTGCTGCTGTCATCATCTCAAGACAACTGGGAGATGCCTAACTCACACCATGCTTTCCTCCCTCAGTGTCCAAGGGATGGCTATTCCAGAGTGGACAGCAACTACAGGGATGGCCAAACTGTGCCTTGGAGGCAGCCATGACTTCGGACCTGAGAGAGAAACTTCTGCAGCTGCATGTTGCCAAATCTCAGGGAGCTCTCCTGCTGCCAAGTTCACTCCTGAGAAGACCTGCAGAGAGCGTCTTGCTCCGTGTTAGCAGGACACGGGGAGGAACAGGCCCATCCCATCAGGCACCGCTCTGTGAGTAACAAATCAAACCAGTAGGAACAGGTTTCCGTAGGGTGCTCGTTGTACACCAGTTCCAACACCAGAGAAGGGCCTTCTGACTCATTCCCATCCAACACCTCACCTGAGGAAGGTTCACATGACAAGATTTTATATTTCCTCGTTTAAAAGACATTAAGAAAGCTATCAGCACACTCAGGTAAGCAACCAGAGCAGGGCACCAGTGATTACTCTGTATTAGCAGTTGCACACCTTCACTCTGTGGTAGGGAGGTGCAAGTTCACAGGAATATTTTCAACACCCCGGATGTGCTATGGTGTGGCACACCCTGGAATAGGGTGTTACTTTCTAATATCTTTATAGAAGTATTTTTGTTATTAGCTGCCTCCTATGTGCACACAGATGGCAGCGGAGACATAAGAGGCATTCCCTCCAAACTGTGGACAAAACTGAGTAGAAGATTACAAAAAAAGAAAAGGATTTTTACATTTGTATGTTTGGGGGTTTTTTAACATAATCTCAGAGTAACAGTTTTCCTCTCAGAATGGAAAAAACCAAACAGACAGTTAAGAAAATGAACCATCAGTTGCAACAACAGCGATAAGGCCCTAAAAACCCCCAACATTCGAAGTCCTGTAATGATTTGATTAAACACAGGAGCGCATATTTGGGGCAAAATTACCTAAATGCTGCCAACCCATCCCAAAGTACTTTTTTCTTTCATTGCATGCACTCGCCAACACTAGCATGGCCTTTGAAAGAAAAGACTGCACTGTGTAGGTGGGGGTATGCACAACACTCCTCAGCCTTCTGTGCCACTTTTCCTGTACAGCAGGTTTTAAGCAACCACATCCAGCCTGATCATCCACTTTCACATCAATAATCTGCACACATAAACAACTGTGGCCACGTAGCACAGGCATTTGCAACAGACTGAACCATTTACAGTCAGAGCAGAACACCTCTGCGGCTTGAGCTGATGAATCCTCAAAAACACTTTAGATAGTTTTGAGCTGTAGAGTCCTAAAATGCAAGAAGAATCAGACAACGGCTGAGGGCCGCAGTATTAAAACCCTGAGAGAGTGCCTTTCAATTATCACAGGATACATCTGAGATGTGGTCACCAGCATATCCCTGGGACACATCCTCCTATGCAGAACCTCTGCAGAAGAATGAAAAGTATCCTTCTTGGCAAGCAGCAGCACGGCAAAGTGTAATTCTGCAAGGTACCAACATGCCCTGTATCTTCCAAATTCAGATCATAAACCAGCATTTTTCAGAGGCTACCAGGGGAGACGTTTATCAAGGTAAAAATTACCGTGCTGCCTAAGCAAAATGTAACAGTAATATTTAACATCAGCTGGAGGGTATTGGTAATACACACTTGCTTTTAGAGGAGAAATCCAGGTATTAAGGATACCAGAGTACCAGGAACAAACCAAAACTAGTTCAGACAGAGAGCTGATAAGACCTTCCTGTAAGTATCAAATGTGAATTGTGTACCTGAGGAAATCAAAGGACACCAAAGGAATGTCCATCTGCCGTGATGGTTTACCTTGGATTCTTGTGAAAACTGTTCTTTCACAGGACACTACCAGGACATTAATTTTGATATGCTCTCTGTTCTACATGCACGTGAAGACTTCTGTTGTTTTAAGAGCCAGAAACACATTAGGTATTTGGTTTTAATTATATAAAAATTTAACTTGATGCACATTAACTTTTACTCTAAAGAGAAGGAGACTGGAGAGAATATTCAAGAGAGAATGGTTACACTAACAGCTGTCACATATGATCTTTAATAGCAAAAATTAACCACGTCTGCCATCACCAAAAGAAACAACCAGGGTAGCAATTTCATAGTAGGGAAAGGACCATGAGCAAGACTGCACAACTCAGGTTCTGTTAATAAAATTTCACTTAAATGTAAAATACAGCATTTCCCTTCTTTAGTAAGGCTTTATTGTATTGTTTTGTATTTGTTGTATTGTGTTGTTTAATAAGTGTATCAAAATCTGATTTAGCAAGTAGCAAAATAAGATTTACTTTATGCCCATATTTATATATACAAGTGATGACTTTGTGGTACTTAAGCCATAATCTCAGGAAAACAAAATCGGTTTCAGTGTCTCTTCCTGCTCAACTGTTACAACCAAAATCATGTTGCAATTTGTGACATTGAAATTCTTCTAGGGATTAAAAAAAAAAAAAGGTATTCTATTAAAGCCAAAAACAAACCTAGAAAGCAATTTCAATGAGCTCTTATGTTCCATCTCTAAGGGTCATTCTGGTAGGCAGTACATCTTAGCTGACAGAAGTTTAAAATTTAACCATGCAAAGTCAGTCCTATAATCCAGGTCAGCACCCAGCCCAGCAAACCAGCTTGGGCAGCTCCATTAAACTTGGCCTCTACAGAGGGGGCTCTGGATCTCAGGAGCAGTGAACGTGAGGCACTGCACAGGGCAGAACTGAAAGCACTCAGTGTTAGCTCATGGATCTCTGCATGCTACTCCACAGCAGCGTAAGTGAATTGTTAGGCACTTCTAATTGCATTCATGCTAGCATCCAAGTGCCAAACTGCAGTGCTTTGCTAACTAATGCTTCACATGCGTAGATTCATCTCTCCTCTCATGTAGGCAAGCCCATCAGACATGCTCTGGTTCTGCAAGTCAGCACAGACCATTTTCGTGACGTTCCTTTGGCAACACTGGAGCTCATCATGCATTCAGTAAGTGCCCTCACCAGGTGGAAGTTTCTGAACTTTCAGGTATTTTCATCTCATTAATGAGGGTTTTGTGGCAAGGAAATTTCTTTCACAGCAAAATGTATTTTGCTAACTAAACACACCCTCTTTTCCTGCATTAACACAGGCCAGGAAGAAAAGCACATTGACACTTTTGCAGTATCTCAGGGGATAGATTTTGATTTTGCTGGTGTCTGTGTAAGTTTAAGATATGGATGAATGGAAGCATGAAGAGTCAGGAAACTCTGCTTAGCGCATCTTTAACTTTAAAAATTAAGAACCAAGCCTTCAGTAAACCCCTTAAGATCTTCTTTCATGCCAATAACCATTTTCTTTTCCGTTCTCCTTCTTCCAGGAATAAGTGTAAGGATTTTAAAACACGGCATTCAGTTTGAAGGAAGTGAAGTGTTTATCTGTCCACACCACTGGAACTTATGCAGCCAGGAGGTGTAAAAAAAATTGTTACTAAGCATAAGCACTAAAAACTGTTTATGGTAGGAAAGTTAAATTCAGAGAGTTGTAAAGCTGCATATATTATGACATTATTGCCATCAGACCAAAGCTTTTAAACATAGCTTAGAAAAATTAACCTTCCAGCAGTGGACTCCAAGGAGAAACAGTGCATAAGAAGGCAAGTGGTGTAATTTTCATCACTGAAACAGGGTGCATCACTGCGTCACTGAAACAATTCAGCCAGGTCTTGTCCAACTCAGCACACCCTCGGTGCACAGTGTTTTAAAGGAGACTGTAGCAGAGCCAAGTACATTATTCAATTGATAGC
Organism: Ifrita kowaldi; assembly: GCA_013398055.1. Classification (NCBI taxonomy): domain Eukaryota; kingdom Metazoa; phylum Chordata; class Aves; order Passeriformes; family Cinclosomatidae; genus Ifrita; species Ifrita kowaldi. The sequence goes on along the minus strand of VZRS01005772.1, from coordinate 154,305 downwards.
TGGTTATACAGAAGACTAAAACACTAAGCCCACATCTTTATTTCATAGCCATGGCTCCTTCAGTTCACACTTTCCAGCTTTTATAAGTTTTCTATCTACTGCTGTAAGATAAGCACTTCCCACTCACATTGTATTGTTCTGTTCAGCTTGTGAATAAGAACACTAAACAGCAGGAGACAGTATTAAAAATAATTTCCTAGGAAAGTAAAAATAATTTGAAATCATAAAATAAATATGGATTAGTTGGATCATAGCTACTTGGAACAACAGTATTACTCTATCACCCGAAAAGGCAAAGACAAGGCACTCCTGAGGAGCATTAGTTTAAAACTGCAGTATTATTATGAAGAGTCCCTGGTGTTTAACATGGAAATATCAGAAAATCTGCTCCAGCTTGAGTGTAAAATCTATTCCATCTTTGACCAAACATTTCGAGGCAATTTCAAACTTTCACACTTGTGTCTCCACATTCACTCATGAGAAGTGCTGGCAACTCATTACGCTCAAATTGAAACCAATTCCTCTACACAGCTACGTGTTCTGTCAATGTGCTGCTCAATGAAATACATCTATTTAGCAGCCCTGGGAGCAAGTCCATATCTCTTGCTCTGTAACATTACTGAAACGTTAACTCACAGACAATGGCATGACAGGCTTAGCTTCGCTCTCTCAAATGCAGTGATCAGTGTACGTGGTAGGCAGTTCATTATTTTTGAATTTGTATTTCAGGTCAACAATAGCTTTACCTGCATAATGTACAGGGATTTCTATCTTTGGCCCTATGACGTAGTGACCCTCCTCCAGACTGTGAGCTGTGATTGTTGTCCACTGCCGACACGAGTGAATCAGAAGATAATCACTCTCCCGAAGACCTTCCACACTTTCTCCTGAAAAACAGATGTAGGGTTTTTTTTTTAAAAAACAAAACAAGCCACGCTTACTACATGAAGAATTAGGAAAACTTAACATGCATTTTATTCATACTGGTGTTTATTTTTTTCCAGACGTTTTGATAATTAAAAACTCAATTAAGTACATTTCAGCTCTATGCAGTATTCACTTTTGCAGCTTAAGCATCTTACCTTCCAGAAAACAAACATGAAGCAAAATACCCCATGCATACAATATCACAGAGATGCAATCCAGATTACTGACTAGTGGCTCTGGGGCTCCTTTTTCAGCTTTCTGCATAAACAGACTTTTCATATTTCTATTTCTGTCTGCCTGTCTCACTCGATACAAATACTTGAGAGGTCCTTTAGTTTTTAAATAAAGGAAAAAAAAACCCAACACATTTTCATATTTTAGAAGATCAGCACCACACTACCATACAGTAGTAACTGGATATCACACTTTCAGACATAGAGATTTCATCTTTGTCATTCTATCCCTTTGCAAGCCACTGCTTATTAGCCATTCAAATGTCTATAAACTTAATCCTATCACTTAAGGAGGAGGAATGAATAAATAAATAAATAAATAAATTAAAAAGACAAAAATTCACACACACCTAAGTCCCCTCTCACAGTGAAACTCAACCAGAAGCCTAACCAGACAACGTGTAGCTCACCTTTCTAAGGCACTCTCTTGTACTCTGGTATCTGTCAAATCCATCCCCAAACACAGCCAGAGATCCAGCTCTCCTTTCTTCCCCTGTCCCTAATAAGTCCTCTGCATTTCTGCAGAGTATTCTCCCCTCCTCTATGGTCTGCAGTGCCTCATCAGATCTAGACTGCTTTACTAGGTTTTCTAGCAATGGCAAGAGCCACGTTAGACAGCTACAGATCTCAGGCATGATATATGAACAAAATTTCACAGAGCAGGAAACTGTTTTGCATATCATCACAGAACTGCTCTCACACACCTGCAGTCCTGCTCAGGACACTTCTGCATTAAGCACACAAAAAAACCAGCCTTTCTCAAGGTGTTTTTAAAGCAATCGCTCGGACGTTCAGGAATACTCAGTAGACACTAAACATGGGCCAAGAATAATGAAACTTTAAATTTAATTTTCCTTCTCTCCCACCAGCCCTCTGCAGCTACAGCCAAAAATAACGCAAGTAGTTTAGTCCTGGAATCAAGTTTGGACAAAACCCATCCCCTTCAGCTACTACAACAAACTGAACTTTCTCCTGACTGTCCTGATATTCCTAAAAGTCAGTGGAAGAATGAGAATTTCCTCAGCCCGGGGCAGCAGACATTTCCTCTGTTCAATCTCTGCAGAGGACAGCTACTTCCCACTAAGCTTTTTTTTTGCTAACAACAGGCACTCTTCCACCATAGGCAACAGCTTCTACACACCCCATTCCTGCCTGATTTCATGCTCCCATTCTATCAGAAAGCACCCTCCTACACGATTTAAAACACAGCAACTGGTGTGTGTGAGAACTGTTAGATTTTGAATCAGAAGAGACCATTGCAACCATCTGCTCAGACACCCTTCGGCCACAGGATTCCGCTAATTTGGCTAAACAAGGGAGAGACCTGGCCCAACCTGCAGAGTCCAATAGATGGACTTCCATGGGAATGCTCTTCCATGGCCTGTTAAACCTTAAAAACGTTCCTGTTTTGCACATTTGGGTCTTTAACTTATAACCATGGGTAAACTGCTATGATGGGAACGTAGAGGAGAAACAAAAAACATAAAAATTAAAAAGTCAAAAGGTATACAATGCTCCTTCGTACCAGTTATTCTTGCTCCTATGAAGGTGCATTTCTATGTTTCCTTCTTTGCCACAGCACAGAAGGTAGATTCCAGGCAAACAGGCCGTTTCATGAACTGGTTTCCAGGTGCTCCTTAGACCACATCCCTTGGCAGCCTAGACAGCTGCTCAACACCAGTTCCTGATCCCTGGGAAGCACCACCCCTCCACCCACAGCACATTGGGATAAGAGATCTTGTAAAGCCTGGGGAAGAGCGGCAAAATTGCCATGCAGGACTCTTGGTGCTCCATGAGAACTCTTTGGTCCCATCCATATCTTGAAAGAAATTCAGATATATTTGCTGAAGGAATTATGCATCTGCTAATTTTTAGCAAATTAGCAGACCTCGAGCATCTCCTGTTTTCTGCTCACAGGGCAACTTCTAATATGTATAAAAATTACCTTCAGCTTGCTGCAGAGCTTTACAATTTTGAGGGAAAGCACAATAATAATAATAATAACAGTAATAATAATAATAACAACAACAATAATAATAAATGGTGTTCTTTGAAACTCATGTTTCAGTTTTGAAGGTTACACTCATGCTTCCTATAATCCAAGTAATTATTCTGTCCCACAACAAAATCAAACCAAGGATACCTTAGGGAAGACCTAGTATTTTACTAGTTTCACTGAGCATGGTGAACAAATTTGGAATAAAGTACAAAGCATTTCCGGTATGCTTTCTCTCTGCCTTACAATCTGTAGGTATAATTTCAGAATATTACCTAAAGGGAGGCTGGACTCTACATCCAGGATTGCAGGGAAATAATTACAGTATGGGTCACCCTCGAAGAATCTGAGGAAGATATTCTCAGGAAAAGAAAGACACCCATTATGAAAAGGTGCTTCCAGCCATGGCTCACATGCTGTGATCTGTTTAAGTGGTTGCTCCACTAAAACTGGGTGGGACAGGTGAGTGTAAAAAGAGATTAGTAAGGCAGGCCCAAGAGTGACTACATAATTGAGTTTGCAGCTGGAAGTAACTGTATTTTTTTAAACAGAACCTTGGAAACCACAATTCTCATTACACAAATTATTTGCTGCAACTGATTACATCGGAAACAGATTTTGTGCTTTGCCACAGGAGACTGGAGGAGACAAGGTGAAGCAGGTGTGACAGGGAGTTGACATTCCCTGTGACTCCTTAACAAAGGGCAGGTCTTCCTTACCAAGCCCTGATCTTTCCTAACCATAGGTGAGACAGATTCCTGGGGTTTGCTTTATAGGAAGAGGCTCCTCATCACCAAGGGATTATTGGACTCTCAAAAACACCTGGCTAATCATGGCCTCCATGCTATGTGAGGAAAATGTGATGGAGGACAACAAAGCAACTCACACCTCTGTCTTCCCTTTTCTTCTACTCTGTCTACTCTTGCTCAGTGATTTTAAAGTGGTTTCTTCCTGGAGGGGAGGACCTTCGAGGCTGGAGACACCTCTGACTGACCCTTGCTACAGGACTCCTGTCCCAGCCCAACCCAGCCCAGGCTTAGCTAGGCCTTTACACTTTTCTCAGCCAACCATACCTTGCAAAACAGCCACACACATTCAATCTGATCCTCCCCCCCTCCGCTGCAGCAGTAACATAAGTTATGCAAGCCTTCCATTAATCACATTTTAGCTGTGTGGGAGAGAACTCGGCAGCCCTCACATTCACCAGCTACGCAACTCGGTTCTCACCTATTCAACACACTCCTACGCTGCTGCTTACATAAAAATAAGACACCATGAGAAAACAGAGAACACAGGCCACTCATCTTTAGTAACAGTTTTGTCTCTTATGATCCAGTATGGATTAGCTGCTCTATCTTTTCACCCTCTCCTCCCCGCCCCACATGCCTGCAGTATAATTAAACCACTACAAAGAATCTACAGGCAAATACTTGTGCTGGTCTTTTAACCCCCCCCAAATAAAAGTCAAGAGAAGCAATGAACTACCACATTCAATTCCCCACCCTTCCCCAAGCTGCCTACCTCCTTGCAAAATATGAGTCAAGTTTATTCATAATAATGCCCAAGACTAAGACACCCGTGATTCACTAGCAGCTCCTAAACCCTAAATAAAGTGTCAACACCCATCCTTGCCTGAGATGAAAAGCCTCACACCTTGGAACTGAAAATGCAGCCAGTATGTTCCAGCACAAGCTGATCTCCCACAAGCACTCTGACTACAATCAGTACCTGGGTACCTCGCTCAGCACCACAGATGTAGCACTGCAACAGGTCTTCAGATATTCACTGCAAATCAGATCCACTACTATTTTTTAATTACATGACCCATTTCTGTACAATTCCTAAAAACCCTGTTGAAGGGTAGTTGCAAGGGAAACGCTGACCAGGAAAGGAAAATCATTTACATGTTGATACAGTCATTAAAAAAAAAAAAAGGAATTGCTTAATTTAGAGTCCCATGCTTATTAAATACTATCTACATTAAATGCCAATACTACTTTAATAATTCTTTCCAGTTACAAAACTGGATCATACACATTTGGCAAATCTTGACTCTGTCATTGTAATCACTCCAATTTCAAATTAACAGCTAACAACTGTAGCAAGACTGATGGAGGAGCAACATGATACCCCCATCTACAAATTCAGAGATGAAATTATGTTTTCACCTGCAGTTTTTAAGAACCAGGTGAGAAAACAGAGGTCAGCTACATACAGGGACTGAGTTTATATATGTCTATGCTGCAGCACAGAAAGAAGCTCATTTCTTTTAAAAAGAGACCTCTCTGCAAGCTGTTGCCAGTGCTCACTTTCTAAAGACACACACATATTTATTTGGTTTAGCATTTCAAAATTCCAAAATGTCTGTGAATTCCCCAAAGTCTCGCGAGTAGAACTGAAGACCACTCCAGTTTTGAAGGAGACTGAGCACTCCTGTCTCCTCTTTGTTTTCTCCTGGATCACAGAATATCTCAAGTTGGAAGGGACCCATAAGGATCATCAAGTCCAACTGCTCATTTCTCACAGGACTGCCTAAGACTAAACCATATGCCTAGGTCTCATCAAGATGCTCCTTGAACTCCGACAGGTTTGGTGCCCCGACCACTGCCATGGAAAGCCTGTTCCAGTGACTGATCACCCTCTCAGTAAAGAGCCTTTTCCTAATGCACCATTACAGTCCACAGAAAGAAAATTCACACAGCTCCCACTTACTCTGCTTACCAAAGACAACAACAACTTTTCAACACCAGCCACTAAAGAAAACTCATGAAACAAATGAAAAGACCCAACAACAAACCAACAACAAAACTTTCGAGGTTCTCCTCCCAATACTGAAAAACTAACATTCAAGTCACTGCAAAATGTTCAGACCAATATGACTCACTCACTCACAGAAACTACAATGCTAAAAATAGGCAGTGATGTACAGGAATATAAACGCTTTATAATGCCACACACTTTGTCATTGTGGCTAAGAGTTTGCATCACTGCCTTAAAGCATCAGCTTTGTGTCTGGAGACATTAAAATAGTAGGTAGCAAGGTAATTCGGAGAAAGAGAAGCCGTCGCATGCAAGGTTCCAGTAACGTAACAGATTCCATTTACACACACCAGATGAGCTGGATACCATTTCCTCCTGCCAGGAAGGTGGTTACAGACACATTCCACTCATTTCATTCATTGTGGAGGACTGCAAAGTGAGCTTAATGCTGTTCCTTGCACATCAGTTCAAGCACGCTGAATTTGTCTTTCTGGAATGAAAAGGCTTACGGAAAAGAACCAGGAGCTCATAAGAAACTTAAGACGGCTTTTGTGAAATAACTGATGAAAAAGATGCCTGTGAAACCCCAGGGAAAACTCAGCAAGACTTAGGGCCATGTGTTTTCATTAAGCCTGAACACCATCTGCATGCAAGGTAACAGATGCCGTACAATTAAGTGCATCACCCAGACTGTCTTGGTCAGTTAAGTAGGTGGTGAGTTTAGTTATTCCATCTAATGTTCCATAATCACATTACATATCATTACATAGAAAAATCTCAGCAATATTAAAAACCATGACTGGGTGCTCAGCCAGGTACCTACCAAACCACACAAAAGAATAACATCAACCTTATTCCCCCTCGAGTTTGCACTAACATTTGCCAGGAATGAAGTGTAAATTTGTGCAACCGGAAAAAGAAGTGGCTGGCTGGACAGGTGAGCAGCTATGCTGTAAAATAATTAGGCAGAACTGTCAGCATGTGGCTAGTGTTACAAGGGAAGGAGGTTTATCTGGAAACAACTGAAAGGTAAGAGAAAGCAAAATGATTAGAAGCCAGTAAAAAGAAAGAAGTGAGGTTCTTAGTTATTCATCATGCTCCCATTGCACTTAGGAGCCCTACTTACACACTATCTGCTTCACTGGGCATGCAGCTTCCCTGGACGTTCTCTAGCTGAGGACCAAACAAGCCATGCATTAAGATAAACCTTAACATTACCCCACTACATCACAAAAACAAAAGGACAGCCCCACGCAGCATGAAATGAAGTTATAATCTATCTATTGTTTTCCAAAAAAAGACAGTATTACAGACTTGCATGGCTCCGTGCAAAGAGATGTTTTGGGTCGGAGGGAGGTCACACTGCTAGCACAAATACAAATGCCAGTGCTGCTTTTTCATGGCAAAAGAAGCAACCTACAAAATCAGGCACTACTAAACTAATAAAAGCTGTCTTGTTTTTGGAAAGGCAAACTTGTGTTTCTACAGACATAGCTAGTCACATAGCTCCCACACAAGGTAACACCTCAAGATGAATTCCATTTCTTTTCATCTTATTGGGAGATCCACAGAAGGTAAAAGATAAAGCCAAGGCCTCTTCTCAGCACAAAAGCTTGCAGGGGACCCCATCTAAAGATGGGAAACCCAGAGCCGAGCACTGATGAGACAGCACACCTGAGGAGACCACACACAGGTCAGAAACAGCCGGCAGCGCACAGTGAGCACCTGGGAACTGCAGGCATCACACACACACTTCAGTCTCCTTGGCAGTGAGGGTCTGGGAGCTCCACAGGTACCTGCAAGCCTTTCCAAGTATGCTTTGCAGTACCACCAGGTGTTAAAACAAGGCTGGGTACCACAACATTCTTTTGTCTTTAAATAAGAAAGAAAAGATCAATCATAACTCAAAAGCCATTCTTATCTGAGTCTGTGTTTCCTCTTACTGGTGGGCTAATCCTTAACATAATCTTCAAAGAGGTCTCAGCACTTTGGTTCTTGTTTAGCCAGTTGTTTGTTTGGGCTTCTGATCTCTTAAAATACAACACAACAAAAAACAAGGCATAACATCCACAAAATCCAGCAGATGGCAACTTCTTGTCCCACACAAACCAAACAAGCCAAAACAAAAAGATGCACACCAGGCTGCATCACAAAGAGCATTTACTGTTAATCTGAATTTGGACTCATTTGATTCAGGGACACACAGAAGCACCACCAGTGCTCAAGCAGCACTGAGTGTGTCTCTTTCATGGTATTAAGAGTGCAAGTTCTCTGAAAAACATACACAAAAACCCCTCAGATTGTGTAGCATGGGCAATAGGCTAAGGAAAGAGAACTCCAAGCTCCTCACAACAGTGCACAGGACAGCTTCCATCTGACTTGCACACTGCTGTCAACACATGATCCTTCACCACCTCCAGCACCCAGCTGTATTACTGCTGCAGCATTCCGCTGGCACAACAGCTGCCTCTTCTCCTACAGATCATTTCACTAATACTTAGAGCTTCCTTCTTTTATAATGACAAGTTTGAGATTTACATTTTGGGTGAAGAAACAAAAAGTTCTTGCTAAGTCTGAATATTTAAATTAGGACAAATTATTTTATTATTATTCAGCAGGCTGTGCAACCTCTCCTCGTGAGAACTCCATCTGAACTCTGAGGGAGGGAGGAGGGAGAAAGTCAAACCTTTTGTTTTCTGCACACTGCATCATACTGCAGACTACCTGCTGGGTATTTTATCTATGGAGACGCACCTCAATGAATGTCAAAGACTAATAAATATTAAATTAGGGTGGTTTGCTTGCTTTAGCTTTGGCACCATCCTTCGTTACTGAGTCAAATCTCCATTGAGCTGCTCAGCCTGTCAGTGCTATTTCTTCCGCAAAAGCACTGGTCTGTGATGTAGGTCAGCGGAAAAAGTTCATTAGGTACAGAGCAACATCTGAATTTTCCAGTCTGAAGTAGCAAAGGAAATTTGTAGGAAAAAAATGCACATGGCTGTAATGTTCCTTAAAGCAAGGGGAAGAAAACTCCAGAAATATTTTGCTATATGATGAAGCCCACTTGTAGCAACATTAGACCTACAAAAATTGAAATTTTTTTTATCACTATGACTGAACAGATGCTCGGAAGAGTTACTCTTGCATAAAATGCCTAATGGGAGAGAAGTAGAAGGCGCATGCAATTGCAGAAAGCACTACTACAGAAGAAAAACCTTCTCTGAAAGCTGCTTCATGTTATCAGTCTCACTTTGTTATTCCACACAGACACAAAAAAAGGTTGATTAAAAAATTAAAATCAAGCTGATCAGAGAAACTTCCCTGTTTAAAAGAAAGCATAACAACTTGCGTGGGAGTGTATCATGCAAAGTCTAAATACAGACTGCCAGTAAGTTAAAAGGGTAAATATTGTAATTTCTAGGAGCAAATATTGTAGTTTCTAGGAGTAAGATGAAAGAGAACAAAAAAAACCCAACCAAAACAAACTCAACCCACGTTAAAATTTAAACATCTCAGGGCTATATAATGTAGTGTACTAAATTTTTAATTTAAAGTGGGCAGATTCATTAGGAAAGCCTGACAGTGGTCTCAGCTGACGTTCTGTGTTTGAGCATAGTGGAAAAGATGAAAGCAGAAGGCTCTGTATCCAGCTACACAATCTTTTGAGTTTGCAACACAAGGATCGAGAAAAAAATTCCAGTTATATCTAGGACTATCAATAATCAGCCTCACTCTTCAATTTCCCTTCTTCCTTCTCAAAAAAATTCCCAAGTAGTTTTCAATATGTGCTTCCATTTAACACTTCCATTCCTGCAGCACATTATTTGTGCTGCTTCCTATTATCTGGATCAACCAGCATTTCTGTCATGATTCAAACTACAATTTAACACTCCTCTCTCTTAAAAAAAAGAAAAATCCAAAGTAATACTGACTTGATCTTCCATCAGCAGCACAGACTTTTCACAGTGGGTGAAAAGTTTCCTTCGACAGCATAAGGATTCATACTTATTTTGATGTTAAGATGACTTATAGCATTCCTTCTTTTGCCAAAAACAAGAAATGGGGGAAGTTGTAAGTAAAGCACGAAGATCAAGCAAAAGTAGTTTAAATGCTTGTGTGCTGTCTCTCAGATTTAAGATTCAAGCTACTGGTCTTCAGAGTTGCTTTTTAATTACAAGAATTTTAAAAAGTGCTTTTTATATTTTTAAAAATATTTCTATTTGAGAGCTAGGCATCAAAGCCAGCTCAGGGTGTGCCTCGCAAACTCACCAAGAGTTTCATGCCACCTCTTTGTTACTTTGCTGCTGAGACAATGCAGGAAATGTCCATGAGACTTGTCCAACCCCATCCAGCCCAGAGTGCTGCCCAAAAACTGCTCATCTGCAGCAGCAAGGTCTGCTACCAGTAATTACACTTGTCTCCACCTTGAATGGCAGAGGGAGGGACACTGAATCTTCTGGCAACTTCAGGAAGAGCTGGGCAAGATACATCTACCCAAGAAATAATTTGTCCAAGATGAAGCCTCTTGCCACTGTACACCTGAGATGAAATGCAGCTGCTGTTGGCTACACTGCAGCAACTTTCAGTCGTCTGAACAGGGAATCCAGTTTGCCTCACTGACCCTACCCGCTCAGTGAGGAAGGAGCAAGGACAGCATCACCCCCAGACCACCTTATGTTACTACGTGGGGTACTTTGTGCATTGATGTAACCCTTCAGCCTCACAGCACTGTGATCAGACTTTGCTCTGGGCAACCATTAAGTATTTCACAATCAAGAGAAAGGAGATAAGGCTTTATTTCTGCAATTTCCAATCCCTCTGCAAAAGCCTGATACAATCAAATTGCTTCAATCCCAACTGATGCTGAACTTAAGCTATCACCCACTAATACCTAACAAGAGAGCAGAGACTCCCAACCACCTATTCTTTTTATGCCTGCCAGCAAGAAGACAGATTCATTTCTCTAGGATTAGCATTTTGCTATTGGAATGACTGGATATACCAGTACTGTTGCAACAAATCAGCATAAACCATAATCTCATTACAAAGCTATGGGACAGATTAATCCACGGAAAAATCCAGTTTGTTCCAAGGCAAGCTTTTCCCTAGCTGCAAATATACAGAGACAGCATCTCAGTGAGTCTTCAAAAAAAACCCGTTTGACCTACTGCAGGGAAGAGAAGAACAAATATTTTAAATAAGCAGTAAGTGGAATTTTGGTGCCACTGCCACTGATGGTAAGCTCTCCGCTGACTTCAGCAATCTCACAGTTTCAACCCTGGCACCTTGCTTTCTTTGTGTTCATAAGAAAACTAGTGAGGAAAAAAAAAAGAGAGAGTAGTAACAACACAGATTTCATTGAGCTTTTTTTGTGTTTATTTCAAGCCTTCAGAACTAACATCCCAGAATGAGAAACCTTACTTTTCATTAATTCAAGCCAAACAAGCCAAAACACATCTTTCAACACAGACTGCTCTTCACTCCCACACAGGGGGGAAAAAACCACTCAGTACAACATCATCTTAACATTTGCATTCCAAAACAGAGTAACTTTCTGTTGCTACCATAATTACTCTTCTTATTAATATTGAGCATCATCAGATGTAACTGCAGATTTGCTGTATCCTCATGACAGATTTAGTTCTATGATTGATCAAAACAGTCAAACACCATGGTTACTTACAACAGCCTGGAAAAATATCAGCAATGCTTTAAACTATTCTGATACTCTGCAATAAGTTGTATATGTGCCAACTGTTAGTGGCAACTATTAATCATGGTGAAAAAAGGAAGGGAAAAAATATCTTGGAAACACTCAATTCCTTAAAAAACGAAACTCTTATGGAAGAAAGCTCTCTGGTTTTGAAGTCACCTAAGACCACAAATCTGAAGTGTTAAGAAGAGTAATAGCAAGGAACGACAAGTCTAATTGCACTTAAAATGGTCACAGGTTAGAAACATTGAGAAGAAAGCTAAGTAACTTTTCATTGCATGCAGGAGAGGTTCCAGCCTAGTTCACTGTTATCATAGAGAGCGAGAGAAAGGAGTTATGTTGATCCCATATGTAGTTAATTTTCCATTTTGAATTCTCATGGCCAAAATGGAGGGGGTAAAAAATTTAAAATATTTATCTGCCCTTTGCAATCAAGGCACCAGGCCTGGAAATGAAGAATGCAAAGAGTAGCTTTCAAAAGCAGTCTCATAGGTACAGATAAAGAGAACAACAGTGCTACCTGACCAAAGGAAAACACGGCAGTAATGAGACCTCTGAGCAGCTTGCTGCCATCCAAATCAGCACCTTTAAATACTTTATTAAGGGAGCTGAGGTTCTCTTTCATTAGAGGCAGGCATTCCTCATTCTAGTGAGCTCCTGCTCACATGTGTCTATAAATACTGTGAGGTCCACTGGAGGACACGCTTCCAAGTGCCTGTTTAGCATCAGGTACCCAGCTGGAGAAGTGTAATACTTAAGCGGTGGGAGGTCAGCATTTAATATTGCACTTAACCCACTGTTACTGACTTCCTATGTATGTCCAAGCACAGACACAGAATGGTTGCTTCAGCTGATCAAGCCAGAGGCAGCTGCACTCCTCTGCTGCTGCACAATTCATGGGCAGTGGTTGGGAGTGTGGTCAGGGAAGGCTGGGTAAAGTTCCCCAGATTTGGGATGCCAATGAAAAAAATTTTTACCCTACCAACCTCATGGATTTAAGAGCTAGAATTTGATTCCAGATTCTGCCCTGGCAGACAGAGAAACAGCCTATTCATTCAGACTTTTCCTGGGCACAGCATGAGAGCTGGGGAGCTCTCATTGACAGTTATTTATAATTAGATGATATTTTAAAATAGCATCCAAGTAAACATGCTCTATCCTCTCATTATACACCCCAAGTCCAAAAGGGACACTATGCCACTTTGTGTTGCACAGCAGTGATCCCTGCTTGAACTTAGGGCTTCTTGGAAAAGCTTCCAATTAAAAATAAAGTAGCCCAAATGCAGGAGCTACTCAAGCATAGTTTTCTTTGGCTTTCAGAGAACTCATCATTACAATTTAATTTGTCTCTCATCTTTCTTGCAGCCTGGGTTAAGGATGAAATAAAAACAGCTGGAAATGAAGTTCAGCTCTGCTGTGAAGTGGGGTTGCCACCTGGCTGCTTGCCCTCCGTGTGCCCTCACAGTCCCAACAGGCACTAATGGATTGTGCACACACAGTACCCCATTGCTGGACCTGCCATTGCCTCTGCATTTCTGCTTCATCCACCCTACCCCTTCTGCTCAACCTGGAAAAATTCAAGTAGCACTAATAAACGGGTAATGCCTCTTCAAACGTGGGCTGACTGCATACAGGGACAGAAGTATGGATGTTCAACTCTAATTAGGCACCTCTTTGGTCTGGTTACATCCTGGAACAGTATCTGAGTAATATGGGAATACTAACAGGAGGAACACAATTAAAGCAGCCCTTACGTCTTTTCTGAACAGGAACAGCATTAATCCTGCAGGCAATTTATTTCCATTGTTTCAGAGAAACCTACACTTAAACTCTAAGGCATAAAAAGAATGGCTTTGCTTTTATTGAAACAGAAGGGACAAGTGAATAACAGCTCTTTGATAGCCATTCTAGCACTTTAAGAAGGCACACACAAAAACCCCTAAAAAACAACCTACCCTCCTGTGGAAAGCTTCTACTTTTGGTAAGCAGCATGCGGAACACAGAGTGAAGAAAAAAAGCCCATCATGCCTCACTCTCCCCTTGAGGGCACATTTATCTTTGCCCACAGGCAATTTGGTCTTAAGATATTTTGTTATATATTGACAGGAATCCAAATGATATTTGACATTGCAACCCATAAGATATGCAAAAGAAAAACCTTCTCCTTCAGCTCGCTCTACATTTGGCTGCAGTCCTGCTACAGCTTAGCTGCTGGTCTGGTCTGCAGCCACATCCTGGGTCCAGGGGCTGCAGCAACACATCTGTGTAACTACATTTTGTATTTTGAGCCTTCTCACCTCTCTGAGCCACACACATGCTGTTTCTGTATTTTCTTGCTATGAGTTTTCTGCTTTACATTCAGAGATTAAGACAGGAAAAAAAAAAGTCTGATCATAATGAAATTACCAAAGTGCAACTCAGGTAAGATCTCAGCTTTAACTCTATGTGTGTGCCTGTGGCCCCTTCAAACAGGAAATGGGGCAGTTTGTCCTTTGAATAAATAGAAGCCTAAACAAAAAAGTATTAAGAAAGAAGCAGGAATAATCAAACATTTTGGAAGCCAGTCTTTCAGCAAGGATATACACCTAAGATTCTCCTTTCAGCTCATCACATCATATCACAAACGGACAAGGATTACTATCATTCTTACAAATACACAGCATCCCCACTCTCATTCTCTAGGTCAAGCAAGCAATCAGTGTAGGCTGAGAAAAGGAAGCATTACATGCAAAGCCTATCAATACACATTTTAGTCCTGCCAGCAAATCTCTCTTCACTGAGGTTAAACAAAACATCATGTCAACAGCAAAGTGCAGGACTCCACAGGGAGAGATCCCACATTTTCTGCGCTGATATCAGCCACCCCTCTACAGCGGGGAAGGAATTGCAGCTCCTTCTAACAGCAGTGAGCTGCAATTCCAGCTTCTGCTCCCAGTGACCAGAAACACTGAAGTCTCTAGAAATGCCTAAAATAACTTCCCCTGCTTGCTTTCTCACTTCTGGTAGCACATATGAAGCTATCCCTCCTGGAACACGCACAGCCAAACACCACACTTCTCCATTCTGCCACTGATGGACAGTACTGGGAGTTTTACCTGACAGCGACCTTGCAGATAACCTTGCAACACCTCCTGGAAGCCCACAAGTGCAGGACAGTCACCTGGGGGATGGAATGAATGACACAGACTGGAGCCAAGGGTTCCTTGAACCCACCATGCCCAAAAGGGACACACTGAAAGATGCAACAGGAAAGCTGGACAAGAAGAGGCATTCATGCACAGATCTCCTTTTTCCTCCCCCTCCTTAAAGAAAAAGTTTCCTTCATTTTTCCACCCCAATCTTCCCTCCTTCATCTCCAGAATGGTGAGGTGTCAGGAAGCAACAAGAATAGCATTCAGTGGGGCAAATAAGCAAAACTGCCAGTTGGAACCACAACAACAGAAAAGCTGCAAACTGAAAAACAAACACAGGAGACGGGGTATCCAAGCGTTTGTGGGCCACTTGGAAATAGTTCCTGGAAGTTAGTAACTCAAGTATTTAGACTGCATAGGTCTTACAAACCCAGCTGCAAGGCAAACATGCTCTGCTTTAGTCTGGCTCACGCAGTGCTCAGCAACAGCCCTGGCAGCGCAACACCGAGTCGGGGGCAGTTCTGAAATGACAGCTTATATTACACACAGGGACCTTCCTCCTCCACCTGGGTCAGTCTTGGGCACACAGCCTGTCCCTTCAGGACAGAGTGAAGGCTTATTCACTCTCTCTGAGGGGGTTAATCTCTGTTCTCTGTGCAACTAGCCCATATCCTCCTTGCAGAGCAGAACAGTGTCCCCACGCAGCCTCTAGTCCAGCACGTCGCCTTTGGAGGATGCATACCCCCACGCTGTATCCCAGCCAGTGGCTGGTGCTCCCCTAAACAGTGGCTGCAGTCCCCCAGCCCGTCCCTGGACACCTGTCACCCATGGAGCCACGTCCTTACCCGTGCCAGGTAGATGTTTTGCCATGAGGGCACCAAGACAGAAAGCACAGCAACACATGGCACATAATGGCCCATCAAAAGGGGCTTTTACTTCTTTACTCAGCTTTTCTTCCCACTCGCCCAGCTCTGACTGTAAGGAGAAATGCCCCAACTTCCTTGTCGCCACCACAATGTTTTCCCTGCTCATTTCACAAACAGAAGTGCAGCATGTTGTGTTTTATGTAACATTTGAGTCACTAAGGTTCAGCCCCGGTATGAAGCAATTCCAGTACTAACTTCATCAGGTTGAGCTCTTGGGCATCTTCCAGCCTCTGAGACCACGTTTAAATCTTTATTCTTGGCTCTTTTGGAAGCACAGTGACATTCACACAGACCAAGGAAATATGCACACATCCAAGTTCTCTGTGATTACAAGATTACAACATCCTGAGAGAAAAATCCCAAAACCAAAAAGGACACTTTTCAAGTAATTTTGCATTTCTTGAAGGTCTGCACTTCCAGGAAGCTCCAAGTGACCTTCCCCACTGCAACAAGATTTGCTGGTTTTCCACTCCTCTGCTGAGAGCACATCAGCTCTTCCCTGGTGTGCAGATCTGCAGTCCCTGGCACAGGGCTCCCCACGCCCCCCAAACACACAGCTCTGGCAGCTACTGCTCAGCACTTCACATCTTCATCGTGGCTTGATCCACTCAGCATGCATTTTGCAGTCTCAGGAGCATCTCCCTCCACATAACAGGCAATCTGCAGGATGAGGAGGCTGGACGCCACAGCCTCCCCAGCCCCAGGAAGACCCTCCTCCCCCTCGATCCCCATCCAGCACGCAGCACCAAGCCTGGCAGGGCAATACATCACACAGCAGCAGTAGAGGAGATATTGAGACACAGCAGCTATTCTCGTTGGTGCAGAGCCTCAGCCAAGCACGCAGGTGCCCTGGCAAAGCTGTGATTTATTAGTTTTATGTCGACTTGCACACCGCCTCAGAGACTGCAGTGCAGATGTGGCTCTGATCCCCAGCAAAGACACTCTTCAATCTGCTTATACACCTCAATTTTACATTTCTGTGCTAAGGCCTTTAGATGAGCAGACGTGGCTTACAGGTGGAGGCACAGTGAAGTTCGCTCCACAAGTTTTTCATACTGCAAAAGGTATGAAAATCACAAACCACAAATGCTACGTAAAACTCTTTCCAAAGAGAAGCATCATTAAAAGCAAAAAATTTCAGACTTGAAATATTGGCTCACTGAGTTTTATGAAGGTTGGTTTTGAGTCATACGCAATCCACACTAAGATGATGAATATTTTCCTATAGGGGAGAGACTTAAGTTTCCCTAATCCAACCAACTTGTTACTCCTAATGCCAAAAGGAAATACAGCAACACTCCATGCCCTTTGCTTCTGACAAACCACCACTGGAATGACTGGAACACACTGCAGCTCTTCCCACAACTTCCATCAAGTCCTGTAGCACCAGACCATGCTGTCCAATGTCCTCCAGCACTTCGTCTTGGCATAGCTGCCTTTTCTGGGGCATTACAGGGAGTGCCAGTTCACATAATCACCGAAGCCAGGAACACCTAGTTCCACAACAACACTTACAGACAAAGCAGAAAACAACGAAGCCCTTCTTTCCTATGCTAGACTTATACCATTCCTTGCAACAGCAGCATATGATTCATCACACCACATTTGTTTTAAGATTAAGGGTTTGACTAACTGTTTGAGGCACCTTAATACCTAAGATTTTATGTGTATCTTGTGCTTTATTTGAAAGTTAGATGCAATTTAAATGGGGGGGAGGGGGGGAAGAAAGAAAAACTCCTGTGGACTTAAAGTCATAGCACTTGAATTCCAGTTAACAAAAGACTAGTGGTATTTCACCTTCAATGCCTGAACTATGTAATTATCCAGGAAGTGTTTGTCCAGTTATGGGCATGAAGGCTTCACCTCACAAAGTCAAAACTTTAGAAATTGAAACAAAGGGCTAGTAGTTTCACACCTTAAATAACAGAGAAGAATATGAAAGTTTACTAAGCACGCAAGAAATAAGAGCAGTGTAACTATTTTCCATTCTAGAAGCCCTAACACACTACCAAGGGTTCAAATGTCTGGTTAAGAACACACAATACACACTACTGAAATGGGTATGATGCTGAACTCTACCTCACTGGAAGTCCAGGGTATTCCTGGGAACAGGTTTTGCCAAGGTACTGGTGTCCATCTCCAGAAAGGCACGACAATCTTCACAGACACCATTCGGTAGATGCAGGTTTTAAATGAATTAAAAGCTTTTCCACTAAAATGTTTCTGGAACACACCTCTGCCAGCAGGGGAAAAGGGAAAAAGCAATCCAACCAAAACAAAAACCCAGGAGCAGCGGTTAGTGGCAACCTGTCAGTTGTTTTTTTCATTCAGTTGTCTTGATGGAAACAGCAGACTGCAGAGTAAAGGTAGAAAGACGAGGAAGCAAGCAGGAGATGCTACTGGGATTATTCTTTAATGGCAGAACACACAGCATAAACAGCCAGAGTTTCAAAGCAGTTCAGCAACCTAAGGAAGAATCAAGCCATGTGGATACAACATATGTTGAGGATATTTGCTTTCAAATCAGACACTTGTCTTGTCTGCCCCATACATAAGAACTGTCACCTACCACACCTCAGTGGACAAGGTGGCCACACCTACAGTGGGCAATCAGATTGTGGGCATTGCCCAGGGTCTGAGCACATCTGAAACTTCTTTCTTGGTCCGTTCAAAAGCTTTGCCCTACTCCCACATGATGCCTTTTAAAGATTTATTCAATAGCAGACTGCTGAGACATGCTGCACTAGCTTCTCAAAAGAAGGAGGTCATTCAAGACAATTAAAGTACGGATAGCAGCATTCAGACCTTTAAAGAATAAGTCTCTTTGTGGTTTCAAAGTATTGTTCAGCTGCACAGATAACCCACATTTGTGGAGTGACGCAATGCAAAATTTTCATTATGTACACAGCCACGCTGTTTTATTAAGTACGATGTTCTTTGATAAGATGTGAGGGTGCTTAGTTTCCAGAACTGGAATCAGCTCTACAGTAATGTGCTGAACAGAACAATAGTCCCCTGAACATGACTGGGGTAGACAGTTGTCACCATGAGAAAGTTTTGAAATGGAAGAGAAAAAGAGAACCTGAAATAAAACTAAACAAAACCCCTTTGTCCCCAGGAACAACAGCAGTACGAACTCACTGTTCACCCACTGCTGATATGCACAGGAGTTCATCTAAGGGCAAGAAAGAAGAAAATCACCTTTTGAATCTGTTACCCATTTTACAGATTTTTCCTTTCTTTATAGCCACCAATTCTGCCATTTCATCTTACAGCACATTTACAGTGCATAAGGAGGAACTTCCTTCACTGTCTCGGTGGCACATTGAGATCCATCATCTCCCTTGCAGCAAAGTTCAGGATGTTTTCCCCACCATGCACAGTCAGGAATCACTTCTCTCCGAGCTGAGGTCAAGTGCCACTATATTTGATCCCAACAGCACCAGGACACTTTTTTTTTCCTTAGATATCAGAGGAAAAAGTATATAAAAACAGAGGACCACATGGCCTTTTAATCCCATAAACTTTAGTCTTTGTACACAAACTGGGAATTTCTATGAACTCTTCCAGTTCATATCCAATATATGGGTAAAAAACACCTACAAGCAAAGGCTGGTCTTTACTTGTGAAAACACAGCAAGACTGTCTGGGAAAAAGGGAGTTCCACTAAGAAAAAGAATGACAGGCTCTTGGGAGCCTGAAGGGAGCAGTAAGCTTACAAAAAAAAAAAAAGCTTGGCCTAAAGCTCAGCTCTATGCAAAGCAATATTTTCCAGATATTAACCTTGATAGCATTTCTCTTTTACCCTCCAAAATTATCCTTAGAAAAATAATTACCAGAAATTTAAAGCCCTGAGATCACCACGCACAACATCATTTCCGCGTTAGCAGCAAGACACGGTCACGGCTTCGCCGTCAGCTTTTCCTGCTGATGGTCTGAGGAGAGCTGAGCCAAGCCAAGCCTCACGTGCACCCTGGTTCTCACAGGCCAGCGATGCTCACCTTTTGCCCTGTTTCAACAACCACACTGTGATAAGATCTCTTTCTGCTGCGGGTTCCCAGAGCAAAATCTTTTCCCCACTTCACCCACCCACAAGTCTCTCACTGGGGTGGGATTCAGCTGTGACAATGCAAATCAGGACTAGGGGGCGGAAGGGGGGGAGGACAGGAAAAACACAGCACAAAGCTCGTTCCTCTCTTGCTCTTCAAGTCTTGCTTCTTTTCATCTGAAAGAGCCCACTCAGTGAATTCCACAGCGTGAGATCAAGTCCATGCATTTTCTCTGGAGGGGTGTTTAGCTCTCTTTTAGCAATTTTGTATTTGAGTTATCATCTAAAAACATTTAAGTTGTTATGGAGGTTGGAAAAGACCCATATAAAACCCACTGTCTTCCTTCAAGAGTGACAGGTTTGGGGGTTTTTTTGGTCTATTTGTTCAATTAATATAACAATAGTCACCAGCAAAACAATAGAACACATGAACACATTGAAACAAACAAAGCTTGATTTATGACTTAACAGCATCCAAAAGCATAACCTGAAAACACAACCAGTCTTTAAATTAAAAAAAAAAACCAAAAACTTGAAAAGTTT
>VZRS01005772.1:0-130540 GCA_013398055.1 Ifrita kowaldi | reverse complement strand
CGGGACGGTGTCCGGCAGCCCGCCCGCAGCCCGGCGCCCGCCCGGCCCCGCTCCCCGCCCCACGCACCGCTGTCCAGCCGGGCGATCTGGGGCAGCCGGTAGGTGCTGACGAGCAGGTCCAGGGGCACGGCTACCGCGCTCCACTTCACGTCCTTGAGGTTGCAGCCCAGCGGCGGGCCGGGGTCCATCTTCCCGGCCCGGGAGGGGAAGGAGCAGCCAGACAGGCAGCGCCGGCGGGGTGCTCCCACCCGGCGGGGCGNTCGTCCCTCTCACTCCACCCTCCGACCGCTCGCCCGACGTGCAGCCCGCACTTGGGCTATGTATCTGTTATCTTAGTTTTCACCTGTGCGTCATGTATATACGCGTGAATCCATGTATACAGGCTAGTGCACAGAAGTCGCTGTTACTGCACACGCAGGTATTACATATATTGCGTACTCAAAGGTCTTCAGACCATGGGAACATTTGTAGTCATTCGCTCCTCAAAGTGGCTTATGTGATAAAATCTTACATGAGCCTCATAAGATATTTTATTTAATGTTATCCTTTATTTTATGCGTTTTGATCTCCAGGCTGCCAGACTGCAGAAACTCTGCGACATTAAACTAGAAAAACTAACTGTTGGGTGGTTGCACTGTACTGTGCTCAAGTTTATTTTGTTCACTTCTGTGTCAAAACTGTTTATTTTATTGCAGTAAACTTGGCTACATTTAAGCCTTTACTGTTGACTAGAGAAATAAAAGTGCCTTGCAGTGATTAGCAAAACGGCTGATCCACAGCCAACATCTCTCTCCAGGCTCCCGCTTCCCCATCTATCCTTGAGACTGCTGGGGGTGGCAGAGCCCAGGGAAGAGCTGTGGTACCAAGAGCCCTCCTGCTGCTCACCCTTCCTCATGGCCTGGGTGAAGGGCCAGACGCTGCTGCGTGCATTTGTCACTGCTGGTGCCACAGCACTGCCAGCGCGAGGAGGGCTGAGACAGACACGCTCTTGTTCTGCTGTGTTGCAAACAGAGACTGCGACTTTATCCATGGTCTCCAAGATGAAACAAAGACCGTGGAAACTAGTCGACATACAAGATTACAGAAAACCCAAGTTATCTTGCTTAAAGTGGATCTAGGTTGGCTTGAAGATCATCCTGCTGTGGGTCTGTGCTTTAGCTATACAGTATGGCACTGGGTTTTCCCAACACTGTGAAAAACCTTCGTTCTCTACACTCTGTCATGCTGCTGTTAGATCCTACCTGCCAGAATAGTTAGCTTGAAAATTTTTTAAAATTTAGCTTGAAAAGATATTTCTTTACGAAGTACTTTCCTTTTTACCAAGTTCACCAAATGCTTTTCAACAACTTCAGTGAATTAAGCTATTGAAGTGCAAAGTAGTATCACAGAGTGGGTCAGGCTGGGAAGGACCACTTTAGGTCATCTGGTCCAACCTCCCTGCTCAAGCAGGGTCCTCCCAGAGCACATGGCACAGGATTGCATCCAGACAGCTCTAGAATGTGGAGGTTGAGGGAGTCTCCACAACTTCTCTGGGAAACCTGTTCCAGTCCATGGTCACCTGCACAATAAAGAAGTTCTTCCTCACGTTCAGGCGGAACTTCCTGTGCTTCAGTTTCTACCCATTGCCTCTTGTCCTTTTGCTTGGCATCACCAAGAAGAGCCTGGCTCCATCCTCTTGACACCCTCCCTCCCTTTAGGTACTTAAAAACATTGATAAAGTCCCCTCAGTTGTCTCTTCTCTCTTCTCAAAGCTGAACAGGCCCAGCTCACTCAGCCTGTCCTCATAACAGAGATGCTCCAGTCCCTTAATCATCTTTGCTGCTCTCCACTGGACCAGCTCCAGAAGCTCCAGGTCTCTCTTGTACTGTACTTGTACTCTCTTGGACACAGCCCAGAACTGGACACAGCACTCCAGATGTGCCTCACTAGGGCTGAGTAGAGGAGTAGGATCACCTCCCTCAACCTGCTGGCAATGCTCTTCCTAATGCCCCCAGGACACCACTGGCCTTCCTGGCCACAAGGGCACTGCTGGCTCAGGGACAGCTCGTTGTCCACCAGGACCCCCAGGTCCTCCTCGGCAGAGCTGCTTCCCAGCAGGTCAGCCCCCAGCCTGTGCTGGTGCCTGGGGTTATTCCTCCCCAGGTACAAGACCCTGCAGTTGCCTTTATTGAATCTCAGACAGTTCTCTGCCCATCTCTCTCATCTGTCAAGGTCCTTCTGAAGGGCTGCACAGGCTCTGGGGTACGGGCCACTCCTCCCAGCTTTGTGCTGTCAGTGGACTTGAGCACTGCTGCTAAGAGCACTATCGCTGAAATATGGAAAGCATGGGTTTAGCTCATTCAGGCTTGATGAGGTTTCCAGGTGCAGTATGTAAAGCAAAGCAGATCAGATCAGACTGAGATTCACCAGGACTTGAAGCACTAGTCTGTCAGGAATTGTTCTTAAACACTGTCTTGGGTACCATTAATTCCAGGATAGATACCATCTCACAGCATATGCTTCTCTCAGACATCACGCACTTCTACTGTCTGGGAAGAAAAGCATCTTCACACAGAAATAGTTACTGTTGATTTTTCTTGAAACATTTTTTCATTGTTCTGTACTAGATGTCCTACAGCCTTTAAATCTGCCTTCCTATAACCGTGTTTGTGTTCTCTCCAACCAGTGAGAACCCAGCCCACCCTTAACCGTTTTACTGGAACAATGTGCATTTTAAAAAAATGTAACTTCTAGATACTATCTAAATTTCATTCAGTTGTCTCCAGGCAGAGAGGTCATAATGCTCACTAGTATTTAAATGTCTTGCTCTTGGAGTCACTTTGTTATGTATTCTAACTGTACTACCGCTCCACCTCCTTGGAATATATTCTAATATTATATAAATGGCATTCAAATCACCAGCATACAGCAGAAATTTCTTGTTTTAACTGCACCTTGTGTATAATTAACACTTTAGAGATAATTTTCCTGATGTCTAGCAATGCCTTAGTGTGATCTCTTACCAGTCTCCTACTGCTGCAAAATGCTAATGAAGCCACCAGACCTGAAAAGCAAATCCACCCTAGGGCCAGGGCCTCAGTTACACAACATCTAAGTTTTTGTCTATGTGCCTTTCAGGTGATGTTCAGAGACAGTCTTTATGAATCAACAGTAAATTCTTGCCATAAAACCATAAGCAGTGGCAAAAGGACTCAGAACAATTCCTGAAATTACTCTTAAATGCATTTTGAATTGACTTTCACGTTGACTTCACAGCACATTTATGCAGCAGGCTGTAAAATCTGTAGTATATATTTATTCCATTGCCAATACCATTATTTTTAAAGCATTTCAGATCATCATCAGTTCATATCTGTGCTAACATCTGAAAAGGAACTGTTTACAACAAACTCATTTTAGTATGAGTCTGGTAACGTGCTTTACAGTGTTGTATGCATATATCAAATAAAACTGAGCTTTATATAGTAAGTTTCATGGGAAACCATAGTATTTGGTATTTCTTTAAAAAAAGCCCCAGTAATTTGCATTCCTTGTTCCTATATGATTTTTTTCTTATACCAAAGGCCTGATTTTCCTAATATTTACAAGTCCAGTGGGATATAACAGAAGATGCAGTGATAATTTCAGAATCAGATCCATAATTTCTTTCTCTGGATCACAGAATTCAAGTTGGAAAAGACTACCAAGATCATCGAGCACAACCTTTGACCAAACACCACCTTGTCAACTAAACCACAGCACTAAGTGCCATGTCCAGTCATTTCTGGAACACTTCCAGGGGTGGTGTCTCTACCCCCTCCCTGGGCAGCCTGTTCCAATGCTTAACACCCCTTTCCATGAAGAAATTGCTCCTGATGTCCACCCTGAACCTTTTTTGGCCCTTTCTAGTGAGAGTGTTGTTCTTTTTGTTTCCCCAGTGGCACACTCCTGTAATCTACAATGAGTATGTTTGGAAAAATGCAGTTGTTTTGCTCCACAAGATGTGAAAAGGAGAGCACTCATAGTGCTCATGGAGTGTTAGGTGAAGCACACGGCATCAGCTAGCAGGGGTTAGCATCCTGCAAAAACTACCATGGGAACCTGAATATCTGCATCTCCCTCAGGTGGGACTGGATCATACCTAAGCATAACTAGTAGGAAACTCTGCAAGAAAGAAAAATGTATAGAAGAAATTCCTGTACTTGAAATTCTCATTAGCAATAAAGAGAAGAAATCAAAATTACTAATTGATCTGACCCTTTTTAATCTATTTTCGTTGTTAGAAAAAGGAGGAGGAATTACATGGAGGGGTAAACCCAGAGAACTAACAGCTGAACTTCTGTGAGTTCAGGACAGCTGAAAGTTCATCAGAGGTCCACTGCTGAAATGCAAAACTGCAGAATTTAATCTATACATTGCAGAGGAAGGAAGTGAGATAAAGATTAAGTTGGATGAATCATGAGATCCTCAATGACCTGAAAGAAAATAGAAAGTAGGTCAAATTACTAAATTATTAATGAATATATGGACTATGTATGGACAAAACCTGAAGGATAAGGTCCCAGAATGTTAGAAAATTGGATCTTAAAAGATAGCAAGCCTGTTGATAAGATGCATAGTGAGAATACTAAGGAAAAAAACTGGTCTGTTATTCCACAGAGTGGGAACTCTATTTAATCATCACTGGTGATGCTGATACTTTCAACCTCAGCCTTCAATTTTAGAAGGTAAATATGATTTCACTACTAGCACCACCAGCAAAAGTCTAAGGCTAGAAAAATGAACAAATAAACTGGAAAATACATAGGAAAGTTAAAGATTTTTGGACAGATTGGACCTGATGAAACTCCCTTGTGGTTCAAACTGTTAGAATTGCTACTGATTAACTCCAAGAATCAACAGAATGAGGTTCCAGAAAACCCAAAAGGGATTGCATCTCTCCCAAAGGAGGGAAGGAAATACCTCTACAAACTGATCAAGTGAATTTCTACTAAATAAAGGGTTTTAACAGGCTTTGTGGATGGGGGAGAAAGACTGAGGATCATAAGAGTTTCTTATGATGTGCTCTTAACAAAAAAACCCCAAAACAACAGTCTAGGCAATATAAATACAAAATTACTTGGAAATAATTAGTACTCCAAAGCTGAAAGGCTACATTGAACAGGATTTCACTTAGGTCCATCTTGGATCCAGAACTATCCAGGACTTTCATGAAGACCACTGAGGACTGAACTGAGTACAGTTATGTTTGGAGACTGTATCTATAGGAAGAGGCTCCAACTACACTGAAGCACAACATTACAATTCAGAGGGATCTTGGCAGACTGGAGCACCTGAAAGGCAACCAAACAAGGAGAAACAGAAAAGGTTTTTACACATCCAAAGGAATAATCAACTGCACAAGTATGTAGCAGGATAAAAAAAGCTGTTCTATGGATCACAAGCAGTGCTAGGCTACTTTGCATTATGCTGATGCTGGAATGCATAAATAGGAGTATCACAAATAAGATAATGAAAAAATAATTTACATCTATCCAGCTGTTTTTATTTAAACTGGAATAGTCTGCTCAGTTTTCAGGTAGTCCAGGATAGCTGAGAACCAACTCAAGAACCTCAAGAGGAGGGAGACAAAAAGAGCGAAAGATTCTGAAAACCCAAACTACAGTGGAAGGTAGGAAGATCAAGAGTTGAGAGAAGAGAAGAGAAGAGAAGAGAAGAGAAGAGAAGAGAAGAGAAGAGAAGAGAAGAGAAGAGAAGAGAAGAGAAGAGAAGAGAAGAGAAGAGTTCACCTACATCAAGAGGAAAGGGAAAACCTACTTTTCATGTGTACCAGTTAGGTTAGGTATTAGGAAATTTCCTGCTTACCAGACCAGTTAAGTAAGGACTGTTGGCACTCAGAGACACTCTGAAATCTCTACCACTGCAGGTCCCTGACCATCTTCTTGCATCACATCAGGGGCACATGATCAGAGGTTGAGAAATGATGAGAACTCAGACAGACTCTCAAAATCCCTTCCAGCACTATTTCCTTCCTCTGCTATGGTTTTAACGAAGGCAGGGATTATCCTTTGTTCCTTGCTTTCAGATTTTGTGATAAGCACTAGCTTTAGTGACTGGCCATGATGAGTAGTCAGGAGCAGCTGTAAATACACAGCCCACCCCATCCTTTTGCACCCTTCTGCAGGCACACTAACTGGGCTAGGGGCACAGGAACCTGGCACTATGCTCATGTGCTTCAGAGAGCATTTTCCAGTTGACCTCCCTTTCTCAATACCAAATCTAATAATAATTTTATATCACGACAATCTGCAAACAGCCCTCAAAAAAGAAGCAAGCATATTTCAGAAGATTTGTGGCATTCCAGAACAGTAAGCCAGTGGGGTTAGTTGTTTTGGATGTGCTGGGATGGCTCAAACTGCATAACAGTATTATTCATTCACAAATGGTGATAAAATGACCACATCTCCTATGCAAGGGAAAAAAAAAGACAGTATAGTCACCACAATTCTTCACGTTTCCCAACTCAGGTTTGCTTTTTGCTTGTCCTGCAGGTTTGAGTTGTGCTTGCTTTGCTTTTAAATAAAAAAGAAGTAAACAGCATCTTGATTCTGCCCTTGTTTAAAATTAAACAAGATATTCCCCACAGATTTTAAAGGTATTACAAGTCAGTATAAAACAGATCTAAACAAGCAGAATCAGATACCTCCTCTATTTATACTTTAAGAAAATAACATAAATGTACCACAGTATCAAACAAAGCCTTTCATTGTGATCATTTGTGACTAAAAGAACGTTTGAAAATGCAGGTATGCTGCTAACACCTGTGTAAATTATTTTAAGGAATTATAAAATTTTATATCAGAAACACTATTATTATTACTGGATGCATTCTGTTGTTCCATGTTTTCTGAATTCTTAGGAAGGTCCAGCAACATACTCTAGTGGAAGGTGTCCCTGCCCATGTTAGGGAGGTTGGAACTAGATGATCTTCAAGCTCTCTTCCAACCCAGACCATTCCATGACATCAATCTTTATATGGTTTATCCCCTTGTCTCAGACATCACCTTTGCAGAGTCCCTATGCAAGGGTATTGAAGTACCATGTGTGTTTCTGAAATGGGTACAAAAGAAACAAAGCCAAAAATTCTCTGAGACTTGTCTTATGGGATTGCAGTAAATATCAGGTACTTAAAAGTGATGTTATATAATTTCATGCATCAGAAGGTTGCTTGTGTGATGATGTCAATATTTACTGTATTACAAATCTGGTATAAATGACACACACAAAAAAAGTGAAGGGTGTTTTTTTAATAACAGAAAATTAGTACACTTAGACTTCCTTTCTGCAAACATTTGCATTCAAACACTGTCACCCTGTAATATATCTAATAATTCCAAAATCAGATAACTGTTTTATCTTCACATTAAAAATATGAGAATATAATGTAAACATACAAAAAAATTTGGCAACAAAGTCTGTGTAATACAAAGGATGCCTAAACACTGTGTTTTCGGATTACAGGCTCACTTTTAAAATCTTGTCTGTTCCTTTGCAACACTTGATATTTCCTGAAGAGAAAATGGAATAAGAAACAATATTTCAGAATGCACAGCAGGTTCTCTTCTTAGTTTCATTTAGAGACACAACATCTAAGTCATGCAATACACAGGATTTCTGTAAAACAAACAAAAACAAACACTTCATTAAGATAACTGGAACACAGTGGTTGAAAAATTTGCTTTGTCACATACTTTAATGTAAAATATTTGGTGAAGTCGCTGGATATATTTTTCCTTTAAATATTTAATTAAATGATTGAAGTTTTCTAATAAAATAGACGGAAAATGATGCCCATGCAAGTCTCAGTTTGGCACCTTTACATTCTTTAGCTGCCTCAAACATCTCTCCTAAATCTGAAGGTGACAGAAAGTGTCTTTTGAGGAGTCTCTACAAACCATATGTGCCAATCCTGTAAATCTTTACTCACATGAACTGTTCTAGAAGTACAGGGTCTTCTGTTGACTACACCAATTTTAGCTAATTTTCAGTTAAGTACACTTATCTTTGAAATATTGAGCCTGGGTTGAGAAAGTCCAGTTGAAAGGAACAGGAAATACAGAGTATTAGTACCCACTGAAAAAAAAAAAGGCATGGGCTATGAACTGTTATAAAGGACATTAACCTGTTTTGTGAAATTCACTAAAATTCTGTTTTCTTACCTCTATTTAATGACCAGGAATACCCCCAAATGGAAACAGTTCAGTGTTCATAATGATAAACTATCAAAATAGCACTCCACCCTTGTAAAACATTTATGTACTGATTGCAAAATCCGATTATAACTAAAATGAAAATCATCAAAACCAGGACTCTTCCTTTCAGCAATGAACTCAACTAGATAATTAGTGTTGACCAGAGAAACAATCAAACCCAGTTGTGCAATGCAGTACGTCGCAATCCTGTACTCTGAAACTATGAACAGTGAACCCTGAATTAGGGCACAAAGACACAGAGAATATTGTCATATGCCCAGGAAAATAAAGGTAGAGGGTGGCAGCTTCTCTACCTGCCACCCTCCTGCCTGTGTCTTGGCAGGTTTACCACCTAAGTGCAGAGAAACTAGTGAAACCACTGGATTCACCACATTCCTCTCTCAACCCAAACCCAACAGCCATAAACAACCATTTCTGACAATAAAGAGAAGCTTCCAGAGACAACTGCTAAGTTGGAATGAATGAAATCCAAAGCACAGGAAAAAAGAAAGGAAGAAGGGAAAAAAAGGCATCATTCAGTACAATGCTAATCATGATTCAAAATTGAAAACTTATGCATACAAAGTCACAGGATAGTTGAACATTGACTACATCCAGAAAGATTCACCTAAAATTACGTGGCTGCATCAGAATGAAGGCAAAATATAAAGTTTCCCCTGTGCTACAAATAATCTTTGTGCCTCTTTGGCTGAGAATATTCATCACTACCTAAAATGCTGGAGAAGATGCATGAAATTTTTTTCCTTTTTCCTTCTGTAGCCACAGTTCCAGCTCTTCCAGAGTGCCAGCTGCCCTGTGCCAGAGACATCTCCACAGAGAGAGTGGCTGAGCTCATTCCTCCCTGGGGCTGCAGGGACCCAGGGAGGCTTCCACAGTGCATGGTGCTGGGGGGGAGAAATGAAACATCTGGGAAGGGATCAAAAGTGATGGATAGAGTAAGGAGTAGAGGGCAGGAAATGCATTGTAGTGTCTAAACCCCAGGATGGATGCTGAAGCTCTCATCAGTAAAATTATTAGCAAATACTGTCTAACTGTAGAGTACCCGCAGACTGTGACTTACTGATTGTAGGAATTTCTTGTCATAATGCATTCTTGTCATAATGGATTCTTGTCATAATGAATTCTCCACATAATGAAGAAATACAGCATGAGCACTTTTACTATTTTTTTAATTTATTTTTTGAGTGGTAAGGACCCAGAGACATAACATTTTTATTACCCTTGAGAATTACCCACAAATACCAACATGCAGCTTTATAGCTTCTGATTAGTTTCAACTTTTCACACAATTGTGGGAGGTACAGGCATTAGCTATTGTAATTTCTGATGGGCAAAGGCAGTATTTGGTAGTCTGCAAGCATAGACAGTAAATTTAAAGTATGAAGACCTTTTTAAAAGAGGGAGCAAGGCACCATCAAAAGTACACAAACATAACCTTGTCATCTCAAGGAACAAGATACCACACTGGTTTAGAGATAAGATTCTGAAGGGAAAATAAAAGCCTTGGAAGATAATGGTACAATAAGAAATTTAAATTCACTCAATTGAGACCAAGAAATAACAACAGTGAGCACTGATTGTTGTGAACATCAACTAAATATGTTTTTTTTCACCCCTGCTTTTTCTTGAGAAGAAAACAATCAGTTTAAGTAGTAAAAGAGTTTAGAAAAATCCCTGTTTGAACAGCTTCAGAATTCAACTTTCACTTGCTTAGAGAAAACAGGTAATTTGAAGATGTTGCAGATTATACTTTAAGATCAAACTTTATGCTTTCAGTCAAAGGGAAGAAACTTATTTCCTGAAACACTTAGGATACTTATTTGCATCCTCAGCACTTTACTACTTAATAGTACTTTTGGGTGGTGAGTAAGCTGTTCATGTATCCTCAGCAAGGATCCTCAGTACTGTTAAGCAATTAAGAAGGTTGCTTAAGGTGAAACATATTTGATAATGCAACAGTTCTTATTAATCTCTAAAATCATTATTTGATAGTTCATCAATGAATTAGCCAGGACAGAAAGACAAGAACCACCACTCCACAAATAAAGAACAGCCGTTTTAACATCCACTTAAAAGTTGAGGAGTGTTAATCACTTCAGTTTGTAAGACTGAAGTGATTAATATACAGGGTCTTTGTGAAGCAAATAAGGGTCTGGGATCCATTTAAGCAAATGTGCTGCACGCACATTTAAAAACTGCACATTCATAATCTAAAGACATATGACAAGTCCTGCATAAAGCGCTGAAGCAACGATCAGATCTGGGCAATCCCACGTAGCGCTCACCCTCAGCCAAGCCTTGGGAGAGGTGGGGCACCCCCTCTCCCGAAATTACAGCAGGGAGGTATGCAAATCTCTCCCACCTGTGAGAACAAGGCGGGCAGCATTCCTCCTCCAGGGCTCCATGAACACCAACACTTCCAGCTCACATTTCAGCTCAGCTTGCTGTAACTCACTGCCCCACAAGTCAGCCAACAAACAGCAAAAAACTGTGAAAAGGTGAGAAGAACCAAAATGGTACCAAGAAGCTGGAGTTTCCACTTGGGTATCTCAGGCAAAGTGGGGTTTTGAAAATACCGCCACAGACACAGATGCCACTGTACCCTGCAGTGATCTCAGCAAGATGTTGAAACTTCCTGCTATCAAATACAAGTTTTTCCTGTTCAGTAGCACAGCAGACATGGCTCACCTAACTGGCAGGTATCTCTTCAAGCCAGTTTTAAACTTCCTGCTTAAAACTGCCCTCCTGGCTGTCTCTCCTTCCCACTTCTAAGCAGAGTTTGTATGACTGACATGCAACAGATACCTAGACACAGGAATTGTGATGAGATGGCTGAGTTACCGATTTTTTTTTTTTAATCAAGGCAAGAAAGCTGGGGTGGTATATGAAGGAAAATGTAATGAAAAAAAACCCCACAACCTCTTTGAAAGGTTTTTAATGGAGCAAGTATATAAATCTTCATTAAGCTCAGCTGCCCATTCCTTGCTGAAAATCTACTCAGATTAATGGTGGGTCCACCTTCTCTAGTACCAGTTTTTAGTATTTTGATACTGGTTTAGTTATTTTGAAGGCGGGGCTCACTGTGGGTTTGAAAGAATGACAGGATTTTGCTTTATCTGTATCATGTCCCCAGCCAAAGTCAGACCTGGAGTGCTTGCTGAAAAATTAGGAGCTTCGGAGAAACAAACAGAAGAGACTGTAACTGAGGTTACTATTATTTATAATTTATTTCAGTTTTAAGGATTTTTATTCTAATTACAAAATGATCCTACTTAATTACTGCAACCATTTTGTTTATATTTAACAGTGATGGTTGACAAAGACTGGCAGAGAACTTCATGCAACCAAGTCCATGTGACTTCTGTGCCGGAACTGCCATTAGAGAAAGCTCAGTTATTAATAGTCCCAACACTTTCTATGTATTCCCCCTATATTCTGTAATTCTAACTACCTGTTCAAAATGCAAGAGAGTGGTCTCACAATCACAACGGGCTGGACATGGCACTAGCAGTGTTAAGCAAGGGCTAGGGATATATTAGCAGGGAAGGCAATCACTGTGGGAACAGGGACAGGAGCAGGAGAGGAGGATATGAGGTCTGGCACAGCAGGATCTAGCTGCTGCTGACTACATTCCTCAAGAAATGTTGATGAAGGTCTTGTTCCCAAAGCCTGCTATTCCACCATGTCTAAAACATCTAACCCACCAGCAAAGCATGGGGCTCTATCTCCCTCTCCTGTCACTACCATGTAGACTGTAGCAATGCTGTACTGCAATTAGTTATTTCACAAACTTGAGAAGACAGCTGTGGGTCTCCTGTGAGGTTCCTCAACCCTACAGATCATCTAGGCAAGGTTTAATATAGTTGCATCATAAAAACTCCACTTAAGAGAGCAATATATCTTCAAAGTCAATATCCTGCAGAAGCAGCAAATGCCAGAAGTAAGCCAAGTCTCTAACTTTCTTTTGGTCTCCTGGAGTTTAATTTACTTAATTTGAATCATATGAAACCATATAGGCTAAGATATGGAGGCCTGTACAATCAATGGAGGGAGAAAGGCACCTCCAAAACACAATTTTATCCTAAAGATTCATCTCTTTCCATTGAATAGAAATGACTCCAGACAACCAGACCAGTCATGTAAATTTTAGCTGGCTAAGGTTGCATGCTAAGATGAATCTCATCCCCTATACACAGACATTGTGATTAAGTTTTGATTTACATGACCTAATTATATGCTACTGTTTCCAGAAGAATATCTGGCTCATTCAATGTCCAGCACACTTTTTAAAAAAAATTAAATAAGATAGTGTAGTTAAATTATGCCTTACACTGCACCAGCACTAAGTGAGTTGGTAGCATTTATCCTCTTTGCTTTAATCTCTGTACCTCGGTTCCCACATGTGCAATGTTGAATATACTGCCTAATGTTCCTAAGAACGTTAAGGAGATAAAAATCTAAAATGGATCTAAAGTACAGCAGTACAAGCATTATGAAAAACCTCTCGAAGGAATTAATATTCTGTGGTCAGTACAAGATAAATAAAGGGCAAATAAAGCCTGGGGCTCCATGCATGACTGAGGATAATAAAGAAACACTGAGTATGCACTGCTGGAGACACAGGGATCTTTTAGACAAACTAACAATTCCATGAACCTCAGCAATAATGAAATCCGATTTCCTATGGATTTGGGTCTTGAAGTGAATTAAATTTGATATCTGTGATGCAAGCTCCAGCCGGAGTAGCTGGCTGAAGCATTTTTCAGTCTCTCTATGTAGTGGTCTCTATTTAATATTCTATGAACTAATGCTGGAGACTTTCCTTCTGCAGAGTACTCTGCCTCTCACCTTATTTTCAAGGAACTACTCAGGAACTTAAATATCTTGATCTGTCAAAATTGTTTAAAATCAGCTAACAAGTTCCAAAGGTACTTTAAGAGCAAAGGAATAGGAAACACAGTATAATCTCAAAAATCTTGTTGCTACAGGAAAGAAACGTAAAGCAATGAAGGAAGGGCAGAATTGATGCCTGCTACTTCTGAATGTTCATCTCAAATGACATCCAGCTGTTAAACATTAAATGTTACTCTCAACAGCACAGGGAAAGGTCTTAAATGGATTTTCACTGTTCTCTACTCAGCAGATATATGTTTATTTAATATGATTAAAATAATCTTAGTAGTCAGTCACTCTTGGGAGGTAGGAAGAACGTAAGTTTTGGTTAGTTTTATTGCAGTTTTCAGAAAAAGGTGATAACTTCATTATCTTTTTTTCCTTTTTTTTTTAAATAGAGTTTCTCTCCGGATCCTAGTTTAGAAAAATACCAACAATCACACACACAAGGACATATGCAAATGCTTGTAATATTTTTTTTAAAACCTACTTGAGAACATTACTGCTTGTCAGGCATGAAACCAAAGAACACAAAAGAGCAAATGCTAACTGTATTCTGGGTGGTATTTTTTTGGTTTTAGTTGTTTTTAGAGGACTGACTCACAAGTACAAATAGTTCACTGGCAACCAGAAGCATTGTCAAAGAACAGCTGTCATCTATTAATGAACAGGTTTAGGCACATCTGAGATTCGTAAGAATTGTGAATAAATAAAATACTGTTATTTGTCAACATGTCTAAGCAAACTCCTGGAATAATCTGTGTCATTAACATTTATTTCCACTGCAGCCTTTCAAACACAATCAAATCAGTTACTATTGCCTTTCTCCAAAAATTTGTCAGTCAGAGGAAGTTAAAACTCAAGTACTGCATTGAGTTATAATTAACTGATTGGTTTGAAAATTGGGAGTTCTCAGAAATATGGCATGACTCCTTAGCTGTTACCAATGCAAGCTGTCAAAAAAACATCTGATGGTTTTAATGAGACTGCCCACATGAATTAGAGCTGCAGAACTGAGACCCAGCACAGAATGGCTGAGATGGAAAGTATCTGAAAGGTCAAGCAGCACTTTAGTTATCCAGATCACTGGGATACAGCAGTCTTCTCTCTCCCTTAAGCCCACTACAAGAAAAACTGCAAAAGAAGAGATGGGAAGATGCAGCACAAAATAGTGACAATACACTGAAGCACCTGCCCTTTTTTGTTTTGTGTTGTTTAAATGTCCGAAACTTTTAAATTTTTTTTTCCCCCCAATCCTCCACTGAACCACAAGCTGTTCTAAATTTCAAAAGAATCAAGAAGCTTAGTACTTCTGTATGAGCTCTCTAACTCTGGACATCAATCTTCCCCATCTAGAGGAGTGTTTTGTGTAGATTAAGTTACTAAGGAAATGTCCACAGTAGATGGCAAGCAAGAGTGTACATAAAAAGTCCTAGATTTCCTCAGATTAATACAGCCTACTGCAATGCATCTGAGAATGGTCTACTGCCTGCCAGCCTGCCCTGCCTATTTATCTTACCTTTGAATAAGCTTCCGGGACTTCCCAAAAGCATGGCCATAACAGACTGTTCTAGGGAGTTCCTTTCTTCTGTGGGACTGGGAAAGCAGTGACGTGCTTCCACTGAAGCATCTCATCAGTCTGGGACAGGTGGTCCTATTGCAGAGCGAAGGGAGGCCCGATATCCCCAGACATAGGTGCCTTGGGCCAAAACACTGTGCAAAGCTGTATCTCCTTTTAACAACCAGCAAATACATATTTCACCACTATCAAATGGATGTATGACTGAAATGATCTCAGACTGGCATCTATCGTGTCATTTTTCACAGCTACTAGTCACACTTGCTACTGCATTTTCCCTTCTCCAAAATTTCATCAGTTAGAGGAAGTTAAAATTCAAGTACTACATTCAGATTTCACAGTTTTGTGAACAGGCAAATTATTTTGTCGAACCTGAAAACCATGATGAAACTGTACAGTAGTTTTTTTTTTCACTGCAAACTCTTTCTTATCAGGCCAGTGGTAAACCCAATTGGGCTAAAGGGGTTCTTGTTTAAATCAACAATGCATTTTACTAAAAATGGCAAATTATACACCAAAGTAATGATACATGATGCCTCATCAGGATTCTAAGTATTTTTAGCTAAGGTGAAACGTTACTACAGACAAATATGACAAATCCTCATGGGCACATTTTCCAGACACACATACATGCAGAGCATACAACTGTTCAAAGCAGTTCTAATTAAAACCAAGCAGCAGTCCAACATGTTGAACGTGGTCTGAATTTTTTTGCCATGTCCACACTACAAAACCCATGAATTTTCATAAAGGTGAGTAGGAATACTGAAGTTTCACTTACTGTAAAATAAGTGTAGGCAATCTTAATGTGAAAAATACCCAAACATCATTTCTGCATGTACAGAGAATTCTCTTAGGTATCATCCAAATACACTTTGCAGAAATGCTCACTTTGCACATTTGTCTTTGCTGCAGTCATGATCACAGATATTGTTTTGTAGTTTTCATGTTTCATGCTAACAATATATTCTCTATTTAAAGTAGACAATGTCTTTCTCATTTACAACAAAATCAGAGTTATCTTACTTGAGACTTTTTTCCAACAAGCTCAGTAACTCAAGGGCCTGCCATTACCCTCCTGTTCCAAACAATATTTGACTGTTCAGTTGCTGAGCTTCATTTTCATGTTAAAGTAACCAAAAGATTTTTTGCCTTTTTTTTTCCTTCCCCAAAATAACCCGCTACAGACTGTGTTACTATGTAGTATGACAGGACCCCGATTTAGAAGCAGTCCAACCCTGAGCTATTATTCTGACCATCTCCTATGGCTACTTAACCAAAACACTGCTATTGGTGACTTTGTCAGTAATTTTGCTCATTTATCTTTATTATGACTTCAAGAATATTTGGAGTGGAAGGTTAGTTTTGTATACCTAATATTGGTGATGAATGGCAGTGATAATGCATTGCATGAAGAACATCTATTAATGTCTAAAATAATATTCTACTGTCTAAAAATAAGTTGCAATGCAAAATATTTTCAGAGCTAATGAACAATAATTCAGTCCTACAAAACAATTGCAACTTTGAGGAGCAAGGACCTTTAAGCCAACACACTCAAGTTGGAGATGCTGACTCTGACAGCTACAATATTGATTCTACCACTAATTAACTCAAATCTTTAGGCCCTGATAACTTCAAAGGCACTAGTGTAAATTAGCCAAACAAACAGCTATGAACCTTGGATAAAACATTTGACTGCTGCACATAAAAGCTCCACTGATTCCATCATCATGCAGCATCTTCACTGCGTGCACACTCTGCAGAAACCTAGAGGAAACTGGAATCTTCCTGGCACAGAAGTGGAGCGACTCTGGAGCTGTTAACCACTCTCTTAAAGGAAAGCATAGGAAATAAAGCCAGAGATGCAGTCTTCCTGAATTTTCACTTTCTCTCTCAACTGTATTGTACCTGCTCGCCTCTTCTGTTTTTCTCTTCTCCCACGATTCTTCTCCCCCGTGTTCCTCTTCTGTATGCCTGCAGCTACAGGATCCCCCCAAAATACTCACTCCATAATGCAAAACCGGCATTGG
This sequence comes from Ifrita kowaldi, assembly GCA_013398055.1. Lineage (NCBI taxonomy): Eukaryota > Metazoa > Chordata > Aves > Passeriformes > Cinclosomatidae > Ifrita > Ifrita kowaldi. The sequence goes on along the minus strand of VZRS01005772.1, from coordinate 113,783 downwards.
CTGTGCTTTGCTAAAACTATTCTGTAGTTACAACCTTGTTTACTCAATCTGTCGAGAAAAATTTCCCATTTTCTTTCTACTTAGAAAAGAAGCCTACCTTTTCCAGGATTTCCTTAGTCAAGACTGAGAATGCGTGCTCAATATTCACATTTTCTTTAGCACTGGTCTCAAAAAATGGCATTCCATATTCCCAAGCAAGCTGAAAAACAAATGTAGGAAATGGGATGAACATTCTTCAGGAAAAAAACCAGTTCCTCATACTAGTAGCAAGAGATATGGAGGTGTTCTGACTGCTTCTACCACGCTATGAAAACACTAATCAAGTACATGACTGCTCAGTAAAGTACTCTATATTCATCCTCAGTCTACAAATTTCAGGTAACTCTTAAAACATTCTTTTTAAATTTTTGCATTTTCAAAACAGCTTTTTAAACCTATCTTTACTTGTAAATAACAAGAATAAACTCCAGTGGGTCTGTTCTCAGTGTTTTGATTTATTTGGAAAACGAACTATCTCCTAAGCAATTATTTAGAGGAAACTAATCGAGTGCCTGCAGATAAAAACATGACATAAACTCTGGAAAAAAACTGGCATGATGAAATATAAAAAAAAGATGTTCCTTTATGCTAGACAGAGAAACACAGAGGTAGCAGGCAAGGAAAGAAAACATATGCATGCAAAAATATATTTTGGTAAAAGGCAAAGAAGAAAATACTTAGAAGGGCAGCATAGACTTTACTATGGTTGGTTTTATTCAATTTACTCCTGTTGTCTCATTTCCAGAGTATTTCCATTAGAAATAGCTTTGAATTCAGCACGAAGAACAGAACCTTAACACAACGAAACTAATAGTTTTTTAAGGTCCTAAATTTTGCTACTTTACACTCCTTAAATACAAGGAGACAAAGAAAAAAACCCAATTGCATCATTGCCTCACATGGTGGAGGGGGCAAGGTGGGAACAAATACGCCAAAAAAACCCATATTGGGAGAGTCTATTCCCATTGCAATTATTCCCATTGCAATGGACCTCTTCTCGGAATACATCTGGAGAAGATAGTCCCAGGCAAAGAAAATACCCCACTGCTTATAATGTATAGAAAATCCTATAATTACTGATCACTTAATGATTTATTTGGAAGGTTCTCCATTAGGATAAAAAGTCTGATGTTGGTAACTTCTGTTTGCTTGCAATGAGGTCTAGAAGTAACTAATCAATACTTGACAAAAATTCCAAAATCAGGCATGAAGATGCAGATACAATAATCTGACTTCAAAGTTTTAGTCAAAATGTAATGAAGATTAAAGGTAAAAAAAAGGTAAGCAAAATGGTTTCCTTTCCAAAACGCTACAAGCAAATGTAATTCTGAAAATAAAGATGAGCTCTAACTGATTCTTTAGACAGAGACCACTTCATGTATTCAGTCACTACTGAAACTCAGTAGACTGCTGTGAACTGTTTTTGGTACTGCAGCAACTTGTTACAGAAAGTTAAGATCATTCGACTATTGCCAGTACAAAACAATGACGCATAATGGTTCTTAAAGAAAAATACAAGCAACAAAAAAATACTGGGCTAATAAAGTAGAGAAAACTGGTTTGCTGATTATAAAGTACACGGAAACTACTACTACATAGCCCTTTTCCTTCCTTGTATCATGTAACAGGTTCCTAGAGGTTACCTGTGTACAAACGCTGATGAACACACACCAACTCTTTTAATCGTGGAATCACAGAAAAATTTTGAAAGATAACCCCACTTGAAATGAGGCTACTGCCCATGTGACATTGGGTCAGCTGGGGCGTTGCCTACAAAAGTCATGAAATCCACCAATGATGGAGATTCTGTAGGCTTTATGGGACTCTCCTCCACGGCTGCATCACCCTTCTACTGCAACTGGTTCTCCCCAACTCCAACCAGAACCTCCCAAGCCAGGACTTGTGCCTGCTGCCCCTCAGTTTATTTTCTGTCTCTACTGAGAAGAGTCTATTTCTGTCATTCCTCTAGTGCCACTTCAGTTGCTGTAGACCAGTAACTGCTCCTTAGCCTGCTCTTTACCCAGCTCCCTCTCCTCATGGAATACTGGTACTAGACCGCAACCACCTTTGTACCTGTCTGCTGGACCAGATGCACTTTCTCAACACCGTTCTTCACACGGGAGAGCCAAAGCTGGATACAATGCTCCATGTGGCCCTGCCAGCACTAAGTAAGGGGGGTAATAATCTCCCCAGATCTACATCCATTATCCTTCTAACATAGCCCAGCACCTTTTAAGCCATGGGGAACACTGCTGACTTACATTCAAGCTGGTGTTCATTTTAATTCATGAGTCTTTCGTAGCAGGGCAGTGACTCGTGACTCAGATTATTTCATCACAGGTGCAAATCTTTGCACTTCATGAACTTCACAATGTTCCTGCTGGCCCAGTTCCCAAGTTTATCAGGGTCCCACAGAATTGGTGTTCTCCCATGCGGTGTGCCAGTCACACCCCTTAATCTCATGTCACATGCAAATCTCCTTCTACCATCAGCGAGATCACCAATGAAGATGTCGAACACTGTGACTGAGGCAAGGCTGACTGGTTCCCTGAACCTTCCTCCTTGCCTTTTTAAAAAGATACGCATCATGCTGGCATCTTTCTAGTCAAAAGAGATCTCTCCCAACCACCATGATTTTTCAGAGTTGACTGACAGTGGCTCAAATCACAATGATCAGCTCTTTCAGCACAACCGGGTGAACTTCATCATGTCTATGGGTGCATCCAACTTTCCTAAGTAATTTCTAATCCAAAGCTTTCCTGCTGCTGGTTGACCTGCTCCTTCCCAAACCAAGACAGTACCTGCAGAGGCCTGGGAGCACGTTCTATTTGTGAAGACCAAAGAAAAGAAAAACCAAATCAAATCAAACAAAGAAAACTTGACGACTTCTCTGTATCATGTTACTACACTGCCTACTACATCTCTCAATGCACCTTCATTTTCTCTACATGTGCACAATGTTGTTTGAAGAAAATTAATGTATGCATTTTTTCATTTTACCCTGCATACTGCTAAATTCTGTGGCAAGCAAGTCCTCCAAAAATGTAGGTCAATGGAAAAACCCCCACTGGTCCAGTGGTAAAGCAGTCGAAAGTATGAACACGTATTTGGCTACTCCCTCTCCTAAAGACAATAGAAAGGCATATTCAAAGAACCATTTTGTTTTCCTTTGGGAGCACCTTGAATAGATCCATGAATAAAATACCTAAATACATCTACAAACCTGTGGGAATTATGCTACTGGGAAATTATATTTTATAATATCCTTGATAACAGTTCGGAGAATTTGTGTGAAATAAGATTGTATCTTACATACAACAACAAAGTAAGTAATGCTAATACTACTTCCTAGGAAAGTGCTGGTATGATTTCTTAGTGTTGAATCAGAGAGATATGTCTGAAATATTCCTAAACTGTGCAGAGTTGTATTACATGTGAAAAATCAGCTTTGAAACTATAAATCAGCTTCAGTTATGGAGACAGCAAAAGCAAAAAAAGGAAGAAAATTTTACTTGGCTTTTTCTGTTATAAAGATTTCATAGGAGAAATACAGACACAATTCTACCAAGTCATATAACCTTCAACATTTTTATCTTTCAACGAAAAAGATAATGATATTGGGGGGTGAATGGAGGAGCCCAAGAAGGTTTGAGTTAAAACGTTAGTCAAAGTGAATAAGAAGCAATTAATACAAGAAAATTAAACTTCATAGTGTTAAAATTAAATATCTCAATTTTGGAGTGATCAAAATTACGTAAGTTTGTACAACATGAATTATTGTATGATTTTGTACAAAAAGAAACAACAAAAAAATTTCTCAGCATTAAACTGAAATGAAATTACATACAACAGTCACTCAGTTACAACAGATTTTTACAGAAATGCCAATACAGATGATGAGATTCCCAGGGAATCTAGAGTTCTTCTGTGCAAGAGACTGAAGAGAACAATACTTACAGCTCGTACTATCAGGGTAGTATGAAATATCTAACTATGAATTATTATTTGTCAAAGTTAGAATCAAACAGTTTTCCCCTCTTAATAAGGGTATTTTCTTCATTAGAGTGAGAGGACAATTACTGTCTCTCTGCTACTGGCATCTTCCTCCAGCACACTCAGTCAGATCCTTTAGCACTTGTAAATCACATTAAAAGAAGAAATAGTATAACACAAGAGTTGCCTTGCCTCAAAACACAGGGGAAATCTAGAAAGCAGACTCACTGGGGAGGAGGTAATGATTTGTTTCTGAAAGAAAAATACTACATTTAGAGGAATTTTGGGTGCATGGTTAAGAACCCAGAAGTCAGAAAATGTCATGGTTAACACCCTATGCAAAACCCTAATACTGCCCTCTTGTGCACATGCATCCAGTGACTCTCTAGGTTTGTGACAGTGCTTTCTTTGTGTGACGTTAGAATACAACATGAATTTTTCAGCAACCTTATTCCTTGTACACAGATATGGTACATTAACACTGAAAGCATCTTGCTTATGAACTATGAACTTTCAGGAGTGTAATGCTGTCCAAAAGGTGGTATTATTTTTTTAAAGTTCCCTAATCTGGGACTATATAATTGGCAAGAAGCTGTAAGCGTGTTTTTCTTTAAACATGAGACATCCTGCCTGACTCACCATGCCTGAAAGTATAACAGGAGGGCTAATTCCAAGTTTCAGAGAACAGATGCATACAGTCTGCAGTAGCAAAAGTTACTGGTATATAGGACACGCTCTCCTGCAATATTTAGTTATTATCCCAATTTCTTCTGTCATAGTATGGCTTCTGAATTTCCTCACTGGCTCTCAGTGAGAGACATTTGCCATTCCCTTTAGAACACCACTCCCCACTTAGCAAGTTCTTCCCCTACTCATGGTCAGCAGCTATAAACTCTGCTGTAGTCTCACCTACAGGTCATATATGCAGTTATGGGGAGCTGGATGTTCAGTATCTGTCCAGTGTTATTTAAGGCTACTCACAAACAAGGCAGATCACTTTGCACAGGCTGCCACAATAGTTCTTTATAGTCAGACTATAGCAAAAATACCACTGATGGGTGGTATCAGAAAAATTACGCAGAATGTATTACATTTTAATATTCCACATTACAACAGTACTCTGAAAATGAAGACTCTATATAAGATTTCTATTGTAGCACCTAAAACATTTGAAGTACCTTTTTAAACTTTAAAAGAAAAATCAGCATTCTAAAGAGATCAGCTAGGAATTACTTAATAGATTTCCAACACTCCAGAACTCTACAACTGCTCTTCTAGAGCAAGTTCTAATAGAACTTTTGGAATTCAGGAGCTTTTTACCATTTTCAGTTTAATAGCTCACAGTCACATACCAAGAAACTCGGGAGGACCCAAAGAAAGTACCAAAGATACCTTTTCTCCTTTCTGTTTTGGAACTACCCGTTCTGACTCCTTATCACACTTGTTGCCCAACAGTATTACGTCCACTTCATCACCTGCTTTCTAAAAGAGAACCAGCATTAATAAGTGTCAAGTAAGAAAAAAGCAAACAACAAAAGCCCTTCATCTTCAGCTCACACTAACCTTCAGCACTCCATTTCCTTGAAAGTAAAGGCTAAATTCTGTCATGACCTTCCTATGTGCAAATATTTTCCACCAGTTACTGGGATTTGGAGGAAAACAGCAAGATTGCAGAGAGCAGAAAAAAGGTACTTAGAAGTGCCACGTGTAATTTCCAACCTCTTTCGTAAGATATAAAGTATATGGTGCATGGGCACCATCTTCTGATGAATGCTCCGTCTTGAGGCTTTAAAGTGACTGGAAATGCCCTGAATTCACAGACACTGCCCTCCTTAAAGTAATAGATTCATGGATTAGCATATGACTGTGGTCTACATCCAGCACTCACAAGTAAAAGGGAAGGAATTTGCTGCACCTGAAAGAGCACCTCTCTGTGCTTCACTTTTGCACACAGACAGTAAAATTACTTTCAAAGTGTTCAAACTCAACATAAAAGTCTGATTATTCCAAGACACTAGGAAGAAGGCAATAGATTTTTAATGAAGTAAAATTTAAAAACCTCATTGATTCCAAAAGGAAGAAAAATCTACCTTTTTGACCTTGTCTCCATCTCTGTTCCTCTAATCCACTCATATGCATGATGACTGTGAAATGCACTGGGTTTTTTACATCAGTGTTATTTTAAGATAAGTCATTGTAACTATACATGACTGGAATAATGACAAGGAAAGGCAATAGCTCTGCAACAGCATGTGGAATTTGAAAACTGACATTCATTGTGAAAACTGTAATATTTAAAACCCCTTTTGGTGCTTAAATGGAGGACGCTGAGGGTCTCGATCCACAAACAATAGAAGCTAACGTAGTCTGATGCCATGGCTTTCATTCTGGAGGTACATGCTGCTCCCACAGCTTCCCTGATGGCTCAAAAAGCCTGGTCTCAGGCTGCAGATGTCTCTACAGGGACTTTGATGAATCTCTGATCTCTGTCAAATCCTTAACTTTGGTAACTTTGCCGTAAGACAAAATCCATCACAACCATACAGAGAAAAACCCCTATTCATTAAAGGATGAAAGAACACTATTTTTAGTCTCTTTCTACTTTTACAACAATTTGAAGACTTCATCAGTAGGCACAATTTAATATTAAGGAACACTGTTTCTTTTTTTTTAGTCCATTCTCCTCTTAGAGTCAGCTAGACTTATTCCATACCTACAGTTTATGTTCAAGAAAATGTAGTATTAAAATGAAGTAAACTTCATAAGAGTACAAAGTACAGGCCTAAAATAATGAATTCCTCTAACCTGGATTAATAGACCAAAATGTTGGCTGTTTCAGAATGCACTGAAACTTCACTCATTAAGATCAGTGGCTCTCCTACATAAAATCACATACATCAGTCCCAAAATAGGGTAAATAGACAATTAAATCTCATTATATAATCAACTTTTAATTTGGAAGAAGACTGAAGGTTGCTGAAGGTTTTACAAGTGACATTTGACTTCCCTCTGAAGTTAAAAGTTTAGAGGGAAGTACTTACATACTGCATGTACAAACCCACTGAATTCATTATGTAACTTAATTTCCGTATAAACAGCACATATTTTTGCAGTAGAAATGTTCTTTCTAAACAGCTTCAAACAATAGCAAAATATAAATGACGTTTGAGGTTCCAGGCCTTTCAGTGAGTATTTATCAGTATTACCAGTCAAAAAATATTTACTTCTGCAAATAGCTACTATTTCTACATCAATATAATGTACTTAATGTATTTTCACTTTGTCTGGATCCTCCACCAAAGCACTTAGAGTTCTCCTTTCTTAAAGACGGTATCTTGCAGTTTCTTGTATTTAGAAAACTGAAGGTTTTAAGTCAAAATGATGCCCATTTTAATTTCTGAAAACTGATTATGTATGAAGTCTTAAAAAGTTAAGTCAATACGACTAGGCAGAAGTTCAACCATGTGCTCAGCTGGCATAAAAACTGCACGGGTACACTGATTTGAACTGGCCAAAAATATGGCTTTTCAGTGCTTCCAGAAGCTCGCTGTGTATTTTCATACTCAGTTATTTATAGCTCAGGAATAAGCTTTCCAAATGCAAAATTTATAGCTAAAAAGATGATTGTTATTTTACAGTTGTTATAATCCTATTATGCAAGTCAGCACTGAGTAAACTCATGGACTCAGGAAACATTTTTCCCCCCATATTATGGAGAAGTACTATTAAAAACTTCATCAATTTCATCAAGGCAAAAGTAATTTTTTTTCCAGATGAAGTTTTGCTCTGGTATCTACAAAAATGCCAATTTTTGGTTCACTCTCTCAGCTCTTCTTCAGGTTTTAACATTTCAAAGTTCAAGTTTTACTGAACGTTAAAATAAATATAATCTGAACCTGAAGAATACCTACACTATTTTATTTTGAAAAGGAAAACATCATCACTGCATTTCTCTGAAAAAACTGGAGCCAAGAGATTTACTGAGACTGACCAAATTTTCTCAAGTGTTTGGCACAGCTCGGAGCCACCGGGTTTTGGCAGAAGTGTTTTTGTTCCACCAGGTTCCCAGGCAGCTGGATCCGGCAGCAGCAGGAGCCAGGCTGCTCTGAGCAGTGGCCACGGGAGGGAGCAGCAGCAGAGCCTCAAACTCAGCAGTGCCACATCCTGGACTTGGAACACTGGACACTCACATCACAGTACCACAGTCTCTGTAGCACATTACTGATACCCATCCCTTCACCTCACTGCTTAAATGTCCACCCAGCCAGAGAAATACACAACCTGACTATGAGGCCATTAACAGAAATCAAAAATGCAAAAGCGAAAATACCTTGCTCATCCCTTTCATATGCAATTTGTTTGGGGATCTGGGTGGGGGTTTTTTTTGTAATGTTAGGCCTTTTTTTTCCCTGCAGTTTTAATTTTCCAGAAGTACTGTGAATTTATGAGTGTATGAAAAGTAGCAGACACCTTTCCTATAAGAAAACTACACCATATCTGTGCTTACAGCTTATTGGAAGAAAAGATGCCTTCACTTCTTAAATAGTGAGCACAGACCTACCATGAATGACCTCATCCTCCCCTGCAGCAAACTGACCATGATGATTATGAGCTCACCCAGACTCCTTGTATAAAGCTATCTATTCGGGGATACATTTTGCAGAACACCACCTTGTCCCTTCACCAGACCTCCAGGGTGTAGTTGTGAAGGGCTGCACAATTTTGATACTCATTAATTACAGTTTGAAAAGGCAACAGAAGTTTGTTCGTAGGTCCAAACAGTCAAACTGAGAACGCACACCTGAGAAATACACTATGGGAGCACTTATATAGTCTGTATTTAAGGAAGAAATGTAGCATTAATATAGTTTTTCACATTTGAAGAAGATGCACATGGTCAAACATCAACATGAAGGCAGAGCTGGAGAAGGCCATAAAACTGGGAAGCTAATTCTTCTTACTCACTGGACAATGACACTACGAACTTACCCTTTGGAATACTGAAGAACAATTCATTGGGAATAGATTGTCCTCAGAGTCTCTTTGAAAGCATCACATGGGCAGTGTTCATATTAGGATTGCCATACATGTCTCTGTCCACATATTTTTCTAAGTGCCACCTTATTACCTCAGTTACAAATGCCTGGTTTCCAGGACTTCAGTGGAAATAAATGAATGATAAAATTCATTTGTCTATTAGCAAATTTGGAAGGCAGTAGAGACAAACCAATTTATCCCAACACCAACCTAGGACTACAGATAAACCAATTTAATAAAATGACAAGAACAAGAATTTTAAGTTCTAGTCAGAGCTGTAATGACAAACCTATCTATGAACTGGGACAATTCGATCTTTTGACATCAACCTTTCCCGTCTGAGCAAGAAAAACTCAGAAGAGTTTCAAGTCAAACTAATTTACATTTGTAAAGCAGTTTGTTATGCTGCTTTTATTTATGATGCAGAAACACTAAAAGACAGTCCAGTCTCCCAAGTGCGCCAGAAGAACCAAACCAAAAAAGGGCATTATGCAGAAATGGCAGCAACTCAACAATCCATGTTCATGTCCTGGCTGAGGGGTCACTTCTTCAGGGAGGACAAATAGCAGGTTAATGTACTCCAACAACACTAATCTACTGTCACCAAGACTTGCATAAGCAAAGAAAATTATTTTCTCCATGCAGAAAATTCTGTGATGGCAGGAAATTTCTAGCACAGAGAGAATTGTTAGGAACTGGTAACGCCACCTGCATGGCCATACCAGGAGACTAGCGCTACTAAAACCAGTTTAATAGCTCACTTCCAAGGTATTTGGAAGTAAACTAGGACCTACCATCTATGTCAACAACTTCTGGAGACCCAGATGCCATGTGTGAATAATGGAGTGATTTAGGTTGGCAAGGACTTCTGGAAGTCAGCTGGTCTAATCCCTGCTCAAAGATGGCCCAACTTCAGAATTAGGTCAGGTTGCTCAAGGCGCTGTTGAACGGACTTTTAAGTGTCTCCTTTAAGTCATCCTCTCTGGGCACCTATTTGAGCATTTGAACACTGTGTTGTGAGCAACTTTTTGCCAATGTTAGTTGGAATCTTGTTCAAAACATCCTGGAAATAACTGTTTTCTGCAAATGGATTTGTTACACAGCTGCTTGTATTTAATTTTCAAAGGCCAAACAGCATCAGCCTTTCAGAACAGGTACATGTAGTAGCTAAAAGCCATGTCAGCAGACAAGAGGAACACTTTAATAAATTGGACATAACCTGCAATACTACAAATAAAGAATGGTTTCAGGTTCTGAAGTTATCTTCCTGCAATTATCATGCTCCTAATGAATGCATTACAAATCCAATATCCCTATACTGGAGTTGACAATAATGCCCTAAGATACTAATCTGTGAGTGAGTATATTTTTCTAGCAAGCTTTTAAAAAGTACAGTCATGTTACTTAGTTTCCTCTAGTTCTGAATTCAAATTTTACAGCAATACAGATATGGCAGCATATTTGTGTCTTGAAATTCCGTGGATATTAATTAATTTTTAATAGTAAAGCTGCTGTATTCCACACTTAACTGAAATATAATGAGAACATTACTGGTAATCTGATTGTAATTGCACTGACTGGCCAGTTTTTATAAAATCAATGGGAGTTTTTAAGAATGCTATATTGCTTGGATTGTTATTTTCAACTGTTGTAAAAATGGCTTAGCACACTGAACAGATTTTTAAAAAACTTTCTGTTTAAAATCTTTATGTGCAAAGAACCAAAAAATGAGAGCATAATGTAATAACTGAATTGCCTCAAAATTCCCGTTTGACTGGTTCAGGTGCAAGCTTTACATTACCTATTAGTCTGGTATTTAGTGAAACCTGTATTCTCTCTGCTTCCCTTTTAAAAACTTATTTATTTTTTCTACGCTTGCATATTTTAAATGGTGCTGTAGCAACAGTCACTTTGATTCTGGGCATTTGTGGGGAATTAAATACTGGTTTGCATTCACAGACCAAAGCAAATGCAAGGAATGTCACCGACCTCCAGGAAGTAATTAATTTTCATGAAATGCCCTGTGTTTTAACAGTTATTGCTTAAAAACATTTCTTTTGCAATGAATGGCCCCATATATTTTCACCAAGACACTTCAGAAATTGATATCCCACTAGGACTAAATTAAATTTTTTATTACTATCTAGCTCTATTACAACACTAATGGCTACTTTTGAGATTGGTACTATCAATCATGCAATTTACATTCCTAGAAATTGTTTTAGATTGAGTATTTTTCCATTTTTTAAACTTTAAACTAACAAAGTACCTTCAAGGGTTAAGATTAAACAGTCTAAGTATTAATAGCTTGAGTACATTTACAAGCAAGCTTTCAAATGTCACAAATGGAGAGCAGGTTTGTGCAGGTGTCATTTCCTGATTGACTAAAGCAGATCTTAGCCTGTGTGGTGGCCACAGGAGCTACAGCCATCCTTCCCCCCACCCTAGCCATACAGCCCTGACACCTTCTTGGTGTTTATGACTGTGCATTGCAGCCCACTGAATCAATCACCTTGTTGATCTAATTAAAGACAACAGGACAAAATGACCCCTTTGGAGCCAATGTGAAGACAGACCAGTATTTTATGTCGAAATTTAGACAGACAGATAGATAGACAGATAGAAATGGATATATGTAGATAATTTACATTTGCAGTTTCAGGTAACAGTAAACCTGCTATCATACTGTTAGCTGAGCTAAATCTTTGCTAACCATGAAACTGTACAACCAGTGGCATATCTAGCTGTGACTTTTGTGTGGCCAACAGCAGAAGGGCACATGCTTTGCTTAACAAAATAGTAAAACACATGTGTTAGCTTAAGGTGTGTGCATACAAGCCAGTAAGAATATTGTGTCATCGAATCTCCCTTGTAACACGTTACTGAAGTTAGGCTCTGTTGCCACTAAGACTTCTCTAAGGTCAAGAATAATGATGTACTAGGTCACCAGAGTAATGGTTTTAATAATGAGATAATGTGAATGTAATGTTTTACCAATGCTGTAAGATATCCCATGTAGGTATTATTGGATATATGATCATGTGCAGTTCATTAATTCAGCTGCATACTGAAGCTGTGGAGAGAGAAAATAATGCATTTGATGGTTTTATTGCAAGCCCCCTTCCCCAAGATGAACTCTCGCATCCATCTGTCATATCCCCACCAAATCACAAGAGTATTAAAAAACCTGCTTGAAAGTTTACTTGATTTTAATCAACAAAGAGCACTACCTTGCTTGTATTCCTACACTAACTTCCACAAGCATGCTAACTACAAACTGCCAGGCTACTGCTGAGGGGCAATCTCACTGCTCCCCACAGCCTCCTGAGGAGGGAAAGTAGAGAGAACGGTACTGATCTCTCTTCCCTGGTATCAAGAGACAGGACACATGGGAATGGCTCAAAGTTGTGCCAGGGAGTTTCAGACTAGACATTGGGAAGCATTTCTTTACTGAGTGGGTAGTCAAACACTGGAACAGGCTTCCTGGGGAGATGGTCAATTCCCCAAGCCAAATAAAGAGGTATCTGGACAATGCTCTTAATAACATAATTTAACTTTTGGTCAGCACTTAAGTGGTCGGGCAGCTGGACTAGATGATCACTGAAGGTCCCTTATAGCTGAACTATTCCATTCTAAAACTGCCTTGCCTCTGTCTAATAGAGAAGACATCAAGAGAGACCTAGCAAAAAAGACTTGGAATACAGGGTTACATGCAGCTGAATGATCTCATGTCTAAGGGCTTGCCCCCTCCTCCCTCCCTTCACATTGCTCCCACACATTCTTCTTCTGGCCTTCCTACTCCTATCAGTTTACCTTGCTCCAACTCCAGTGTCAGACCTTTCCATGGGCCCCTTAAACTCACTGATGGAGCAGAAAAACCACCCAACTTCTTTTGCTGTGTTAGTTTTCTACCACATTAGGAAGTCAGAGTGAACCACAGAGGGCTCTCACAAGCTCCAGTGGGAACACATACCCTGTCTGGCAGCCATGTGCTGTTGAATCACTTCCTATGTCACATGAAAGCACGTACTTCTGGCAGCAGCACCACGAGCAGCTGAGCTAACCAAACAGCTTCCCACCCCACTTCCACCCGCTTGAAACCACCCTCTCAAGGACTATCCAGCAAGGACAAAGAGGGTATTTAATTCCTTTGATCTTGGGATGAGGTAACTACACTGAAGTAATGAAATTAGGAAAGGGAAATCACTGGCTGTGATATGGAATTTTGATATGGAATCTAATTAAAATCCAAGGATGAGCTCATGGAGATTGATCTATGCATAGCCACAGCAGTGACAAGAGCACCATAACTCAGCATGCACAAAGCTGGATTGGAAGCTGTGTTTTAGAAGTACTTCACAAAACATTCCTCCATCACCATGGGCTTGTCTAAATATACACCATGTTCCAGTTTCAGAAGACAGTAATTCTACTATCATACTGTGTGCTGAGTTAAATGCAAGAAATTCTGGTTAGAAACATACAGGAACAAGAATACATCACATGCAGTCATTTTAAATGACACATTAATCACCTTCATTAAGAGATCAATCACTGATAGATATATTTACCTCATATATGTCATTCATCCAGATCGTTATACTTTGGAAACTCTTCAGATTTGTGATGTCATATACGAGAACAAAGCCTTGTGCACCACGGAAATAGCTGGTACTAAGTGTATGGAATCGTTCCTGGCCAGCAGTATCCCTGAAAGAAATTGTAACGAATCACACACACACAAAAAACAAAACAAAAATGAGATAATCAAACTGCAGAATCCCCAAGAAAGATTACTTTACTTTCAGGAGTATTGTCCAAATTTTAAATGATGTACTCTAACAAGAAAGGAACAAGAAAAAACACAGACGAGAGAAAATCTGGGTTCCAGATATAGCAGTAAAAGAAATACACGGGAAATTTATTCTGAATAATACAGCCCTACTAGGGAAGCTAAGCCAGTGGCTGAAAATTGAGAGTTACGTCAAGCCCATCATTCCTTCTTTATATAAATAACTCAGGTGATAAAAAAAAATCAGATGTCAGATGACATCCCCATATTCTGACAACCCCTTTGTAAACCGTGACACAAACATCAACCTGGTTTAGATGGAAGGCAGGTTTTTGGAAAAAAGCTATAAAATATGGACACAGACACTCCTACACATAATGCCAAAACTTTAGGAAATGAACACAAATGGGATCCCTCAATCTGCTTCAGGAGATGCTGGCTACAAAGTACCACACCTGAAATGTTTCTACACTAATATACCACGCAAGAAGAACAAATGAGATAAGCTCCAAGCTTTGGCCTAGTCCCAGAGACTTGACATCACTGGCATAAGTGAAACCTGATGGGAAATAAGATAAATAAGGAATGTGTACGCCCAGTGGAAGCAAAGTCAGGTGACATGGGAAGAATACAGAAATGCTGTTTGACACTGTAGGGAGAAAAATTTGTGTGACCAAAGCTATACTGGAGTCGAAGCTGCCAGAAATGTGGGAGACAATAAAAAGATTTTTCCAATATATGAATGGCAAAAGGCAGTGTAGAAATAACATCAGCCCGTTATAGGATGAGGATGGTCACCTCACCAACAGGGACACGGACAAGACAGAGGTGTTTAACAAATTCTTTGCCTCTGTCTTCAACATGGATGACAGACCAAGGGGGTCTCCGTGCCCTGAGCTGGAGGACCATGGCTGTGAGAATGATCGACTCCCAGTTGAAGCCTGAAATTGTGTGGGATCTGCTTCTCCAGGTGGATTCCTACAAATCTATGAGAACTAATGGGATTCATCTGAGGGTTCTCAAAAAGCTGGCTGATGTCATCGCAAAGCCTCTCTCTGGTTTTGAGTGGTCTTGGGAGTCCGGAGAGGTCCCAGCTGACTGGAAGCTGGGTAAAACTGTCACAATATTCAGGAAGGGCAAGACCCTGCAAACTACAGGCCTGTCAGTCTCACTTCAGTGCCCAGTAAAATAATGAAAAATATTGTTCTGGGAGATAGTGAAAAACACCTGGAGGACAACACACTCATTGGTCACAGCTGGCACAGCTTCATGAGGGCAAAGTCCTGCTTGTTGAACCTGATTTGCTCCTATAACATGGTAATCCACCTAGGTGATCAAGGAAAGCCAATAGATATGATCTCATTGAACTTCAGCAAAGCTTTAGATACCGTCTCTCCCAGTACCTTCCAGACCAAGTGTCCAGCACACAGCTGGATAACCATGCTGAGTGATGGGTGAGCAACTGGCTCACACGTCGGGCACAAAGGGTTACAGTGAGTGGGGTGACATCAGGCTGGCATCCAGTCACTAGTGGGGTTCTACAGGGCTCCATCCTCAGCCCAGCTCTCTTCAACATCTTCATTAACCACCTGGATGCAGGACTTGAAGTTTGCCAAAGACACTAAATTGGAAGGAGCTGCTGAGTCTCTCCAGAGCAGAGAGGCCCTGCAGAGAACCTTCCACAAATTCGAGGGCTGGGCTATCACCAACTGCGTGCAGTTTAACAAGGGCAAGTGCTGGATTCTGCACCTGGGACGGGGCAATCCTGGTTGTGTGTACACACTGGGGAATGAGATGCTGGAAAGCAGGGCTGCAGAAAGGGACCTGGGGGTCCTGGTCGATGGCAAGTTGAACATGAGTCAGCAGTGCCCTGGCAGCCAGGAGGGCCAGCCCTGTCCTGGGGGGCATCAGGCACAGCATCAGCAGCTGGGCAACGGAGGGGATTGTCCTGCTCTGCTCTGCTCTGGGGCGGCCTCACCTCAAGTGCTGGGGGCAGTTTTGGGCACCACAATACAAAAAAGACATTGAGCTCTTAGCGATCATCCAAACAAGGCCCATGAGAACAGGAGAAGCCATACAAGGAGTGGCTGAAGTCCCTTGGTTTGTTCAGCCTGGAGAAGAGGAGACTGAAGGGAGACCTCTTTGCAGTCTACAACTTCTTCACCAGAGGAATCAGAGGGACAGACACTAATCTCTTCACTCTCAAGAACAGTGATAGGACTTGAGGACATGGCCTGAAGCTGAGATGGGGGTAGGCAGGTTGGGTATCAAGAAAAGGTTCTTCACCCAGAGGGTGGCTGGGCACTGGAACAGGCTCCCCAGGAAAGTGGTCACAGCACCAAGCCTGACAGACTTCAAGAAGCATTTGGACAGTGCTCTCAGGCACATGGTGTGATTCTTGGTGTCCTGCGCATGGCCAGAAGTCAGACTCAATGATCCTGATGGGTAACTTCCAACTCAGCATATTCTATGATTCTATGAATTATGCCTTAAGAAAGATGTAAACAACCCTCTAATACTTTTGTATTAAAGCCTGAGATGGAATAACTGCAGATCCAACACCAGTCAAATAATTCATGTACAGATTTACTCCTTGAGAAGTTAAATAGTGGTAAATAGAGATAATTTTCTGTATTAGATGCCTGGACAGCCAGCTGTCAGAAGCCCTACATACCCTTCAGAAAAACTTCCAAACAAAAAATAGTGTACATTCCCAAAGATTAATCTTATCAAAAGTAATTTCTTCTGGTGACCCTTTTGAACATACATTTGGTGGGTAATGAAATGTCACATCTTGCTTTGCCACTTTCCTCCATGCTCCTATACAATTAAATATACTTCATATGGATAATAGATCTGCATTTGTTTGTATGCTGCAAGTTATATTGTTAAAGCAACCCAGTGAGAATCCTCTTTTTAACTTACATTAGTTACTGAAAAAAATGTACTCTCCTAGGATAAATTCAGATTTTAAAAATGACCTAGTAGGAGCACCTGCACATTATGAAGACACACAATTAAAAGTAGATGAGATTTTTCACATCATAATGCAATTTAGTTGGCTTTCTTTTGTGATAGTAATTAAAACTTACCATATTTGAAGTTTCACTCTTGTATCATTAAACATTACTGGCTTTACTTTAAAATCAATGCCTAGAAGAAAAAAGGAAAACCTGTAACATTTCTCATAATAACATGGATTCCCTTTGAAGATTGTTTCTCAGCTCTAGTTATCATGCAATTTCAAACAGAAAGTGAAAAGGAACAATACCATAGGAAGAATAACTAGCCAACCATATACATTCAAAATGGAAGATGTAAAAGGAAATTACTCAGTGCTGAAAGCAACTATGTGCCAATACATTGCACAAATACAACACAAAGCAATGCCAATACCAAGCAAAGAAGGGGCAGGTCAAAGCAAAGGTGCAGATACCTGAACCTACGAGTAAGTATTACCATGGATTGGCAAGAGATGTGACAGCAGTTTCATGGCCTGTGGACAATAGCACATTGTGCAAATAGAGTGGTGATTTTCAAGAGCATGGCAGCTATCAATGGGAAGGTACAAATGCTTACAAAGCTGTCACATGTGCACCACAATTCTTCTGTCCTTATTTCCAAACCCCTGAAAAATATCCAGGGTTACATGAGCAGAAATAGGAATTGGCTGTACTCATTAAATGCAAAGACCAACATACATGGGATTTAATTCAAAATGAAGAGGATTGCTTCTACAGCCTAAATCAGATCCAGAAAGCCAATGCTAAAAGCAAGTATTAACACTTAAAATCAATGCAGAATGTTGTTTCTACATATCCTACAGATCTTGCCTCAAAGATATTTTCCTTATTATTTATAGTGTTTTCCTTTATTAAATCATCAAATTAGTACTTCAAATGTGCTAGATGATACCTAGATTTATGAGCTGTTGAAATTTCAGTTTTAAAATTATAGTCTGCCAGCTATCAGCTGCTATCTTAGAGTGACATATCTTCACAGAGTAAACCATGGTTTCCCCTATTGCTTCATTGCTTAAGTTTGAAACACTGTTTGATAATTTCTCTGATGGCTTTTTTCCCCCTACTGAAAAACAACTAGGCTCTTCTTGTCAATTATAGTAAGTGAAGTTAAGGTAATGTTGTGACAGCTGATGATACTGTTTGGTCACAACTCTGTAAGAGCAAACTACAGCTACTTAAAATGAGAATGTCTTTTCCTCAGTAGTGTCACTTGAAATAACCAGACAGATTGAAAAATCACAGAAAATTTAAGTTAATACCACTGTATGGATTTCTGTAAGAACGTGCAAGCCAAATGACTTTATCAAAGGAAAGCACCCACGGCAGCAAACCAAAAATGCAAGAGGAAATGCTCCCTTCCTTTGTACTGACAGATGTATTGTGCACCAAATTTTGACAAGTACACTCTCACATGCGTGCACTCACATACACTTTCAATGCTATTAACATTTTTTGTGTGTATGTGGTAAGGGAGTTGAGGTGGATTTTAAAAATTATTATGATAACCATGTTCTTCACTTGATGAATTTTCATTGAAGCTTCAATGAAAAGGAAAGATGAAATATACAATTGGTATCTGTAATTAATATTACACAAAGCTTCCTTGATGGAATTAATAATGTCAGAAGGAAATGTAATTTAAGTAAAATTTGCTCATGTAAGGTGAAATTCCAAAGCGACGGAAAACATTTGTTCTTGAAATTCATGTAGTTTTGTTTAATTATCTGCATAATTTTCTACAGTTGATGTTGGAGCAGTTGAGAAGGACAGAGTATACACTGGGAGGCTGGAACATCACTTTCAAATGGAGCTTTAGGAACACAGCAAAAAATTATGTTCCAGACAGGGATTCCCAGAACTATAGGAAAAAGTTCTTAGTTGACATACATTTTAATAATAAATTGCTATAAGCTCTTTTTAAAAAAAATTATTTGTAAAAAGGGAAGCAGAGTGCTGAATCAGACTAAAACTTAATCTAAATTAAAATCAGGCATATTGACTTCTTAAGTCAACTTCAAAATTTATTGACCTAAAAGGTCAATGAATGTTAGTGAAAAACAGAAGTCAATATGTTCTGCATGCATGAATTGTTCATGTCTTTATATGAAATTTCCAGCAAACTTAGCAAATTGGAAAGACAGAAAAGAAAAATGAGATACACAATGCCAAAGACAGCTCACAGATTTCAGATGCTTTTAGGCCTACCTGGTGCACAACATGATCAACATAACAAAGCAAGCATTGATTACAGCTCTTGAGATAAATGTTATTGGAATGCAACAGCATGTACTTGCTTCTTTTAAGCTGTCAAATGAAACCAAGAAGGGGGATGCTGGATGCAAGTTCAAATTCTGGTTGTTATTTCCAACTTTTATAGCCATGAAATTAATTTCTTTTCTTTATATTTCAAAGAATAAATAATGCCCACATTAAGACTGAGGCACCTTAAAGACAATTAGGCCTAAAAAGCATAAACATAGTCACAGGGTAATTCAGCTTTGAAATGCCCCTCTCTTCCCTCCCTTTGGCCATCTGCAGAAGTCCTCTTCAAAGAGGTCTTTTGCAGCTGGCCTGGAAAATTACAACACAGTTTTCACCGAAACAGAGCTGGTGGGTTCCTGATAGAAAATGTTCAAACGCATACGTCTATCAGGAGCAAATGCAAGTATGAGTAGCTTAGAAGGATGCAAGAGTGAAAGCATGGACAGAGGGTGGTGAAAGCCCTGTCCAGGTTCTACCCAGCCCACTGCCTGTCATACAGCATCTTCAACTCCAGAAACAGGGAAGCAGTTCCTATCAGCTCCTGTGCCCAAAATGGGCAAGGGCCCAGTGAGATGTTGTGGGTTGGGCTCCCACTGTTACTCCTACCCATACTTAACCCCTCCTAGTTGCTGGTGCATTACTTGCATCAGATTCTTTTCTGAACATGTCAAGAAATCTCTGAAGCAGAGTGGTATCTGAGCAGTCACAAGTACTGATAATTCCTGGTTTGCTAAGAAAAGCAACTCATGGGATAAGATGTTTGATAGGAAAGTAAGAGTGACAAGAAAATCCAGTTTTGTTTAAAAAAATTAATTAAGACGTGGATTGCTACTGGTGGCGTTAACACAGGACACATTTACCTTCAATATGGTTCATTTTTGTTGATTACTTCATTCCCTTCTAAAGTAAATCTCAGGGAATCTACAAAGACTTTTTAATCCTAATGTTGAAGTTGTACCACTTTCAACTATGACAGATTTGGGAGGACTCACAGCTCTGCAGAAATGTTTCTCACAGAAAACACATGTGCTGTGGGACCACAGCCACTGCAATACAGCAAAATAACCTCACAGCCTGTGAGATCACAATTCTGTTCACTGGTATATAAGGGTTTTTTTTTTTGTTCATAAACCTTCTCTATGACTTTATACGCAATGTCATTGTTTAAACAAAAACATTTATTCTTTATAATCTATCCATAATACAATGCATCCACCTTACGATGTGTATAAGTTTAATTAGAAAACTATAACTGCTTGTAACTTATCCAAAAGGAGGAAGGGCACTCAGCCTTGAGCATTTAACTGCTGTATTAAAAGCTTTCAATGAAAATTTACTGTGGATGTATTTTTTGCATTTTCTCATAAAACACATAATTTTAGAAAAGATCACTACTACTGGAACCTACTACAAAATACTTGTTCAGCTTTTTTCCCCTGCAGTAACACTAGTACTTTTCCTAGTAACACAAATCTGTGATTCATGATGACATAGAAATGAGACTTTCAACAACCTTTTATCTTCTGTGCCTATGACCCTTTGCCACCAAGGAAGGTGATGGCACATGATCTTCTCAGGGAACTCAGGAAGCCGCAAGACTGCACCACCAGGATAATCTTCCCTCTACTCAAATCACCATTTCAACTGGACAGGTAAAGTGAAAAATAACCTAACAGCAGATGAGCATTTAATAGGCTGTACAACAAGAAGGGATCATTTGATTGAGCTTGTATGAAACAGACATCCAGATAAAAACAATTGTTTGTTCTGATAGTGTCAGTTATCTGTTTGGTGGTGTTAATGAGAGAGAAGACATCACAGAGAACACTATATTGTGTCTTCTTCCTTCACACCACTAGGAGCCACAACCTCCAGGGTACCCTCTACACTACAGATGTCTTCATGATGAAGGAACCTTCCACTTCCAACATTACTCTTTTGGAAGACATCACTCATAATCCCATTTGTTTTCAAAGTCTAAACTCTACAACACCTGGTAAAATGGAATTAAATGGAACACAGTGTTTCAAAACAACTTTTAAAACATATTCAGGTAACAAATACCATGTTTGGATTATTAATTTACATTTCAGATAAACATTTTTTTAAAGTTTTTAAATATCTCAATACTAGGTGTCAGTAGTAAAACTAACAAGATTAATCTTAATTCATAAACTATCACAAAAACTATTATCTTCACTATTCCTTGAAATAGGTCAAGTCACAACTTGGGAAATATGTTCTTAATATCATCACCATAGTAAAGATTTTTGAGTCTGCAGTGGACTGAATCAGGAGTAAAAGAAATTATGTTTCAAAATAACCTCATGGTCAGGAATCAAAATGTAAAGCACATCAACAAAGCTGTTGTTTATTCTTATAGCCATTCTTTGGGCTTTCTTGCTAAGCCTGGCAACAAGTCACCTATTGTTAGGATCAATTTCCTGACTTTACTGTTAGTTGTGTTCTTCCCTCTTCGTCTGTGCTGGTTTCAGAAACTGCTTTGTAAGAAAGGGCAAGAAAATAAAAAGTGGTTAAAGTTCAGCCGTTCTTATGTGGACAGGTCAAGTCATCTCATGTACATTAAGTATTCCCTGGACCAACTACTGCCACAGCTACTGTCTGGTATTTAATTCTGTTATGCCAACTCCTCCCAGACTGAAAGATCTGTAAAAGGACCATGCATATTCCAAATGCAGGAATACACAATTTCCTGACATAATTTCGTTTTCTCTTCAAAATCAAATCACATAAAATAAAATAAAAAATATTCTTACACACAAACTCTTAAAAATTAAAATTTACCAATGAAAACTTGTAAAAATCTCCACAGCAAATCAAAGCACCGCACTCACATAACACATTTTCATGCCAGAGACAAGGTTTTCAGCATGTGGACAGTCAGCCTGCCACTCCCCATGGCACTGTGGTCCTGCAGTACCAAGGCAGTGGGGAGTTCCCCATCACCACCCATCTGCAGCGTGTGGTGTCAGCGCAGAACTGACACAGTCTGGCAGGGTTAATTATTTCCATCATAGCAACAGCTCTGCTTTAATCATAATGCACACTGCTAACTACAGTAGAGGATATCTTTATACCATTAAAATGATAAACACAAAGTTAAAGCCCTTTCTAGCCTGAAGTATTGATGAACTGGGCACTTTACTGACATCTGACAACCCTTTGAGGTTGGTGCCTGAAAGGAGGCTGTAGCCAGGTGGGGATCGGCCTCTTCTCCCAGGCAACAAGTGACAGGACAAGAAGAATGAGAAGGTTTAGGTTGGACATTACAAAGAATTTCTTCCCAGAAAGGGTTATTAGACATTGGCATGGGCTGCCCAGGGAGATGGTGGAGTCGCCCTGGAGGTGTTTAAGACCAGACACAGCACTTAGTGCATGGTCTATTTGACCTGGCGGTGTTTGGTCACAGGCTGGACTCGATGATCTCAGAGGTCATTTCCAACCTAGCCGATCTGGGATTCTGTAATGTTTATTCCGCACCTGCAGTGATGCATAGCAGCAGGGCCTCAGTAGGCAATAAGAAACAGTGAGAAACAAGTCTTCACAAGCTTACAACAGGAGTAGGTTCCCAATGCCCAGACGAACAGCAAGGACAGTGTAACAAGGCAGCGCTTTGCAGTGGCTCCGGAGCCAGTGTGACATGTGTCCTGACACCCCGGCAAAGGTTTAAACTGCTGGACGCGGCTGCACACACGCTCAGCTCAGCGCAGGGAAGTTTGACATCTCCCAGCCCGGCAGTGCCGCGCTGACAGCGCCGGTCCGGCCGTGTGTGAGCCGCGGGCACCGGGGAGGGGAGGGCGAGGAGCTGCAGCGAGGCGGGCGAAGGCGCACGGAGCCGGCGGGCACTCACCGATCGTGGCCATGTAGGAGGTGGCGGGAGAGCCGGCGGGCTCCGTGTACCTGCGCACGATGGAGGTCTTCCCNGGGCGGGGCGGGAGCGGGCCCGGAGCCTCCTCAGCGCCGCGCCAGCCAGTGCCCGAGCCGGCGTTATGAAATTATACAAAGAGACACCTTTTTTTTTCAATAAGTTTCATCACCGGGGAGGAAGCGGGGAGCTTTCACAACCCCCATGACGCTCTCCCCGGGAAGTACAGAAATAAACAGTCTCGTTTCACATTGCTTCCTAGCGTTAGGTCTGAGGCAGAGGAAACAGGTTTTAAGAACTTCCTCTTTTAATTTGCTGTCATCTGACAATCAAAGCTGTAACACACACACACACAAAAACCCCTAAACAACAACAACAACAAATCTGTATCTGCAGTTTAGGCTTGATATATGTCTGGATGTTTTTACCCACATTGTCCAAATTATAAGGCCCATGGCCATTTGCTAGTGTGCACATGGAAATCATCCAGTGGCATACATTTAGGAACAGGATGTATTTGAATGAAAAGTGCTAGTGTACGTTTGCAAATATTTGTGCCTGTCTAGGCCTGCAATGACTTCCCAGGGGATTTGACATTGTCACCTTCAATCCTTCAAGCAACAACCTGATCAGTTTATGTATCAAATGTAGATGTGACATGCTTGCTTTTTGTGGAGAACAATTTATGACTCAGTGATCTCCAGCTCCATGAATCAGGATTACAGTATCAGTATCATCAAGGCTGGAAGAGGCCTTTGGGATAATCCAGTCCTACCGTCAACCCAGCACTGTCACTGTAACCCCTAAACCACTAAACTGTGTCACCAGCACCAGATCCAGATCCTCTTAAACACCTTTAGGGATGGTGGCTCCACAAATGTCCTCTTATCAAAGGCCAAGTATTATTTCAGGCTTATGTCTCCTTCACCCCTCACACCAACCTGCACCTCAGCTTGCCAGTATCAGACTTGGTAGCCACAAACTTTTATGACTTTGTTGTAGAAAATCTCCAAAGGATATCAGCAACCTCTTTCTCAGTCAATGCAATTTCCTTCATTGCTGGTAGAATGAGAATTCCTGCTACAAGCTGGGAAATTATAAATAGGAAACAGTAGATGAAATCAACTACTGAGTTAGGTGGACTTTTTAGGAGCGACTTCTGAGATGTGACTGTGTACAAAACCCAACACTAGGAAAGAAGGCATCAGTTAAAGTGTTTCCATTAGGGACAGAGTAAGGTTGTGTATTGATGAGTCTGAATACATTCTTGAGCGACTGTTGGTGGAAAACGTTGAGCCCACAGGACGCTTTCAGGTGACACATCACGTTATGAAGGTGTTTTGTGAGCTTGGCCTGCACAATAAAGCAGCAGGCATGTGGCTTTCTTTGTTTGACAAAATAAAGGCTAGGAGCGGATATGGTTACTCTTTGCCAGGTATTCAACTATAAGGAGGCAAAAAAAGATGCGTAAAATAAAGAATATAGTGAATAGATATACATTCACCATGAACGTGGCTAAGCCAAAATTTTTGAGGGCTCTGATGATATTTCAGAAAATTCTTGCAATTGAGGTAATTAGGAGAAAATACTGAATAAAGAGAAAACAAGAAGAACTTCTTAGGAGGCCTGTAACTGCCTGCAATAGGGAAGGACTGGATTTTATGAACCAGAACACTTCCTATGAGAAAGATCCCCTTCTATCTCAGCAGCCCCATGAAGTTCTGCTTCCCCATGCAGAAATTTGAAGTTACCATTGATTTTCCCAGATCTGAGAGAAGATGGGGGTGCTGGCATCTTCTGGTAGTTCTCACGGGTCAGAGGCGATGATGCGTGTGGGGAATGTCTAACACAGATAATGTAACATCTGCAGGCACAGACGAGTGTCTCCAGCCAGATGTGCATCAGTCCTGCTCTGGTCCCGCTGTCAGTGCGGCTGCTGGAGCAAGGACAATGGTGCTGTGTCCTGTGGATGGATGCTGTAGCAGGGGTTGGACAGATGCAAGCACGTGGGTAGCACACTGCTTAATAGATACACCATAAGGCTTTGTCTTTACTGTGGAGCCTTCTCCCATGGTCTGCTCTGAGGCTGTCCTTCTCAAAATAGGTTTCTTCAAATGCAGGCAGTGTTGCAGCTGCCTGCAGCAGTTAGATTTACGTCTTAGCCTGGACTGGTGGTGTTAACAAGGATGCTACATTAGCTCAATCTTTACCTCTGCTGTCTGTCAGGCCAACAGCATTTAAATAAAAAGACTCTCCACAGCATTTTGTACATTCGAGTGTTGATTTATGAGCCATGGGCAAGGTAGGTTTCTAGCCAAATTCCTAATGAGACTCCAAATACCCGGGGTTACCGCTGCTCTCAGTGAGCTACAGCATCACTTTTCCTCATATTCCTATCCACAAGGGGACAGTCTTTCCATCTCTTACCACTGACTAGAACCATTTAAAAGTTAGCTCCTTGAAAAACTACCATTCAATGAATGAAATTTATTTTTTTTTAAATGCATGTTTCATGCTTTAGAAAAAAGTTCCAGATCTTTGTAAACTATATGATATTACTGTACTTACAGAGCTAATCATAAGCAAAGTCAGTTTAATGAAGCTAATGACTTGAAAATAGTGACTGTGGCTACAAAATAATCAGCGCAAAGCACAAAATGAAGTTTCCATTATGTTTATTGAGATATCCTTGGAAAAGGATGCATTTTCTTCTCATTCAGCTTTTTTGATTGTTTACATCCATTTCTTGACTCTGTCCAAAAATGTGATGAACAGTACTAGTAACAAAGACACAATTTTTTAAAGCATTTTAGTGGGAGAACTTTGAATTTTTGTATATAGAAAAATGACTAGATTTATTATTATTTAATTTTATAAAATGTTAGATTATTAAAACATCACATTCCTTTTTCTTCAATATTTGTAAATTGTTGCAGTTGCTCTCATAGATATGATTCTTACATTTTTGCTTCTTACCTGAAACATTCAGTTTAGAAATAACTGCTTAGTTTACTCTGAGTACAGAAGTACTTTGGGCAAAGCAGAAAATACCATATTTTTAAACTCTCAAACTGCTCCCACCTCCTAGTTTGCACTGGTGTGGCATATGACCGCAAGCTCTCCTGGTAAGTTGATACAACAGCTGATTTTTCATAGAGCCAAACTCCCACAAAAGTGGTCCAGCACCTCATTGCAGTTACAGAAAGTACTGTAAAGTGCTCTGAATGCAGGAAGGAACCAGAGAGATTCTTCAGCAAAATATTTCATGCAAACCATGCAGCATAATCTTGTCACTAAGCTTGCTTTGCACATACTTGCAAGGAACCATCATTAAAAAAAAAAAAGTTAAGGAGAAGAACATAAATATGAACCAAGGGTGAAGAAACATTCTTTTGAAACATAATGGTACCATTACAGATGCTGCAGCCTCCCTAATAAATGAAGCTTCCTCCTTAAGGAAATAAAGCTTACAAAATATTGCTGAGTGGTTCAATATTTCCATTTGAAATTATTTTGATGGAATATTAGAATACTAATGCAATTACAAATATTAGCAGCATATTCATGAAAGTTTTCTGAGCTGGAGATATAAGCTAAAAATGGTAATGAGAAGAAAGAAGGAGGCTTAATTTGGATTTAAAATCCTCAGTACTAAGTCACTGCTCATGTCAAGATTACTCACTGAATAGATTCTCTTAAATGACCAAAGTGGAACTTTTTGCTTTCATTTCTGTTAAGATAAAACCACTTCTGAGGGGACAAAATTGAGATAAATTATTCATGATAGGCAAAACAGGGTTCACTAATCCTTAAATGAAATTTCTGGGCCAACTGTAAAGTGTTTTAGTTATTTAAGAGACAGGATTCTCTGTCAAACCAGAATATAATTTTTAATATTTCATCAGAGAACAGGACATCTCTCAGAGTCAGAATGACGCAAATGTGTGGTTACTGATAAAAACTGCTGAAAAGTGATTGCGATGAGGTACCCATTGTTTGTAGCTGCTCGTGATCCACTTTGGATTTGCAATAGGTTTTAATTCTACTTTCTTCAATGGCAGAAGTCATCACTATATTCTGCCTTGGCTTATTATCCTCAGTTCATGTGTCCCTTGATATCTCTGGAGTCAAAGCCATGTTTCTCAATATATTTGAAAGAGGCGATGTGATGGTCACAGTAACAGGTAATTTCAGCTGGTTGAAGAGCAGTAAGGAGAATAAATGAACGATGTGGGATTTCTGTAATCAGAGGGAGAGGTAATT
Source organism: Ifrita kowaldi (assembly GCA_013398055.1). NCBI lineage: Eukaryota > Metazoa > Chordata > Aves > Passeriformes > Cinclosomatidae > Ifrita > Ifrita kowaldi. Next base: position 86,488 of record VZRS01005772.1, on the reverse strand, counting down.
GAGGCTAAGAGAAATATTTTAGTTACAAAGACAAGTAAGAAGGATTCTGGTATGTTACAGAGAAAGAAGTAGGGTCACAAGTCCTGCCAGAAGCCTTCCTACAGGGTCACAACCTCCTTCAGGCATCCACCTGCTCCAACATGGGCTCCTCCACAGCCTGCAGGTGGTTTTCTGCTCCACCATGGATCTCCATGGGCTGCAGGGACACAGCTGCCTCACTATGGTCTACACCATGGGCTGCAGGGGAATCTCTGCTCTGGTGCCTGGAGCATGTCCTCCCCCTTCTTCTGCACTGACCTTGCTGTCTGCAGAGTTGTTGTTCTCACATATTTTCACTCCTCTCTCTGGCTGTGGTTGCCCAGGGTTTCCCTGCTCCCTTCATGACCTGGACAAACTTGAGAAGTGGGCCCACGAGAACCTCATGAAGTCCAACAAGATGCAAGGTGCTGCACTTGGGTGGAGACAATCCCAAATCTGAGTACAGACTGTGAGAAGAAGTCATTGAGACAGCCCTGTGGGGAAGGTATTGGAGGTTCTCACAGATGAAAAGCTGAACTTGAGCCAATGCTGTGCACTCGCAGCCAGGAGGCCAACCTGGGCTGCGTCCAAAGCAGCATGGACAGCAGGTTGAGTGAGATTGTTTTTCCCTTCTGCTCCACTCTTATGAGACCCCACTTTCAATACTGCATCCAGGTCTGGAGTCCCCAGCACGAGAAAGACATGGACCTGTTCGAACAGGTCCAGAGAAGGGCCACGAAGATGATCAGCGCGATGGAGCACCTCTCCTATGAAGACAGGCTGAGAGACCTGCCGTTGTTTGGCCTGGAGAACAGAAGGCTTTGGGGAGACCTTCCAGTACCTCAAGGGGCTTTTTAAAAAGGAGAGACAGGGACTTTTTATATGGGTAGATAGTGACAGGACAAGGAGCAGTGGTTTTAAACTGCTGGAGAGCTGGTTTAGTTTAGATGTTAGGAAGAAAAAGAGAGTAGTGAAGCTTTGGAACAGGTTGTCCAGAGAAGTTATGGATGGCCTGTGTCTGAAAGTGTTCAAGACCAGGTTGGATGGCATCCCTGCCAGGGAAGGGCTTGGAACAAGATGATCCTTAAGGTCCCTTCCAACCCAAACCACTCTGTGGTTCTATGATTAACTCTGTTGTCCCAGGTGCGCTACCACCATCGCTGATGGGCTCAGCCTTTGCCAGCTGCAGGTCCATTTTGGAGCCAGTTGGCATTGACGCTGTTAGACATGGGGGGAAACTTTTAGCAGCTTCTTACAGAAGCCACCCATGTGGCCCTCCTGCCTACAAAAACCTGGGCATACAAAAACAATACAGAAAATATCTTGGTAAACAGCATTCACAGGAATTGCCACACGAATCTCTGTTATTTGAAAAAAATTTGAGAAGCATCCTAACATCACAGAAAGAACCCTGTAATAGGAAGAGGGGTGAAAAGATATGTTATCATCAAGATATAAGGACTAGGAGGAAGACACTAAGTACATGTGCTTATTCTGATTTTTCTTAGCACCTGTAATGTCAGGAGCAGTGTGGACTGACGGAAATGATTGATCTCCAAATCAGGGGGATGAAGAGTAGAAAATTAGAGCAGATGTAGAGGTGAAGGACTGAATTCATCCTCACACGGGCCTTTAGGTACAATTTATGGGAATGATTTCCTACAGCAGTTTTAGAGGATCTAAATGGAGTATGTGGCTTAGAGAGGTCACAAACTAAAGGCCAAGCAGCCGTGACAGTCAGCTTTGAAGGTAAGCTTTGACATGCTCTTCCGATTACTTTTTTACCCAGGAATGGAAACAAATAGGAAACCATGCAAGCAGACTGCTTATAGATGAGCCTGAGAATACACAGACTACATCTGTATCACCTTCAGTAGAAACATCCATATTTCAGTTCAAGTTCACCAAGTGAAGTTGCTGGAGGAGTAAACCAGTGAAAATGCTCCATCTATCCTGTAGGCATTAGCTCAGTTTCCCCTGTCTGTCACTCACTGGCTTGCTCTTGTCTCTGTGTGTTGTGGCACAGCTGGTCCTGCTAACTCCCATGCCACATGCTCCTCTTCTATGTCCAGACTTGCTACTCCAGCTACAAGGTGGCTGTCAGCCCATCACAGACGGAGTTGAGGCCGCAGAGCTGCTGCCTTTGGTGGAGCAGTGTTTTTGGAGGAGAGGTGCTGGTAGTTGCTGATGGTGGTATTTAATCCTCTGAATCTTGGTTAGCAAACTCTAAGGCAGCTAGCAGCTCCCCAGACAAGTCAGCTTTCCAGGGCAGGAGTCTCCATTCATGTCCAAAAGCACCCAGTTATCCCCAAACCCTACGCAAAGAGCAACATGAACATATGCCCTCTCCTTTTTCATCCTGGTGAGGAGCTCTCACATCTGGACTGTACCATTCCCCTGTGAAATTGCCTAATTCCTTTGACCTTCAGATCTGATGGCCCCATCTCCAGTCCCCACTAGTCATGGAGCACAAAGCTGGGACTGGGTTGGGTGCACTCAGAGCTGGGGGCTTGGAGAGCCCCTTTTTAAAATGCTTTTAAGATTTGAAGTCACCATCTCCAATTGGCCTCATGGTTTTGGTTAGTGCAGGTTATCTGAATGGCTGTCTGGAGCAGGCAATGGTTTTTAATTTATTTTTTGATGACTGTTTTCTGATTTAATGGAGGTTGCTGGGTTTATACTTGTTTTCACCAGTTTGACTGTATCTTCCTATATATCAAAAGCATGCAGAGTTGCAGATAGACCTTTTTATGTATCATGTAAATCTATTTAAGCAAATACATAAATAAACACTTCCAGAATGGAGTAAGAGTGAAAGATTGCATTGATGCTATTAAGTGTGGACATATTTTGGAAGTACCACTATCAAATCATCTGTGAAAATGCCACATAGGCACATGCACACACATGAACCACAGAGAGTATGTTTTCTTTGGGATAAATGCCAAAAATTCAGGCATCCATTTCCATGTAAGTATCTGACACATTCTTCAAATCCGCAGTTCTTGGCAGATACCAGAGCATCTTCCACCAATTCTAAAAAGATTTAAATTGCATTTTATTTATATTTAGCCTTCTGAGAGAAAAGTAGGGAATAATAAGATTATTTGATGCCTAGATCCTATAGGCTTTTTTTCCCTGGAAAAGGCTGCTAGAAGAATAAGGCTAAATCAGTAATACCCTAATCTGTTGTAGATAATCTAATTTATGTTGCTATGTATCATGTTAACGACTCTAAACCAATGTGCACATTGTATTTTTTTTTCATTTGCAATTTGGGATTCTCAGAATAGGAGATGCAGAAACAAGGATAACCCATGTTTTCCATGAGAGATTCATGGAAACTGAAAAATAAAGTCTTTTAATGTCTTTCATGATAACTGTTTTTCTTGGCTTAAGTGTAGGTTTTAAAAAATGGTGCTCATTGTTTTGCTTGTAGTTCTTTCATGCATGAACAATCATGCTGATGATGCATTTACTTGAAGTGAATTTTCCAATTGAAAAAGTGCTTGTGAGTAGTTTAAGTACTATGAATCACCAAAACCTCATCTAAGTCCCATAAAAGCACTGGCTGCAAAAAGCAGCCTTGGAAAGAAGATATATTGGGATTGTACTGCATGATTCAGCTGAATGGAAGTATATTTGGCCACAGCAGAAGAAGCTGAGGAACCTGACAGTTCTGTAAAAATGAAATTATAATCTGCTAGACAGACAGAAACTAACTGCTGCAGCCCCCTCTTACATGCCTCACTTGTTCCTCACAGGTTTGAAGCAGTGATTCAAAACATGAGAACCTCAGCCCTTCAAACACAGGATTTTTGTTGGGCATATTTCATTCCTTATCTCTTTCTTAACTTGTTATCTCACTATTGTCTTCCTTTCTCCCTAGTTTCCCTTGTGGTCTGACTGTTGGAAGTTCTGTTTTTCCTGGTATGACTGCCTGCAGCATTTGGACAACTAGTGTTTCTGATACAATATTTTCTTAGTATTAACAAATGCAGTCTGTTTATTTCTTATATAATAACATTTTGACTGAAACAACTTTGAATCATAGGTATTTGCCAGGGAAACATTAGTGATTTTTCAGTTCTTTTGCAGCTTTTATTTAAGGCTACTTTTGAAAACAGATGAAACTATTCAGTAAATCATAGTGTTTAAAAATTGTAGACTGTTTAATGATAACTTCAAAATATTAAGCTCTTGCCTTAATTTATTTTTTTTTAAATTTATGATGTAACTTAAGGTTACAAGTTCTTAATGGTACCTTAAATGTGTTGAGAGTTTAAAAAATTTAATGTAGCTTTCTGCGCCTTGCATAGTGACGTATTGTCTCAAGTGAGCAGCACAGGTGTGACGGGTTTCCTTATGCTTGGAATTTCTGTCAGGATCCAAGGCCTTGGGGCCCAGACCTGGTCACAAACTGATGAGCCCTGTGATGCTCCTATAAAGGCTGAGAGGGTCACTGTGGTCACGACATCTTTCCTGCTTGCTGCCACTTATGCAGATGCAGGTTGCTTGCTGCTCGAGCCTGGGATAGTTGATGGCTTCCATCTTGCCCTGGTGAAAGAAACTATTTCTGCCCACATGAAGCCATGTAAAACATTTACATTTTGATTGTTTTTCCGAGAAAATANGGCATCCATTTCCATGTAAGTATCTGACACATTCTTCAAATCCGCAGTTCTTGGCAGATACCAGAGCATCTTCCACCAATTCTAAAAAGATTTAAATTGCATTTTATTTATATTTAGCCTTCTGAGAGAAAAGTAGGGAATAATAAGATTATTTGATGCCTAGATCCTATAGGCTTTTTTTCCCTGGAAAAGGCTGCTAGAAGAATAAGGCTAAATCAGTAATACCCTAATCTGTTGTAGATAATCTAATTTATGTTGCTATGTATCATGTTAACGACTCTAAACCAATGTGCACATTGTATTTTTTTTTCATTTGCAATTTGGGATTCTCAGAATAGGAGATGCAGAAACAAGGATAACCCATGTTTTCCATGAGAGATTCATGGAAACTGAAAAATAAAGTCTTTTAATGTCTTTCATGATAACTGTTTTTCTTGGCTTAAGTGTAGGTTTTAAAAAATGGTGCTCATTGTTTTGCTTGTAGTTCTTTCATGCATGAACAATCATGCTGATGATGCATTTACTTGAAGTGAATTTTCCAATTGAAAAAGTGCTTGTGAGTAGTTTAAGTACTATGAATCACCAAAACCTCATCTAAGTCCCATAAAAGCACTGGCTGCAAAAAGCAGCCTTGGAAAGAAGACATATTGGGATTGTACTGCATGATTCAGCTGAATGGAAGTATATTTGGCCACAGCAGAAGAAGCTGAGGAACCTGACAGTTCTGTAAAAATGAAATTATAATCTGCTAGACAGACAGAAACTAACTGCTGCAGCCCCCTCTTACATGCCTCACTTGTTCCTCACAGGTTTGAAGCAGTGATTCAAAACATGAGAACCTCAGCCCTTCAAACACAGGATTTTTGTTGGGCATATTTCATTCCTTATCTCTTTCTTAACTTGTTATCTCACTATTGTCTTCCTTTCTCCCTAGTTTCCCTTGTGGTCTGACTGTTGGAAGTTCTGTTTTTCCTGGTATGACTGCCTGCAGCATTTGGACAACTAGTGTTTCTGATACAATATTTTCTTAGTATTAACAAATGCAGTCTGTTTATTTCTTATATAATAACATTTTGACTGAAACAACTTTGAATCATAGGTATTTGCCAGGGAAACATTAGTGATTTTTCAGTTCTTTTGCAGCTTTTATTTAAGGCTACTTTTGAAAACAGATGAAACTATTCAGTAAATCATAGTGTTTAAAAATTGTAGACTGTTTAATGATAACTTCAAAATATTAAGCTCTTGCCTTAATTTATTTTTTTTTAAATTTATGATGTAACTTAAGGTTACAAGTTCTTAATGGTACCTTAAATGTGTTGAGAGTTTAAAAAATTTAATGTAGCTTTCTGCGCCTTGCATAGTGACGTATTGTCTCAAGTGAGCAGCACAGGTGTGACGGGTTTCCTTATGCTTGGAATTTCTGTCAGGATCCAAGGCCTTGGGGCCCAGACCTGGTCACAAACTGATGAGCCCTGTGATGCTCCTATAAAGGCTGAGAGGGTCACTGTGGTCACGACATCTTTCCTGCTTGCTGCCACTTATGCAGATGCAGGTTGCTTGCTGCTCGAGCCTGGGATAGTAGATGGCTTCCATCTTGCCCTGGTGAAAGAAAATATTTCTGCCCACATGAAGCCATGTAAAACATTTACATTTTGATTGTTTTTCCGAGAAAATATGGATACAGGTTAAGATGTTTAGTTTGAGCTAGGGGAGTTTGCACAAGAAGTCTGGACAGCAGTGCTGGCAGGCTGACCAGTGATACCCAATATCAGTTTGTGATTGGCACTGCTTCTTGGGAATCTGGAATGCACCTTTAGGGTAGAAGATAACTGAGAAAATTTGATGGTTTATCTCATGTTTTATTTTTTGCTGACATCATTGGTGCACAAGCCTTACTTTGGAGATCAGCATTCTTGTGCTGTTCTTTGAAATAAAACACTTGGTGAAAGTGAAATGTAATTAAGTAGCTCACACCCTCTGATGAGCTATTAGAACAATAACTGTAAAACAAGAAGATTAAATAAATTGCCTTTTGATCTCTACAGCTTCCTAAGCAACAAGGATGGTATCTTCCCCTTCCTGTCTAAAAAAGTTAAAAATGCCTTGAGGGAAGTATGGAAGGGAGGGAAGCTGTATGAAACATGAATGCTTAATACCCATTGAAGAGAGAAAAATCAGAAGGTGCAGTTTTGCCACAAAAGTATGAAATAATCAATGCTCACTTCTAACTCAGCCTAACCTTCTTAAAGATATGCCTCCCTTAAGTAAAAACCGTGTTTTAAGTCAAGAAAATTTTCTTTGATTTACAGTTAAAACAAACCAAACTTCCATCCAGGTCCCCACACACACACAGGGGTGAAGGAGTGATTGTGCACATCATTTGAAATATTGATCAAGCAGTTGAAAGTTATTGGAGAGAGAGTAAAAAAAATTGTTGAGAAGGGCCCGTGTGCCTTGTTTAGCAAAAATAGACTCCTGCAGTGGGACACACAGGTTGTACACTTGAATGACAAGCTCTCTTCCCATTCCAACAGAAAGCAAATTACCAATTTTGCATTTCTGTAATATTTCATGTTCACAGTTTGCCTGGAAACCTTTGGTATTGCTGCAGAACAATTCAACTGTATGAAACTGATGCTTTCTTGGGAAACACCATTCTGCTCAGTTTTATTACTGCTAACCTTCTCTGGTTATTTGTACACCAGAAATTTTGAAGTCACTGCTAGGACTTCCTTTTAAAGGAGCATGGGTGAGGGAGCTGATGTTGTGCTGCCCAGTGTGCCACACACACAGCATCTTCCCCATGTGCTACTCTTGAAAATGAGTAGTTTAGGCCACTAAAAAAGTCATCACCAAAGGTATTAACAAAAGCAAGTTTTAATATAAATTTGCAAAAGTGTGGCTTAACAGAGTTCAATGCCAAGGTTCACTCTCTTACTTCACTATATAAACCAAGCATACAAAGGAAAATCCGTTTAGAATCAATTTAGTATGATTTACACTGAGACTGAGGATGCAAAAGGGTAAGGGTGCAAAAGGATAAGGGAGACTCTTCTGTTAAGTCACGAAGTTCAAAGAGGACCCCCTTGCTTTCTAAACTCTTGAGAGATCCTAGATGTAGCCGAGTCCAATCTAAGTCCCATATTTGATCAACGATTTATGTCTAAGGGGTTTAGCAGCACTTAATCGTTGACTAATATTTATAAAGTGATCCACTAGGATTTACTACACTCACAACAGCTACTTAATTATAGATGGAGGATGGCAACATTCATACTACACATGTTAGAGGGCATTTGGATCAATTCACAAATGCATACACATAGATGTAGACGTGTATATATAGATGGAAAAAGGTACCTGTTAAAAATTCCCCTTGAGTTCAGTGAAATACTCCTGCTGAATATATGAATGCATTTCTCAAAGGGTGAGGGCTGAGCATCGGACGAGTGGAGGGTATCAGCCCATGCCCCATCAGCTTTTGGTGATAGTCCTTCAAGTATCATAGACTTGAGAGTTTGTGAGTTCTGAGAGGCATCCTGCTCAGACAGAGGTACTGGCACAGTCCACTGCAGTCCATCAGAGTTCAAAGGGCCTCACTTAGGTCCCCTCTTTATAGGGTCACAAAATAACTGATTTTAATCATTATGGCCATAATCCTGGCCATAGCCCAAGTCGGTAACTACTGAAGTTTTTCAAAAGTCTGATAACAATGGTACCATTCCACTTGGGCTACAATTCAGCTAAGTAATGTTCCAAGGCTGTCAGGGGATAACTGATTATCCCTTGTTCTCCACCTTGGTCAGGAAATGGATATCCTGGGTATGGACAGTGCCACTCCCAGCTTTGCAATTCAAGAGTTCCTGGTATGATCAAGGAGTGCTTCACCGCCCAACTTGTACAGTCAAGGGACGCTTCACCGCCCAGCTGGCATGGTCAAGGCTTAATGGGAATTGCTGAAGTCACAGAGCAGGTCCAAGGGGGCGTGAGGGTGTGGGAAGTGCACCACCACAACCCACCCCATGACTTAAAGTCAATTCATCTTGCTCCACAGAGCGGTGATGGGTCACCTCTTGCCTCAGGGCCTGTAAACAGATTAATGCCATATTCCAGTTGTAATTTGAAGGAAATTTTTGGTTGTTACATAATTATTTAGGTTTTATTAAACATGATTAATATTACATATGTAAGGAGGACTTTGCAACTGTGCCACCCATCTAGCTATTTTCCATACTCTGTTCAATAACAAGCATAATATAACATAAATAAATAAAATTACAATGAGATTCAGTTCAGAGTTCCTGTTGGTGATGACAGCCACCCAAACAAGGTATCCCACAAGTGATGTTCTCCATCCTCCTTCACTCTTTCTAGGACATTTCTCATCTGTGTCATAATGAACAGTGCTTAGAGTCCTATGTCCATGGTTTTAGACATGTATTCTGGTTCTTGACTCAGGTCATCATTTTGTAGTAGTTTCTTCACCAAGATAAAATTCATGCCAGTGGGAGTAGGTGGTAAATCTTGATATGAGATGCAGTTAGTTTGCAACAATTGGTGGGTTGTGACAGGAGCTGAATGGTTAAAATTGCATCCCAATTTGGCAAAATTACAGACACAGATACTTGACTGATTGATTGTCTTTACAGTGGTGTTATCTATAAGTATAGAATCACAAAGAGTTCTCAAAATAGCCCAAATCCATTTTCAACATATATAAGTACTATTTCAGGGTTTTGTCAGGATGTATTTCAAAGTGACAAACATTTTGTTCAGTGTCAAACAAATGTCTTAGGCCATTTATTTCACAAATAAATCCCTGTTGTTTCTGAACAACACATGCACCAACATCAACAGGTTTGTGCACATTTTGTTGGTCCCATAGTGTATGTTCTATCAGATAGAGAATGGTTTCATGCTGATTTAATCCCATCACAATGATTTGCTTTATGGTGTATCCCAAAGTATTGTATTCCACGTCATATCAAAATGATGTCTCTTTTAGGTCCATTTAAAGATGGAATCTGTGGGTCTTCCTTTTCATCTGTACTAATCCTTTCCTACCAACAAATGTTATTTTGTAGTGCTACTGCTGATGTATTTAGATTAGGCATAGCTACATTTAGAATTACCATCAACCCGTAGACACCCCATTGTACAGAAATTCCCCATTTTGTGCTTAACAATAATGAAATCAAATAATAGTTCTACATCATGTTTACCCAGAGGCAAAATGCGAGTATGGGTTGTGTAAAAGTAAAATTGAACCTACAGTCTGGTTCTGAGAATTTATAGCAAGATTTCTCATTATTTCTTGGTTTGAAAAAGTCAGTATAGTATATATTAATCTTGATGAGGCTTTCTGGGGTATTGATCCATTGATTGCCCCGCACCTTATTTTTATTTTTATTTTTATTTTTATTTTTATTTTTATTTTTATTTTTATTTTTATTTTTATTTTTATTTTTATTTTTAATCTCCTCCCCTAGTATTACAATTATTATTGTGCTAATTATTTTTCCCTATAGTGTCTCCCATCTTCACTTGTCTTCAAGATATATCTCATTTCACTGTATAAACAAAGTAGCAAGGTTTAAGCTTGCCTTATCTTTTGGTGAGATCTCCAAACTTCCAGTATAATGTAGTGCACGATCCCAAGGCTTTTGTGTTTGATCTGGAGGGATTATATTGTCTCAATCAAGAGGAAAAACAGGACTGTGTTGGGGGTATACAGCTATTTTCATTGCTATCAATATAGATTCTTTTTCTGCTGTAAAAGAAAAGAAATAAAAGGTTCTAATGGGGAAAGTAGAATGGGTTATCCCTTTTGTGATGCAGGATAAATCCACTATGCATTGATTCTGTATTTTTCAGCACTCCTATCAGTAGCTTCCCAAGCAAGTAAGCCATAGGGTTTAGTCAGAGTCATAGGCACAGTTCCCATTTGTGGTAAATTTACCATAACGGGTGGTTCTGGCTGTAATGCTATTCGATATTTTCTTTCATTGGAAGGTAAAGCATCAAGTTCAGCTTTTGCAAAGAATGCTTGACTCACAGATTGCCAATTATTCAATTGATGAAGCACTTTGGAAAGTCAAGTATCCCACTGAACATTGTGTGTCTTAAGGCTCCTTTTCAATAATCCCTTAGGCCTTTCTACCATCCCATGTGATTTGGGGTAATTTGGAGTGTGTAAGACCCATTGAATTTCTTCTTGCTTGGCCCATCCTTCCACCTCTTTAAATGAGAAGTATGAGCAGGTATCACTTTGAATGGTATGGGGAGTAAGTAGACTCAAGAACCAAGATCATAACCCCTGTACTTTCATCCACCAGCCTTTCAGCACTTAGTCACCATAGGTAAGCTGGCAGACAACTGCTACACTCTGTGAGGATAGGTTGGTAACCTACAGAGGGTTTGAATGGCCTGATACAGTCAATTTGCCATGTAGCATGTAGACCATAAAGTTTTCCCTTGATTGATGTGTAGGGTAATGCTTTAGCAGGGTGATGTGATAGTAATTTTAAGCTGCATTGAGGACATTCTGTAAGAGTAGCTACACAAGTTTTCCAGCCTTTGCTCTGTGCAGCAAAATAACGTGCTGATTTGCCAGTGTGACCTAATTTCTGATGTGGCTATTCTCCCAGTTCATACTCAGGATTTAAAGAGTTCCCTATTTTTATCTCCCTAATTTTAGTCAATTCATCCACCTTTTGATTCCAGTGTGTGGCTGGTTTATTACCCTTGGCATGAGCTTTCCCATTTTGAATGATGTTTTCCCATCTATATCAAGAAGTAATTGCCAGTCTTGTGTTCTCCAAACTGAAGATCTGCCTACTTCCCAGTTCAGTTATTTCCACTGACTGAACCATTGTGTGATGCCTGTCCACACAGCGTAGGACCCCACATCGATCATTTTTCCTCCATTTTGTTCTCCCAAAATAACTGCCCTTAATTTTCCTTCTTGTGTACTACCTTCACCTTCTTCTATTATTTGTTTGCCAGTGTTAATGTTTAGTGCAGCAGCCTTACATTGCCATTTACCATTTATCCTTTTTGCTGAAGCATCAGTGAAACAATTTGAAGTAGGTTACTGGAAGTACTCTGTTCAGCAAATCCCCATTCTGTTGGGACAGGGTCAGGGGGGTGTACTGGTCCCAGTGATGGACGGTTTTAATTCCTGTATTAAGGTTTTGACTGCCTCTTCATGTTCCGAATTCCGCCTCTGCAGTTTTCCCATTCATGAAAGGGAATATAATGTGCAAGCAGTGGTAGAAAATCCAGACACTTGCTTTCTCCAATATCCTTGAGTTCTCATTAGCTTTTGTAACTCTTCCCAAGATCGGGATGACTGCAGCTGTTCTGTTTTCCTTAAGGTGTCTGGAAAAATTACCACACTGCCTGCTATCCACCAAGTACCCAAAATCTTTGCTTCTTCACTTGGCCCTTGACATACTTTTCAGGTGGGATCTCAACTTTATGCAGTGCTTGCACTGTTACTGCTGCTTCCCCATCTTTTCAGGTGAATCTCCTGCAATTAGAATATCATCTATATTAACATAATTTCACATCTTGAGGAAGTGAATCTGTCTGTAAAAGTTCAGCAAGTTCAGCAAGCACAGCATGAGCAATCATGGGTGAATGTTTATACCCCCATAAGAGTCTGCTAAAGGTACATTGTACACCTTCCCAAGTAAAAGCAAATTTCTCTTTATCGTCTTCCTGTAAGGGGACCATAAAGATCATATCTTTTCTTTCTAGTGCTGCCATCCATGGATGTGTGGCTACTTGTAGTGTGGCTGCTGGTTCTGTAGCATTGGGTACTGCAGCTGTTGGTGGGGCTGTGTTGGCATTCAAGCACCAATAATCCATAGTAATTCACCATCTCCTATCTTGTTTTCAAAATGGCCAAACCAATGAATTACGTGAGGAGTGGGTTCTGGAGATAGTCTGTCATTTTTTCAAATCAACTATAACTTCCTAAATTCTGTTTCATGCTGCAACAGAAATTGAGGGGGGTTGGGGGTGTGGGTGGCAGGTGGGCTATGGGTGGAATGCACCACCACAGATGTTCCATACAACTCTTCTTCAACCCTGTTTTCACAGCTGCCTCATCCATCATCTTCCACACCCTCCTGAGTTTTCCACCTTACATATCTCTCCAACATTGTGCTTCACAAGGCATAGGTAGGACCTGGTGAAATGGAAGGACCAAAAGGGTGAGAGGAGCCAGGATGGGAGACACAGGGTCTGGTGAGTTGTTAGAAGATTGAAGCAGACTGTGGAACTTGACCCTTCTGCCCTTTACAATTGTTTGTGCTGTACTGGTGGCATGACTTAAATCAGAATCCAAAAAGTGACCTGCCTCAAAGATCACTTTGTTTGAAATTTGGAGTTTGTCATTGTTTAGGCAGAGGAACAAAATTGCCTTGGGCTACTGCAGACCGTGGCTAAGCAAAGCAGAGCAGCCAAATTGACAGTGGTGCTGTGGTTGTGGAGACTAAGGCAACTGTGGCTTTAGTTTATCCACAAGCATGAGCACTGATACCTTCTGTGAAATAAGGATAGTTAGCACTGACGGAGTGCTCCAAAGCTCTTCTGGAGCCATTGATCATGCACATTACAAAGTGCACAGGAGTGTGTCAGCTTAAAAGAGTGCTGCTTGATGACCGATGAAGTTGACCAAATCTCACCTTCAGAGGAAGCTGGAGATGAAAACAAGTAATGAAATGTGTGCCAGATAAGTTACACAGGGTAAGCCTGGAACATGATAAATGTAAAGCTTATCTTTAGAAAGCAGGGAAAGGAAGAGCCAGAGACTAAAGGAACAAATAATCAAACAAGCTGCAAGGACAAATGGGATTTGTCAAGTACAAATTGTATTAAACCAGCCTAATTTCTTTCTGTGACAGGATAACAGGCCTTGTGGATTAGGGAAGAATGAATAAGAGTCCGTAAATCACAACTTTGGGGAGATTTTTGTCATGGTTACACATATGTAATTCCCATAAGCAAGCAAGGAAAATACGCTCTGGGTACGTCAGTCCTAAACCACTTCAAAAACTAAAGGGAGTAATTAGTAGATCACTGTCACATTGAAACATGTTTCAAGAGAGAACATCTCAGAGATCTCTCATGGACCTGATATTACTGAGTGTTGAATATTCATTCAGAGTAAATTTCAGTGAAACACTGCTGATGAAGTAAATAGCAGATTGATTAAATTTGCAGAAAACACCAAGCTAAGAGAGCTGCACGCAGTTTTCAGGACAGAATTAGGATCTAGGCTATTCTTGGTGTCTTGAAGAAGGTGATAAGAGCAACCTGCACTCCAAACCCCACAAACCTGGGAATAGCTGCAACAGCATAAAAGTCATGGAGATGGTCTGGAAGTTACAGTGAATGTGAGTTAATGATATGGCAAAAAGGCAAACATTGTACTGAGATGCATAAAAAAATGCACTTTGTCTGCAGTGTAGATGAGGTTTTCTTCCTCTGCTTAGTGCAGGTGTGGTGTTCAGCTGGAGAATGGTGTCCGGTTTTAAACATTCTGGTGCTTAAAGAAAGATGAAAGTGAAGGAAGTAAGGTGGATCTGGAAATATTCTTTATTCTCCTCTATTCTTCTCTAAATAAGATTAAAGAGACAAGGCTTTTTTGATCTAAAGCTTGCTTCTTTGAAAGTGTTTTGCCAGTTTTGCAGAAGAGTGAGATGACATTCCTGATAAATGATAGATTCTTTTCTCTCTGTGACTTTCTCAGCAGCCAAAAGTTTAGTGATCCTTTCATTAGAGTCACCTTTGTCTGAGGAATACAGACATGTCAGAAGACAACCTGAGGATGTATGGAGTCCTTCCCTGTGATCATGTGTTAAAAGCCAACAAGATTGTGAATCGAAGATAATTGTGTGCACAAATGAGCTAAAGACCCATGTGACAATTACTAATTCTACATAAATAAAGGTCTAATTCAGTATTTTTGGTAATGTAACACTAAATGCAATAGAAGAAAAGAATATTTTCTTTCTCACCTTTTCACGGGTGAGTTAGACTAACCCTGCCTGCGTGCTTAGCTTGACTTCAGCAAGGCTGTTGGCAAGTATGTAAATTAAAGGGGATGGACAAGCATGGGTTACAAGAGGCACTAAATGGTATCAGTAGAGTAAATCCAATACATTCTTGTGCCATGTGATGTGCCAGCACTCGTTTAACTGCAGTCTCTTTGGATTCCCCCGTTTTGGTCAGTTGGGGATAGGCAGAGGTGCAAGTTTCATAAGTACAGTATATTTCTTTCCTGAAGACTAAGATCACTGAACATTGAGCACCTCTTGTTATTAAAAGTAGAGGCTTTTCAACTGGGTTACTTCCTGTCTTCTGGAGCCAGAAACATTGTAAGTGTAATGCAATAATATGGAACTCCCTGTGGCAGAAGTATCACAACAAGGAATCAAAAAGCAGCGGAACCTTCTTGGTTCCACTGTGTCCCTGGTGGAATCACAAGACAAAAAGTTCAAAACCCAAACTGATTTCAGGTTTTTGAAGGACCTATTTGGTGATTAAAGCTTTCAGGTCTTCACTGAAGCTTTTGATAATATTTTTGACATCAAAACTCTCTCAGAAAGATGGATGTATAACATCAATAAGAGGAATGATTTTTGCATTGCCAACCTGTTCTTTGCAGTCACATGTTAAAAGTGAAATGCAGATATTTTCTGTCAATCCATGGCTTTTGAGAAAGTACCTAGCCTCCACTGAGTCACTTCGCTGCTATCCTATCATTAATAGTTATATGTAAAAAATATAGGTGCTTCTCTCACACAAAAAGGAATCCCAGTAGCATGTTAAGGCTCTCCAGGCTTCAGTTCCAATCTTCTACTGCTTTCTGTGCTGTGTAAATAAATTCTGGTGTCTGTAAAGATCAGGTTGAACATACACAGGTTGCAATTAAAAAATGGTTTGAGGTGCACTTGTGGCTCTTGGACAACATTTCAGCAGGCACGGATCTGCAGCTCACACTGAATGGCACGTGCTAAATTCCAAACCATGATGTAGCTGTGATACGTATCTACAGATATGACAGACACAGACTGCACTAAGAAATTACACCTTTTCTTCTTGGAGCAACTGATATAGCTGTGAAAAAAATACATTTTCAGGCACGAATTTCTCTGCAGGTAAAAAAAGCTAGGACGCTTTTCTGAGTTTTTACAACGAAGTAACAGGTCAAACCGAAGATACCATCTCTCCTGACAGATTTGCCCCACTGCAGCCTGGGCAGCAGGACTCATCAGTGCTTGCTGGTGGTCTGTGTTGGGACTGTGCTAGCAACTGCAGTGGGACTCTCCATGGGGACTGTGGTCCTCCCAGACACAGCAGAAGCAGGACCAGGCAGGGATGTGGCAGCAGCCAGTGGGTGAGACGATAGAAGGAAAAACCTCACATTTGCCCCCACAGACCCCATATCTATCCTGCAAACCCCATCAGGCTTTAATTTCACCTCAGGTGCCCCAGCTTTGTCCCTCCTTTGGACAGCGTCCTGCCATCTCTACCCAGCCAGGCTTCAGCCCTGTTGCTCTTGTTCCATCTTTCCAAAAAGCCCACTCGCCACCCCAGCAGCAGTGGTCACCCAGCAGCCACCTGCTCCATCGTTGCCAACAAGCACCCATCACTTGCCACAGACACCAAAGATGAAAAAGGAGGAATGCCACAGCTCTCCACTGAGTACAAGTACAAAGCATTTCTTTCCAGGGAGAGAAGTTATAGCAGAGTAAATCATACAACTGCAAGATGGATTCAAAAGTGCTAAGAGAGGCAACACAAAATATGAACATTCCCTCTTAAAATTAAAATAAGGGATTTAAAATTATGAAAGGGGTCTAAGGAACTATTTTTAAAAAGGGCAAATATTTTAAGTCACATGCTACTTTTGCAGGCTTGCTGACTTCACCTTTTGAACGCTTTGCTAAAGTCCAGAAGTACTTAATGTTCTGTATTAACTAGACTGTATTTCCACAAAATACAGTCTAAGTACTGTTTTTTGACCTCTTTCATATATTTACTTAGACATGAACTTGTGGTAAATGCAGAAATGGGAAATTTTTGAATGCTGAGTCAAGCTCATAATGAGGAAAACAACAGAAGTCATAAGAGGACTGGTATGTACAGAGAATCTGTTTCACCCTGGAACTGCTTCCACCTCTGTCTTTCCCTGTGTACGAGTCTGGGGAAATGGTGTCTGTACAAAAGCATCAATTCCTACAGCAAGCTGGTGTTCAGCGAGTGAGGCGTTCCACAGGGCGGTGCTGGAGGCACCAGAGGCTGTACACTCTGGGGGCTGGTTTATGTGGAGCAAAAAGTGTCATCCTGTGCCCAGAGTAAGGGTTTTGCCTTGCAAACAGCAGCTCTGTGCCCTAGCTAGTGCCTCAATCCCTTTATTCAAGGAAGCCAAAGCAATATTGCCCTCCACTGGTCCTGAAACTAGTTTAACTGCTAATGTGAGTTGGACAAAATCTTTGTTGGTACCATCAGGGGCACTTTGAAACCAAAATTTGACTCAGATTCCTGGGACGTTGGTGTTGTTCCATCTGTGCTAGGAGCTTTTTTTTTCAGTCCCAGCTGTGGCAGGGACAGTCATTACGAGTGGCACGGCATGGCTGCGCAGCAGGAGCAGGGTACAAGCAGCATCACCTCCTGTGAGGGATCTTTGGTCAGGGGATCTGTGGCTCAGCTTTTGCTCAAAGTAGATAGAAACTTCACTCAGCATGGCTTCTGGCATTGTCCAGCCTGAGCCTGCTCAAAGATTGGATTTGCTGTTGACAGTGAACAGTGTCATTGCCATCAGGTAAAACCTGCAGGTCCACTAAGCATTTCAGATTTCTGAAGTTTGTGATGCTGTGTTGAATACCTGTATTTTCAACTATTATGTCTACTGCTTCTCACTGCTGGCTGAGGAGGAGGTGAGGTACAGAGGTTACAAAACCTCAAGGCCTTGCAGGCACCAGAGCTGGCTCCGAGGCACCCAACAAAGCCAGCCTCCCTTCAATAACCCAGCCAAATACCAGCATCCAACAGCTTCATGCAAGGGGATTTAAATACTTCCCTTCGCGCTTTGAGGACCATCTGGGCACTGCAAGCAACACAGCAGCCTGCAGGTTTATTCCTTGGGTGTGAAGGTGTGTGGCATTGGTCGGTTTCACCTGCGTGCTGGTGGCACAGAGGAAGTCTGTTAGGTGACAGGGATTTCTGGTGTGGTGAGCAGAAGTGGAAAGATTAACTGTCCTGGCATTTAAGTGACCAAAATTAGGCTTCCCATGAACAACCCTTTGAAATAAATAATAGAAATTCACACCTATCTGGGTCCTACAGCTTTTCAGACTATTTGGGGCAGTCTGAAATTGAGTGTTTAAATCTCCTTGAGTACCTTGGGCACTCTGTGGTTGTCTTAAGGAGCTCTGGCAGTCGCTGGCTTTGCCTGCCTAGTTCAGTCTTTTAACCTGCTGTTCCCAGCATCACCTCCATGAATAAAAATGTTCCTAGTTTGCAAGGCATGCTTCCCAGAAAATTACTCTTCTAAGCACCTACAAATCTTACTTCTGTCTTGATACACCCAGAATAGCTGTGGGAAATAAGTCCAAGACCACTGTGAATGATCCAAGTATGAAAGATTTTAACATTGATACATTTATTGTGACTTATTGCACATCAGAAAAACTTATTTAATTTCCACCATTGGTTTCTTTCAATGAAGTTGGAAGAGGTGCATGGGAGCAGCTTGGATGTCAGAGAGGTTTTTTGCGGACTTAAGGACTTAATTTTAGAATAATTTCCAGTAAGTTGCTAGGAAAGATTATGGGCTGAGGGTTTTTGCAGGATATTAAGAATTATATCACCCCTTCCAGAGCTATCTGCAAATTCTGTGCTGGTGTGATAAATAACCCCACACTTGTCAAAAGACAGGGAGCAGCCAATGTCCTTGCAAACTAAAAGAGGTCTGTTTTCCAGACAGTGAGGTAGTGAGAGCTACAATTGTTGTTCTAATGCTGTTAATGGGTGACTGTATGCTAATTAGTCAGATTAACTAAGCGGGTGAGTCATGCACTAACCCTTCTTGAGAGAAAGTGCCCATTTTGAGATGCTAAATGAGAACATAAATGCAATCAGGTAGAGAATTCTTGAAAGATAAGACAAGAGCAGACCTGCTTGTTAATGGAGTCAGTGAAATTAATTCTGCTCTGGAAAGGGGTGCACATTTTCATGTTCAGGGTTTATTTTAATAGGGAAGGGTTCAAAACCTTTAGATCTATACAAAGCATTTCACTAAGTAGCTTTAATGACCTAACATAATCAAGGAGATTTCTGATATTCTCTGTTATGTTTGCACCTTCAGAAAGATTTCTTTCTTTTTTCTTTTCTTTTTTTTTTTTTTTTAATTAGAGGCATTCAGATGTTTCAAATGAAGACAAAACTATAATATTGTGAAAAAACACAAAGCCCTCTCATCTGTGATTGATGGGAAAGTATTAAAAATGTTTATTGTGAATGCTCAAGCTATTATACAGAAAGACTACAGCCTTGCCACATTTGAGAAGTCGGCATCAATGCTGACAGGGACCACAGGTGTGGTTCTCTCGAGGTGTTGGGAGTCACCACTGAGGGAAGAGGGTTGGGTACCCTTCTGTGGAGAAGATCTGCATCCTTTTTTTGGTGTGTGCAATCCCTTCCTGTCAGGGTGGCCACCCTGTGTGTGTTAGCCTATTTTCACATTTTTTTCTTCATTACTCATAACACTGCAGGCATCAAGGAAGTGTTGCAGTGGTGCTAGCAGCCATCCCACACTGCCTGGGATGCTTTAGGTCCTGAGCTAAACAGGACTCAGACCACTGAGAAGCCCCAGTCTCTGCTCTGAAATCCCGACCAGCTTCCCAAGTGCCTGACGTGGTGAGAGGAGGAAGCACCGGACCTGGCCCCCAGTAGCTGTTCGGTGATCAAGCCTGTACGTGGCATTTACTCATGGCAGTCCCCTGTGGGCACCGTGAGGCCTGTGGGGACGAGCTGCACACGCTCATGGGAGCCAGTGGGGAAGTCAGGCAGTGCTGTGAGGAGGCTGATGCTGGGCAGAAGTTCTGAGGGAATGATGCCCAGGGGGGTTCTGTGGTCCTCCAGACCCCGTGAAAAAACACGGGCCTTGTCACAGCCCTTGGGCACTGAATTCACCATGAAATTATTTTGCCTTAAGCTTGCCTTTGAACATGTTCTGTTGACTTATCATTTGCCAGAAATAGCCTTTTTTCCGAAAGTTTTTTGACGTTTCTAGTCTGATGTCAAGGCAGCAGCTTGGCAGTAAGACTGCTAGAAGCCCTGGTTCCACAACTCTGCCTTCTTTTCTAACCCAAACTCTTCCCAGTGCCACTGCAAATGGCCACCTGTTTCTAGCCCAGAGGTGGCTGCACTGAGGTGATTGGTGAAGTGATCCTTTTATATATTTTCAATTCTCTGAAGTGCCTTGAGGCTTGCAAAAGGCACTATATAAATCAATTAATAACAGTATCAGAGGTCAGTCAGCCAATAAGAATACAATTTAGTTTAATGAGAGATAAATAAGACAGACAGAGTGAGAGGGAAAGGGAGCTACAAGGCTACAAGCTGGCTCTAAATACTCCAGCTCCTGGCTTTATCACAGTGATCATCAGAAACACAGAAGATAATTGTGTCATTGCCATTTCTTAGTCCAGTGTAATATCTATTACTGGTTTTGATGTCTTACTCAGCTCTGTACCAGTATGATTTTAGGAAGAGTGTACATTATTTTCATGAAAACAAATATGAGCATGAGGAAGCATTTTTCCCTTGCGTGCAATTCCTACTAAAGAATTTACATTCTTCTAATTTACTGGTTTACTGCACCACTTAGTGCACTCCTGAGATGTGCAGAATGTCCTCGCAGTTAAGAATGTGCAGATGAAATTTACCCTTTTTGCACTGAATCACTCACTCTTCTCTTGGAAGTCACCATGCTCTTTCCTCCCTCTAAATCTCCTTTAACCACTCTAATAAAAGGAAAGATTATTCTGCATAGTTACAAAATGGATCCAAAATGGATGGTTGGCAGTTTATTTGGATTTTAAGGTACTTATATATTTTTGCAACCAGTCTGGTACTAAATAGGTGAAAGGCTCTGTTTTACATTTGATTCTTCCATTTGTATGGGACTGTGGATGTAGGAATGAAAACTCTCTATTGTAGCCCCAGACAAGAAGCTGGGATACTCCACCCTTATCAAAGCAGTACTTGTGAAGATGCCAGAAGATGCACAGGACATGGAGCAATAACCCTGAGGGGGGCAGGCCTGTGTGGCTCAACAAGGAGGTGTTCCCTGGTTGTGCCGCAGCAGAACATGAGCAGCACAGCCCATCGCTGTGTCTGTGTCCACATGGACCTGCTGGAATGCACTGAGCAGTGCCTGGAGCCCACTGCCCTGGAGGTGAAGCCTGAAGAGCTGGGGGGGAAGGCAGCAGCTCCTGTCCAGCCCCTGCACGTGCCCTTCCTGTGGGTGCGGAGGGAGCCTGTGCATTGGTACGCGTTGGCACGCGGAACATCGCTAGGGAATGTTCCAAGGCTCGGCATTACAGACACAGCCATTAGCAGCAGAGCATGAAACGTGTATCTAAAGCAGAATTAAGCACTCATGGTGAGCAAGTCCATAGCTGTAGGGCAAGGCTGACTTGGGTTCAGATTTGCCACAGTTTAGTGTAGCATCATTACATGCAGAATCGTCTCACCTGGTTATTCCTAGAATCTTGTTTTTTTTCAGCTGTGTCTGCACTCACTGCATCTCTCTTTGTCTGGCAGTTGCCTACATCATGCTCCAAGGGGGTACTTGTTTACACCCCCACCTGTGGCCATGGCAAAGGGAGGAAAAGGAGGGAAACAGACCTTCCTAAAGCTCTTTCACAAGAATCCAAAGCCAAACAGCGCTGCCTTCATGCACATCAGCACTTCCAATGTTGCACACCCAAAAATCCCACTTATATTTTTGAATCCTTTCACATGCCTCAAAACAGCAGCCTGTTCAAATCTGGGGCTGTCTGCTTCACACTTAGGTAATCCATTTTCAGCCACTCAGACCTGGACCTGAAAACATTTCTTCTGCAAGGGGGACTGCTCTTTGTTCTCTCTCCCCAAAGCCAAAAAAATCCAGCCCTGAACACTGTGACAAAGGATTAGCTCAAGCTGAGGCCAGGCTTTAATGTAAATAGCCAGACAGAGAACAGAATGGCTTCTTTTATCAAACTTAACATCCCAAAGCTCTACTGATTTCATTGTCATTATGGTGGTGATTAATTTGACCCAGAGTACTGCCACCCACTGTTAAAGCCTTCGCTGCATCCCTGTTGATAGCTCTCATGACAGAGATTACAGTCTGCCACTGCGTTGTCCATAATTAGTACTTGTCAAAATGAGATTTGCCTATGGTAGCCCACTGCTCATGAGAAACCCATTCAAAATTAAACATGCTTTGGAAAATAGGGGACAGTTCATCCTCTAATTGGAACCCATAAGTACAGAATGACAACTCTTTTTCTCATCTGTTAAGTGTTGTTCCAGGTCTTAAAAATTATTTTGTGAGTTCTCTCCATAGCTCTCAGTAAGTGCCCTCTGGTGAAGTATGAGGGTGTTGATTCTGTTTTGCAGCTGGGTTCTAAAATGTTTGCTCAAGTAGTTTCCCAAAGCAACGCAGTTTAATTACTTCATCTGAAACAGGGACATGGTCAGGGCACAGTGGCAGTCCCTGACACGTGGCCAATGCCAGCCCTGCTGCCCATCCGTGAGTGACAGCGGGCCCTGGGGAAGGCCAGGGCTGGGCACAGCCTGGGGAATACCAGGAGTGACACCAGGGAGGGGGCATTTGGAAGAGCTGCCACGTATCTCTGGGGCATGGAGGAGAGAGGAGGGAGTGAAGCCACACAGCCCGTGGCCTGCCCGATGGGCTGGCATGGAAATGTGATGTTTGTAGTGACTGGGGTGTGGGCCAGTCCAAGGCTTCATTCATCGATGTTTTGGCTTGGACTAGGCATGGAGTCTAATACACAATTCACTTTGCAGATCAAGGCTACAGGTCTTTGGGTTTTTCCCCCACTGTAAGAGGAATGGCCAGTGTTATTGCAACCCTGAATGCAAAGACTTAGTTACTAGATCTGGTATCACTAAGGATTGCAACAAAAGGTTTTCTGATTAAACTCTGAATTATAGGGCCGGGTCAGGAGTAAACATCCATGCTGGAATCAACTGAAGTTGATGTCCAATGACATTTTTTACAGGACAAGCAGCAGAGTTGGTGTTTTTCAGAAGCATGAATACATCTATCTATGAAAATAATTGCCCTGAGCAACTGCCTAAAAACGCAAGAGGAGGGGATCCAGAGCACGACACCCTTGTGCTAGTCAAAACAGATCATTGTTGGAGAAATATATCTTTTCAGTTCCGGTACTGGAAGTGCTCAGCAGCTCTTGAAACCAGTGGAATATATAATGGCAAAAGTGAATGCTTGGAGAATAATTCACAAGAGGTGATGATGTGCCAGACAATTCTTCACCAATACCTTTCATTTATTCCACTAGAAGAGGCAAAAGAGTTTAAAAGACATTAGTAATTTTTTTTTCTGAGTGCCCAGCCACTGATTAAAGTACCACATTTTCCTACAGCAGGTTAATTAATCTTTACACAGTCCTATATGTAAACTCCATTCACCAAAGTTTATTGGACTCCCTACCTGAATCTTGCACAGCCAGATGACAGCTTTCATCCTTATCTTCAGTGGAAGCGCTGGTAAGAAGTGGATGTTTTGTCTTGAATAGTGCCAAAATATCAGTCTGATCAGTGCTGACTTGGGCAAGTTATAGGGAGGCTTCGTAGGGATGGAAAGATCTCACTGCAAAGCTTCAGTCCCTTGCAATCCTGGGCTGCATTACTGTAAGTTAGAAACCTCCTGGTCACTGGGCAGCTGAAGATGTGGGCCAGGTGGAGATCAGCTAAAAAGGGAAAACCAGAACTGCTGGTAGATGTAAATTCCATAGTCAGGGAGAGACTGAGTCACAGGCTTAGAGAAAAGCGAGGACTGGTAGTCTTTAGGTTTGCAAAAAAAGCTGTTGCAAAGAGTGGGAATGAACAGTTGTCCTTATCCACTGAAAGCAGGAGAAGAAAAAGCAGCATTGAAGATTCTGTCGGTTGTGAAAGTTTTAGATGATTCAATTGTGGACTTAGATTTTTGGAAAATATTTGTTTTCTATTTTAGGTTTTTCCTAGAATCACCTCTTTAAACTAATGAGACATTTAAGCTAGGCATTAGGAAGCATTTTCTGATGATGACGGTGACTCCATCCTGTCACACTTGGCTACGAAGGGTAGGCGAGTCAGCAAATGTCTGCTGGGAGCGCGCCGGACATCGCCGGCCCCGCCGTGCTGTGGGGGAGGCAGGGGATGACCTTGGCAAGCCCCAGCCAGTCCTGTTCCCTCTCACTCTGGCAAGTCTGAAGATTTACTTTCACCCTGAAGGTAATCAGTCAGTCGTGATTTTGACCTACAGTTTAATGTGCTCTCTTGCTATAGTTACAGACATCCTCCTTCTGGTTATGCTCCCTGCTGTGACTAATGGCATCTTTGCAGCTAAAGAGGTGGTTTTTAAAGAAAAACATCCAAGTTTCAGTGCTGTTACTGAGTTAACAGTTTTAGCAAAAACAATGGCACAGCAGTCCTTGCTATGGCCTATGAACCTGACATTTTTTGGGTGCAAATGTGTGCATGTATATTTGTACCCCTTTTCCAAAACCCCTACATACACAGGAAGCAATGATTTTTTTCTGTTACTGTTTATGCAAAGGATCATCAGTGTTGGTATTCACTATTCACAGTGAAGTACATTTGAAGTTCAGCCTCCATTCATAGAAAATAGTCTCGGTCAGACAAAGTTTTTTGAAAACTGAATTATTTTGCACAAATGCAAAAAAAAATGGAAATGAGTTTGCAAAGAATCAGGAACTGAATACCACACAACATACCGAGATCTTAAGGAAGCTTTACAAATCTGATCCTGCAAGTGTGATTTTCCTGAAGATTTTTAAGGGTGACATGAGAAACCATTTTTTAAAGATAAAACTATAAGGATTTTAATGATATTTTGCAAACTACCCCAACCATTCATAACTACTCCTTTTTAAAACACTGTAATGATTGAAGGTAATTCTCCAAACGGAAGAACAGGTGTTTAGGTTTAATGATGAGACCCCTTTAAATAAATAAAATAATTTTTTTTTGTCTGTGCAGATGCTGACAAAAATTTTGGGAAAATGCTACATTCATTTAAATCTCCTTCCCTTGTTTTCACTTTCTAAAAAGGTTCCCTATATCTGTTCACCTCTAAGCCCAATTAAATTCAAGGGCAGCAGATCACAAAGCCTAATGCTTGACCAAAATTTCTACTCTGTGTGGCAAGAAAATCAGCAGAAAGTAGCTCAAGTTTTTCTTTTCTTTGCTATATAAGACTGCAGATGTCATTTGGATACTAATTGGAGTCATTGTACAATCATGTTAGAGGCCCTGTTCTCATTCAGTAGGTGGCAGGTAACATAGTACCTATGTTCTTCAAGAAAAGATCAATGACAAAAAGGTAGTTTTCTGCTGCAGGGAGAAGACAGACAATTAGAAAATCACTATTTGTATTCAATCTCTGTTTACACTGGTTGACCACATCTCTTGCAAGTGCGCATTTCTCTCCAGCTTCAGAAATACACAAATATATCAGCACCAGAAGTCTCCTCTCGTTTTAGTTTGCAATTCAGGACTGCTTTATTAATCAACGCAAGATGCATTCATTGAACTGGATTAATCCTGCATAAGTAATTTTGAAATTTCCTGCTGAAGTTATTTTTCATTTCTGGGAACAAATCATTTATTTGGATTTTCATATATCAGGATCACAGAGATTTGCCACAGTCAGATTTTAATTTTAGTTACATCTGAGCTGGCTTATATATTAGGGTGCATAGTTTTGCATGAGAGCATCTTCTAAAATCTGTAATTGGTGTGGAACACTGACATGCACAGAATACATCTGACAAGGTCCAGAGAGTTAGGTTCAGTTTCGCTGATCAACATCTATGCTGCAGATTAACTGAATCTTTTATGGCATTACAAGCCCTCCAGAATTCATTAGTGTGCTTTCCCTTCCTCAAACCACTCTGACCTCCAGTGCTGCCGTCACTGCTTCCTTGGACAGGACCCGAGAGGCTGAAACAGTGACTCTTTTCCACTGCTGCACTAACAACAGGAATTAGAAATGTGTATCTTAAAACTGCCCTGGAATGTGTGCATTGGCACTTACCTTGGCCTTTTAGCACCACTTGGGATTTCTATCTCCTTTGTCTTTACCAGAAAGCTCTATTTAAATTGAAATATGGTCTCTCCCTTAAAAGCAAGGGAACTAGAGGCCTTTTTTGATGAGTGATTATAATAAAATAGAAACCAGTATATATAATGAGGTTTGGCATAGATTCTTCTCAGAAACTGGCTCACAGATGCAGCTGGCAGAGTAGATCATTCTATTAAAAGCAGCAAGGGGGACAAACACCTGAGGGAAAGCAATGCCAGCTTTTGGGAGGTGGGTGCACAGTACCTTTGAGGACAGTGCTGTAATTAAGGAAAAACATATTTTACAAATGCCCTCTTTGTCATTCTTAAGGGCATGGGTACAGGTTGCAAGTCAACAGCAAGTCAGTCTTCTCACACTTCTCAGCCAGTGGATGGGACCACAGCTCAAGACCAGGGAAGTACCTTCATTCACCAACCTGTTGTCTTCCAGGCCCTGCTCTGCAAAAGTACCTAGGCAAGTTTGTCATGCTGAAGACAAAATGGAGAAGATTAAGGTTTGGCAGGCAGGGCAGCAGAGAAAGGGAACTATGGAACAGTCCACGTGTCCAGGTGCCAAAGATGACTCTCATCAGAGAATCAGAAATGGAAAGGCACTTCCCTCCAAGGCAGCTGGGACCAGGAACTGTGACTCAGCTGCTCTTCTTGTGCTTCCCACCACCAGCATCAGCTCTCCTCCTGTGTCACAGGTGCTGGCTGTGGCTAAGTGCTGGCCACAGCCCAGGCACTGCACAGAGGTGTCACTGGGCATCTCTTTGATAGGTTTTGTTGTGCTGAAGTCTGTAACACTGCAACACCTAAGTACTCTGCTGATTTATCCTTCTGCTTGACAGCTACACCACTGAAAATGATTAGCTGAATACCATCACCCAAGGGCTTATTTAGTTAGTTTCTTGTTTATCTCATGTTGTTTTCTATTGAATTTTCTTACATTTCTCTTCTGCCGTTTGTATTGCCTTTCCTCTATTTTTTTTCCAGCCTTGCTCTGATATGTGCTTCTCAGAAACCATCTTTGCTTCCCTCATTAGTCCTGGTTTTTTCTGTGCTCTTGATCCTCAAAAACTTCCTCTCCTCTCAGTCTTGTTTTCTATTTTTTCCTTTAGTTCTTACCTCTTCTTTCTTACTTTGTTCCCTTCTTTTCTAAATCATATCTCTGCCCACTGCTTCCAGTTTCTCCTCTTCATCCTTCTCCTGCATTACTTAAAAACAATATGCATAAACTTCCCTTCCTTCTTCTGCTGAAATAAACTCAATAATGAAACAATCCTATTCATTGTGCTATCTTACCATGGCTGCTGCTGGCTCACTTCTCCATTCCTCCAAAGATCTGAACAGGATTGATTCCCTCCATCAGAACACTCCTCCATTGTGCCCACAGCCACCCTCCCGTACAGCCCGTACCTGCTGTAAGCACGGGGGCCAGTTTGCTCAGTGCACCCCCTGGTTTGCACAGGCAGGTTCTGGTCCCTGACAAAGGTTGGTAGGCATGAAAAAACAATGCAGGAATAGTAACTGGCATTGATAATGCCCCTGCTTCCTGGTAGAACCTCCTGCTTTTACCTTGTCTTCTCAGCCTGGCAGTACCTCATGTCCCAGCTCCTCTACTGCACACCCACGCCAGCACTTCACCTCCAAGAACTGAAATACCCACAGTTAGGAGGGTGAGTTGCCACAGGAGGAACATTTTTAAGAGGTATGAAGTTGCCACAACAAGCACTAAATTCCCCAAAGCAAGACTGGGGTTAACAAAGCAGTGTCCTTTTCACTTACCTTACCGTGGGACAGAGGAACAGAGTGCAAGGCAGAGGCATTTCACAGGCATGCAGTGGCTTCTGCACTCAGAGCAGGCACAGGGGTGGAGCTTTCCCTGCTGCAAAAGGGTGCTGCTTTCCCAGGCAGCACCTTTCCCTTCTTTCGGGGGAAGACCAACTCACTACAGACCCGCGTTTTACTGCGGTCACTGCACTGACAAGCACTGAGTAGTGATTGGAAAACAATGAGGCTGTTATGTACCACCACAAAATAAAGGAAGTTCACACATCTACATGATAAAAAAAGTTCCAAAGAATTTAATGTAGATATTATTTATACATACACTTTATAAGTAGGAATATGGCAGACAGTTGAATTAGTACATAAAGTTTTATTTAAAGTTTCCCCCCTACAAGCAAGCTTCATTTACACAGGTCTAGTACTGTACAAAATTTACATTCTTTGTGTGACTTATTTAGTTAGCACTTTTTCCTTGGTCATGCCTTCCTGAAAGACAGAAAGATTTAGATACAGTCCTCATAAATCTTTAAATTATCTTGGTAAAAAAAGGAACCATTTAAAAGGACAAGAAGTATCCTTTAAAAATGGTACATTTTAGTAGAGATAGGTGACAGTCAGTGTTCAGTGGCAGACCTTTTAAATGTCATACAAGGTTTCTTCATTTAGTATCTTAACAGTTTCCTTTTTTATATATATTTATATTTATATACTTTCAACAGGAAAGGAAAAAAAAGTCATGATTGCACCAAATATATTTTACAAGGGATCCCTTGGATCTGAACAATATAAATAAATACAAAACCAACTAAGATTGCACTATATAGGAGAAATGGATTGAGATTTCAGGATATACACTCCACCTTTATGAGTTCCTTCGTAATGCTCACTGGAAAACTCCCCAAGGGCACATTCAAATATTAGCATCTTCAGATAATTATTTTGTTTGAACATTTTTTCCAGGCGTGCAGCTACCTCATCAATTGGATTATTGCGTTTGTGTGGTATAAGTCTTTACTGCATTACTCCTATTTCACAAGTTGTGTAATTCTACTGCAAGCAAGGGAGTTGCAATAAAACTGGACTGATGCCAGAGAGAAACAGTCCCATGGTATTTGCTCTCCGTTATTTATATTGCTCTCAAGCATCAATATATAGTGTAATTTCTGTGTACAGTCACCCTTTTTCTGTTTTGCAAAGCAAATAATGAAGTCTTTCTCCCATCTATTGCCTCTGCAGCAGAACCAACCTCCAGCAGCTGCCTGCTCCTTGCTTAATGCACTAGCATTAAGTCCTGTCGTGAAAGGTATGTGCAGGGCTGAAAATGCAGGATCTGAGTGTCTTTTGCCTTTTCTCTAGGACAGCCAGCTACAGCTGGGCAAATTAAAGGCCAGATATTTAGCTGACATAAAGTACATCCATTGGCTTCAATGGAGAGATGTCAGTTTACATCAGTGAAGAGGATGGTCCTGAGAGTAATGGATGCAGCACTGGTAAACCACAGTGGAAGAATTATGCACATACTTTAATCAGCTGCAGATGATTATGTCTGTTAACTGCAAGGTGGTGCAGAATCAGGCTCAGATTTTGTCACTGCTTTTGCAAAGCCAGGACAGAAAGACATAAGCTTAAGACATAGACAGTCTGATTTGTGCAAGGAACTATGACTTCATGAAGCAAGCCCTAAATGCTACTGGTCCCGTGTGGGGGCATTCTGAACTCGCTTTGCAAAGTGTAAATAATTACACAGGCTATAAGGCAGTGGAAAGTGTAGCCTTATATTACTTTGGATCAACAGTAAAA
The DNA here is from genome assembly GCA_013398055.1 of Ifrita kowaldi. Classification (NCBI taxonomy): domain Eukaryota; kingdom Metazoa; phylum Chordata; class Aves; order Passeriformes; family Cinclosomatidae; genus Ifrita; species Ifrita kowaldi. The sequence goes on along the minus strand of VZRS01005772.1, from coordinate 56,843 downwards.
CTCTCTCAGAGCACCTCTTAAGATCAACCACACAGGACTACTTTAACTACTTACCAGTGTCTCTCCAAAAATGTGCATAAGCATTTCAGCGTTCAAAGCAATAAATTTATGATTAAATGCAGTCTTCTTGTCTTTGGAAAGAACTAGCACAGATGCTGATATCTAACAGGTTAGTGAAAAGGAAGTAAGGTTTCTGGGGCTTCATCAAGTGGTCATAGAAATAACTTACTTTACAAAGCCAAATTTTAAGCTGTAGGATCCAAATGCTCTTATACTAATGCAGAAACAGTCATTCCATGTGATTTCAGTGAAATAACTCTGACTTTACACAAGTGTGATTAGAAGAATTCGATCCTAATCCCTAAGCCGCTATTGCAAGAAGTGCTCTGTAAAGCATAGCTTTCATTGTAGTCTGCTTTCTGCTGCACTTGCACATGGGGACTTTGAAGGCAGAGTGTATTAGTCGCCAAGCTGTGCAAAAACTGAATGGTATTTCTTTACCTTTTATAATCTTCTGATGCTGTGTTGCTTGCAGAGCATATGAAGTAGTTGTAGGTTAGGATTACAGAGGAGGAGACAATTCTGCAATGCAGTGTGAGCTTTTCACTATCTGAATTCTGAAGCATTCATGAAAACAACATCCTCATGACTTCAACACAGATCACATGCAGGTAGATACAATGCACAATACTGATCTTGTCTCTTCAGGCTGTATTTGAACAGTTAGCCATCTTTTTTTTTTTTTAAAGTTAAATTTGACGTGAGGAGTGTCTCTGCAGCAGGAGAAGTTTAAATCAGTCTGAAATGGCAGTCTGTCAGCGTGTAATGTTCGGTGTGTTTTAGCTACTTGCTTCGTAAGACACCAGCACCTATCTGAGATGGGACAACACTTGGTTTTTCTTTTCTTTTTAGTTTGCTCCTAAAGCATAAACATGGAATGAGGGGTCAATTATGGTAGCTTTAACAGGAATTCTGTTCTAATAAAATATTTACGTCACCCGTCATTATTTTCCCAAATGCACTCAGTGTTCGTGTCAGTGCTCCTGGCCCATCACTTGTTGTACGGAACGCAGGCCGGCAATACCACAGTCGAACACGCAGGTCCTGCAAGGGGCTCCGCAACGTCTCCTTCCAGTTCTGTCCAAGTCCCTTTCTCAGGACTGTAGCAAATAGTAGAAGATTTGTAGGCTCCCTGTAGTAGAACAAAATGTCATATTAAATGTGGCTTTGGTAAAATCCAAGTCACACGTCAGCTCTAAAGATACTTCAAAGTGACTCTTGGTCACTCTAACTTAGAAGCTCTTCAAGAGGTTTGGTTTTTTTTCAGCAGTCAGCCTCTGGAAATCAGTCCCCTCATAAGCAGAGCTCTAAGCATACAGTCCCATCAATCACTTTTCCAAAATTCCTTCTGATTTTTAAATTACTCCATATTTGTGAATACAGTCGAATAATAACTTATCTAAATAGAAAAGCACAAAGGTGAAAAAACACTCCATGTTCTCCACAAGCTGAATTCAACCCGAATCTTCCCCTGCAGCTACTTCCCCTCTCATCTCCTCTCCATCCCATCTGCATATTCTATGGACTGGCCACAAGAACTCAGATGGAAGAGAAAGTTGGTGGTAGAAAGCTGGTACACACCATACTCCAGCTGTAGCCTCCTACAAGGTAAATGCTGTCATCCAGGACTGCACAGCCAGGGCCACTGCGACCCTCCAGAATAGGAGTCTGGAGGATATTCCACTGGTCACCTTTTGGGTCGTAGCATTCCACAAGCATTACGTCGAGATGGGAGAAACCTGGATGAGGGCATTGAAGAAAGAGAACATGTGTTATGACATATTGTTTTATTACTTGGTTTACTGTTAAATCTATTAAATTACAATTACAATTACAATATTACAATTATAACATAATTGTTAAACATTTTTCTAGAAAATATCTTCATACACATCTAAGCCAACTTCTGTAACATTAATGCTTCATTACTTCAGTTCAAATAAATCTGCTGAAGGCTTTTTACCATTAGTTCTACAGTCTTCTACAAACCATGAGTCCATAGAAAACCTGACCAGATCAGGAAACACTCAGTAATAACTCATCAGTGATGAAAGCAGATTCAAGCAAAATTCTTCCATGTCTATCAGTGCTAATACAAGTTTGAACATGTAGGAAGAGACTGTCCTAGCAGTATTCCTCAAAAGTAAGCAGATCTAATCTATTAAAAAATGAACAGGTTGAATTTTGTTCAGAAATCAATGTCTAACAAGTCCAGGGAGAGCTTAGACAACCGATGCCACTTGGTTCTAGAGGGACAAAGTGCTTAGCATTTGGACATGATGTGCAGGACCAGTTTCAATTTTCCAGCTGATTTAAGGTATACTCTAAAGCACACAGCTGGAGTAAAGTCTTTAAGGCAACAAAAAATGTAACCATAAAAATGGTGGTCCCATCCTTCCCTGGTAGGCCAAAAAATGTCCAAGTAACTGCTGCTGTTTGATCACCAAAAGGCAGAGGGGTCTCAGCTCAAGATTCTCAAGCTGTGTCAATGAACATGAATTAAGTAAGCTGAACACAGACATTGAACACAGGAGTCCTGGTTCCTGCTCCAATATTTAGGCAATTCCCTACCTCAATCTACCTTCCTTATCAAAGCACTGCAGTAAAATTATGACTTTCTTAATAATGTGAGGTGCTTTACTTAACCCTTCTGTCTTCTCTTCAAGGTATAACAGCAAAGGGTATTATTTCTGCAAAAAGGAGTACTTGGTGATATTGGCACTTCACAAGGAAGCTGCTTGCTAGGATATTATTCATGTCTGGAATGAATATGAAATAATATGAAGTAATTCATAATAATATGAAATAATTCTTTGCTGCTGTAAGGTTTTCAAGGGGCCATAAAAAGGCCACTGCTGTGCACCCAGAGCCCGTCGAAAGCTCTGTAACAAACTGCAGTATGCACATGATCAGCAGTGACGTGATAAAGGCACTGCTAACACTACTACACAGCTCCAGCTTCACAAAGGAGGGCTTTGCCATGGAGTTCTGCTATTCCCTGCCCCTGGAGAATTTGTAACATTTCATCCACACCTCAGTCCCCTCCCTCCTCTCTGCCCTTGCAGTTCTTCCTTTTGTTTCACTGTATAGGAGAAACCATTTTTTTCCAAAAAGTCCTTTTACCAGACAGCCTGGATGTTAAATACCTCTCACAACAGTGAGCAGTTCAAACATAACAAAGGCACCCAGGGCAACAGCTGTAGAGGCAAAAATGCAAGGCTTATTGGAAGTAGGTGAAACTGTGTGAAAAAAAAAAGAAGGTGGCAGAATAGAAGCAATTCAAGCCTCTGCAAACCAAAGCATGTGCTTTAGCTAGGGGAGAGCTGTGAAAGGTTTTAGTTTTGTAGAAGGAAAAGCCAACACTGAGAAGCACTGAAACCTACAAAATTTGCAGGTGTTCAGGTGCAAGCAGCTTTTGCCCTCTCCACCTCATAAGGTGCAGTCCATAAACACCCACCACAGCTGAGGGGGGGAGTGGAGGCACAGCAGCTCTGAACCTGCCTGCAGGGGTTTATGCACCAGTACTATTTATCAGGGAAAATTTACATCAGGGACTGTGTCCCCTGCATGCTCCACAGACACTCTGATCTCCAAAAGCAGCCTGTGGCTTTGCAGTGTCATGGGGCCCTGGGTACCAGAGTCAGACATGACCTGGTCTTGCTGGCACTTAACACATTTTTTCACTTTTTCTTCTATATTATGATCTTCTCTTTTGTTGTTGGGAGTCTTTTATTTTTTTCATTTTAAACTTTAAAGGAGAAAGAAGAAAAAAGTGAATATAAACTATTAAATATTATCACGGGACAAAGGAGCAGGACGTGTGCTTTTTGTCTAAGTGGCTGGATTAAGAAGCATCTTTAACAGCAATGACATATAGGTATTAAGATTAAAACACCAGATGCCTAAGCAATAGTTATTTTAATATGAGACCTTTCAAAAGATGAAAACAAGAGACCTCTAAAAAGAATTATAATAAACAAGCTACATTTAATACTAAAAAGGGATTTAAAGAGCCTAGTCCTAATATTTAATGGCTGGAAGTTTGCTTTTTTTTTTCTCTCTTCATTAAATCAGGAGCTTGTTTTTGTGTGTTGCTCTGAATAAAGCTCTCTTTAACTGCACATTTTGGAAAATGATTTACAGAGGAAAATATTGCTGGTACTTTCGGGTCAAAGAATAATCTGTTTGTTTCATTGAATTCTTGGTAATGACAAATTGTCCATGCCTTTGAGTAATGGAAGCTCCCATTTTTATTATCTAAAACATTCATTACTCATATATTTAATGTACTGTTATAATTTTAAAATAATTTGCATAAAATGTTTTTAAAATTGCTGGCTCAAGTGTCCTGTTAAATTGTGTTGCTTGGTTTTTCATGTATTTAACAGTGACTGTCTAACAAAAATATTCTTTATCAGAGATGTGGGACGCTGAGATAGTTTTTTGTTATTAAAAATGTGACCTTTCAAATGGTTTCCTCCAATTGCATACAGTCGATCATTCATTACAGCCAAAGTGTGGATTGCTCGTTTTGTGTTCATGTCCTGTTTTCGGGCCCACACGTCCATCACAGGGTCATAGCAGTACAGCCAGGGGACGTATTCTCCGTTGTGAACACCTCCTGCAAAGTAAATAACACACCAGTTAATTAATATCCATAAAGACACTGTGCTGCAGCAGGAATTTAGCTCTCTTGTTTTGGGGTTCTGCGTTTTGTTTGGGCTTTTTTATGGTGGTTTTGGGTTGGTTTTCTTGTCATATAGCAGGAATTATACAAGACACTGGCCTGAAATATATATCTTGCCATTGTGAACAGCTCCTGCATGGGCTGCCAAGGGTTGTGGTAACGAAGACACGTAACGCCACTCGTTTGTCTCCAGGTTGTAGCACTCAACGCTGGACAAGTAGCCAGTTTCGTTTCTTCCACCGATCACATACAAGTTCTTGTCAAGGCGGCAGGCGTAGAAACTGGCTCTCCTGGAGGACAGGGCAGAGCAGAACAAAACAAGCCAACAACAAACCAATTAGCCACGTCAAACATTTTTTTCCCCTCTCCAGTTGACTCCCTGAACTAAGAGAGCTGCTCCTTCAAATGCTACATCAGAGAGAAGTGTCCTGGAGCTTCACATGCTTACAGCTATCCTAGAGACTGTGGCTGCTTTGCTAATCAAATATACACGCCACATCAAAAAATACTTCATTTTTTGTGTCAAAACAATTAGGCACACATAAAACTGCCAGGAAATACCTCTTTTCAAAGCTGTTTGTTGCTTTTTCACACCCGTGAAAGATAAAAAGGTGCTCATTAATGTTTGGGGCATTACCTTGTAAGGGATATAACAACTCAGTAACACAAAGTGAAAAATGAGGTAGATAATGTAACAATAATAAATTATCTTGACATTCACTTTCTTTATGGTCCTTCAAGGGTCATTGTTCCCAATTTACTAAGAGAACCACATCATCAAAATTTTTCTTCAATTATCATTTTTTCTTCCTTCTGCAGTACCGCAAATAGAACAACTTTCCTTACGCTAGCTGCAACACTACATTTCCCCCCTTTAACTCAAAAGAGGTCTGTCTCCATCCAACTAACCCTGAGAAAACTTTTTAGCCACCTGTCTGCTTTTACATGCAACTCAGGTGTGCAGGAAAAGAATTAATTTTTCTGGCCAGGACTGTTGGGCATATATTAGTTTGTCTTCCTCGTGACTCCAAAATTAATGCTGAGTGTTTGTTGCTGAAGTAAAAATTGAGCAGTAGACGATTTTGAGAGACCCTTGTTGGTGTAATCCACTCTCAGGGAAAGCTCCCTGGATCATTCAACAGCAGGAAGGTTTGCTAGAGTAGAGACTTTTAATTTTAACTGCAATAACATGAGAAAAAAAATTGCAGAAGAGCACAGCTGGGCTAGGATGAAGATCTGTACAAAATACTGAATTACAAGAGTTGCCAGTCCCCAACATAAAGTTTTCTCCTGGGTGAAACCACAATGACATGGGAGACCAGAAATAAGCAGGCAGGCCAGGTACAGCAAGGTGTAGCTCTGACAGCTCCTGCAAAGCAGGCACTCTGGAGTGTGGCTGTAGCTTGGCAAACCCTGCTCTGTGGCTCATTCAATGCACTCTGGTTTCTGCCCAGGTGCTTTAATTTGAATCTGGGAGCAGCTGCATATCTCAGTCCTGAATCATGCAGTAAATTTTGGGGGCTTGATGGTCACTGCACCACCAAGGACTTGAACCTGCAGATCACTGCAAAGCATGTGGATGACCAGTGGTACACACAAAGCTCAGCATCCTCAATGAACAGCTTTGGTATGTCCAACTCCTCCTCAGGCTTCCTGAGAGCCATCCCATGACCAGCTGAACTAGCAAAGTCTGGTGTGCCCTGTCCCTAACCTGACATCTAGCCAGGCATGTTCAGGAGCATTTCCTTCAGTGAAGGCAGGAATAAGTTCTTGCTCTTTTTCACGGCTACCTATTTTCACAAAGTTTGTAGCACCCTTTGACGTTTTGGAGAAATCTCCCTCTTTGTTAAAAGTGTCTGAGACTGGCTGGTGGTTTATAAGTTGCAAGAGAGGTGAGGCAGACACCAAGAGATACAGCCATGGAAACAGCAGGGCTGGCTGGGTGTTCAGGGAACAGATTGGATGCACCACTGCCTGTTTCTGACCTTATTTTTTGGGTTTGGTGCACACCTGACAGGACTCCTCACCAGCCAGGGTCACTGAGCACCTCCTGTTCACTTCTTTGCTTTCACCTTGCCTGCACATGGGCAACTTGGACCATGTGGGACAGCACCCCTTGCTGAGTGGGGCTGGGACTCCACCACAGGGAAGACTTCTGAAAAAAACCATGGAAACAGGAGGACAGGAATACTGGCAAGTGTCTCCAGATCCACTGATGAATTAAAAAAGACCATTTAATTTATCTGTCAGTGGGCAGATAGAAGCTGATGGCATATTTTGCTTTGCATGGTCGGGCAGCAAATTGTGCATCTATGTTTTTAGCCTGATATTCTATGGAAACAAAGCTAATTTGATTACACTGTACATGTACCCATGTCTGCCTACTGTTGTCTCTTAAAAAAAACCCTGCTGACTGATTCCACTCTAATTTGACAGAGGCTATAGGTGTTACAGGCATCAAGTGTGTATAAGCTTTCTGAGAATATGTGATGGGCCTGAGGCAACACAGCCCACAGTTGCCCCAGAAGTTGGAAAAGCTGCAGAGGTCACCTCCTATTAGACATGAGAGAGCCTGCATAGGCAGGTACACATTTTTCAACCCTCCTGTGTCCAGCAGCCACAGGGTGCCTCTTGTCAGTGCTCCCACGTCCACTCGTCTGTCCTTGTGCACCTTCTCTGGTGAGCCCATTAACAAACTGGTCTCAGCATGTTTTGCCTTTCTTTTTTTTTTAAATTCAGGTTTAATAAACAGAGGTAGACACAACTTGCATGCATTATTGTCTTAACTAGGATTTCACTGACAGTATTCTGTACGTGTACTCCTGGTTTCATCCACACAGTGTCACTATAAGGAGCAAAAATGAAAGCATCAGCATACTTCACTCTTCTGCTTGGATGTGAACATGCACTCAGTGGCTTCTGTCACAAATATTTTAAGCTTTTTGGGTTGTTTTAGTTTTTAGTGATACAGTGTGTAAGGGCATGCTGTTACAGTGTGCAAAGGCATGCTGTCAAGTGATGACTTTTAAAGTGCTGTAAAATATGATTCAGATTAAACTATAATACAGCAATCTTTGCATTACAACTTTCCCCTCAATACTGGGAAGACACTATCCATTCTAATCAGATAACTAGAATGTACCTCAGGATCTGAATATGGATAATAATTATTTCGTGATTTTCTTCAGGACTTGAAAATACTCGATGTTCACTGGTCTCTGAAATGCTTTTCCTTCACACCCCTTCACCCAACCATCAACCCAACCAACTTCTTCTTTCAAGTATACACATATAAAAGGGAAGATTTTCCTCGTGATTTTCACACATGATGAATTTATGCCCTGAAACACCACACAGAACTACCAGTCTGAGGTTTAAAGTTACCAATGTTGTTACCGATTGTTGCAATATCTGGGCCTGAGTTCAGAGTCACTTACAGAGTGCATGCTTTGCTTTTTAAAAAATAAATAATCTTAAGAGGGGTGGACATTACTATTATTAAAGTCACAGACAAAAATAAAATGTGAAATTGTTTCATCTCTTTTTCTGTGCCTTTTCTGAGCTCATTCAGCTTCCGAGACTACACTGATCTGCTCACTTCCCACTTCCACTTGTGCTTCTTCAGAACCTGGTGCAATGCCATGCTTTTTGCTGGTCTTCAAACAAAAACTTTTAACTCCGAATGCAAGAAAAAGCAAGTTGTTTTAAATGTTGTTTTGTTCCATGCACCTTGAAAAGCTCTGTGTTTTGAGCTGGCAAGATGCAACAGTTCTGACTGAAGTGTCCAGCTGAGGCTCAGACCACAAGTTCAGATACAACTGCTACAAAGATTGCTCCTTCAGTAGCCATCATAGTCTCACTGAACTGCACTCCAAAAACCTTCCTGTTGTTATGGCATCATCAGGCAGATGTGTATTTCCAAAGCTTATGAGTCACTTGCTGGTTCTCTAAACAACAAACTCCTGAAAATAGTACATACTTCTCAAAAGCATCTGTTTTTGAGATGTTCTTCAAATGAAAAGAAACCAAACTTGGCTTTAAAGAAAATACACTGGTGACATTGAATCCATAATGGGATTAGACTTTTCTTTATAGCTCATACAGTAAAATCAATCAGATATGGATTTTGGCATGTGAGATAAAAGTTTACTTATCAAATATTTCATACAGATTTTCGACTTGAGAATATACTGCCTGTGAACGAGTCCCACATTTACCTGGCAGTCATTTCAAAGGAGCTATTATAGTCTATCTACCCAATTATTCTCAGACTAAAATTCCTAAGTAGGTTTTGACTTGATGGACCATAATGACTCAGAAAAACCCATTAAACAGTCTGTCTTGTCAATGGTGCCTGCATTATGCCAGCAGAGACAGGGCATGACCCTGTACTCCTAGCAGGGGGAAAACAGCCTGTTGACTTTAATGGGAACTTTATCTCACTAAAGGAGCTGGGAAAGAAAACCGCATAAAAGCTCGCTCTTGTTCGTATGATCTTTGCAAACTGGGCCACTCCATACCTCTGAAAGCTGCAACAACTCTGAGGAAGACATTAGGACTGAGCAAACAAACCATCAAAAACATTTTAGAAACAGATTTTAAAATCCCTGTTTTCCAACAACAACCCTCGTGCTTAGAAGCCTTTAAAGAAAAACAACGGGCAAGCCCATGAGCTATGTATCCTGAACAAAAGAGGTGACAATTAACGTCATAGCAAAGCCTCCTGCAGCAGGAACTACGGAGGAGTGGACCACTGTATTTCAGTACCTCTGTAAGGAGCTGTGGTGCTCATACATTACAGTTTATTACAGACAGGAGCACAAAGCGTAGCTGAGTTTCTGCCTCTTGGCTGAAGGCAGCAGCTCCCACCAGAGCACAAGGCCAGTCGCCCACCACACAGTTTACCAGGGAAACACAACTGGCCAATGTGGAGGTAGAAAAATTCCTACTGCCTCCTTTCTCCAACCCTCAGCTGCCTACTTCTGCTTTCTGTAGTTTGCCAGCCAAATAAACCCAACTGCTCAGCCAGCCGCCAATGCCCCTCAGGAATTTTGCTTGGAGATACCCAGAGGACCTAATTAGGACTCAGATTAGGCTCCACAGAAGAGGTCCAGGCTCCACACAAACACCAGTCAGTCTCCCAGTCAGTCTCCCAGATCAGCAAGGATGACTGGCACGGTGATGCCCAATCTGATGCTCACCTCCTGTCTCCCCCATGCCAACACCTAAGCTGGCCGTGACTCAGTCTAGGAAGCTGAACCAGAGGGGAAGGTGTCCCTCTGTTTTAAAGTAAACAATGACAGCTGTGAAGGTTATCCCACAGTGCTGGTGGGAATGAGGGAGAAGGCTGGGTGCTGCCAAAGCAGGGACTTACGTCAATCAAACTGAATCTCGAACAAAGGTCCTTCAAAAATTCTGCAGACTGACACTTTACCCCTGGAATTTTGAAAAGACAGCCGTATTTCCAAGCATCTCATAAGACACACCTTGAATCACAAGGCTGCACTGAATTCAATATATTTATGACTACCAGACACCTGAATACTGTAGACAGTCAACAAAAAAATAACTGTAATACTGACATGGAATAAAGAAAGCATTTGAGGGAGATACTGTGAGATCTTTTGTACATGGGATCCATGAGAAGATGGGTGTTGAACTGAAGGATGGACACTGAATATTTTCTTCAAATAACATTGTAACTTTGGATCTTCTGATTTTGAGATTCTTCTTATGAAACATGCATCATTCAGTTCAGGTTTATGGGATTTTTTTCCTGTCAGGGTAGGATTTGGGATCCACACTTAAGTTTACGTCATCTTTACGAGTCATTGCTCAAGTCCACGTCCATCTTTGCTTTTTGGTTCACAGCAAGATTAAAACATGAGCTACTCTAATATGCATTTACTGACAGCAACTTCACTCAAAGACCACCTAGGATTAAGAGTCCTCTGACAAGTGGAGACATGTTCAGGAGAGCTTTTCATAGCTGGTGTGGTGAAACAGGATGGAGTCAACATGTGAAGGTTTCAGTTCCCTCTAAGATATCTGACTATAATTACTGCTTGTTTACTGCAAACTCATCATGACACTTCAGTCAGGGAACATGACAGGTCACTATGGAGACTTCAGGAAAATCCTTCAGACTGTACTCAGGCAACCAGTAATTGCATAAAGTCCATGGCTATTTTGCATGAGTTAGCACTGCAGGACTTGGCACCTGGAGTTCTGAATTTGAAAAGTTTTAAAAATTAGGAGACAAATGGGACAAAATTGCATGCTGCAGTTTTATCTGTATTTTCAATGCTTCTACAGGCCTCCTTACTCCCAGAACCAGGCCAAACCTCAGCTGCTCCTAGGATGAGAAAACAGAAATTGAAAAACACATAGCAGGTTTTTACCTCTCTTGCATGGGTGGAAGTTGTATCCAGCTGTTAAACCTGGGATCGTATCGGCTAACAAAGTTTGTACTGTGTTTCCCTGTAAAGATAGATTATTTTGACACTCAGCTGTTTGTTTCATGTATTTAACATCATGATTGTAATATATATTACATATAGTTCACAAGTTGACACCTTTTACGAAGGGTTCCCCCTTTTACAACAATGTATGATTACACTATGTGTACAGTAATAATTCAACAAATGGGGCACTGCAAGGTTTGAATTAGCAGTCACTAGCAGTAAAAGCAGATAGCGATTATTCTTGGTCTTTGTAGTAAGATCCTGAAAATGTGTATTTAAATTTACTTATACATGCTGTGGTATTTTCACAGCCACAATAAATCACAGCACTAAATAAAATTACTGCCCAAAAGAGGGCATCCCCATGGTATTTTTGTGACTCGGCTATTTTGTGTCAGGTAAAAAAATTAAAGGGAGAGCACATGCTTTTCTTTCTCCTCACATCATCTCTGTGTGGAACATGGCAAAAACCCTTTGTGCAAATAACCAGGAGCTGCATAAGCCATCAGCATGGGGTATGCAGTGTTTGCACTAGATGGTTTATTCTACCATGTACTTTCAGTGTAAGTTAGAAGGAATTACAGATGTGCATCGAAGGGGGAATACACTCTTAAGAGTTTTATTCCAAGTGTGTTAGCTAAAATACGAAGCATGAGCAACATACACCAGCTAACTAGCTTCTCCCTGCTGTCAAGCCCAAGAACTGTGTTCATGTCTTCACAATATTAAGATTTCACCTTATTTTACATGCAGATTGACATCAAAGCAAGAAAACTGAAGCAAGAGAGTGCATGGCAATTTCCTGTAACACCTGAGACTTCAACAGATGAGCATTTTGAAAACAGAAACCTTTGTTTATGTATGTGTGACTAAAAAATTGAATTAGAGGCTTCACAGGCCAGCAGAATAATCTAACTGCGTATGTCACAGTTCTATAAATGGTCACTGGGCATTCTACAAGGTGAATATTTTTGCATCAGACAAGGCTCTGCAGGATTGGCTTGCTTTGCCTGCTTCATTCCACACTTACTTCACCATGTGTAAATAGTCCATCAAGACTGGAGAGAAGAATAACAATACAGCTAGAATTTGTATTCATAATAATTTAAGATCATGTTCTACAAGGAAACAGAGAAAGAAACCATGCTGACCACTCTGGAAGTAAGCTGATTTCCTCGCTATGTTATAAGCATGTTCTATATGAGGAGGGTAAAGCAGAAGACTGATGAGTAATGCAGCATCTCCCTTCTAATCTAGCGTAGTGCCTACCAAGGACCACGCTGAGCACACTCAAAGACATGACCATCTCAGCACCATCTCCAGACACAGGGTGAGATCCCCACACTGTAAGGGCAACTGGCCATCCTGCCACTGAGCTTAGTGAAGTGAGGCTTTGCTCTTGGTCTCTATCTGGATTCCTTTAGTCTACACAGACAATTTAGAAAAAGAGGCATCGAGAGCTATAGATTCAGTAAGCAGCAAAACAGTAACAGCAACAGGCTCTAGGTTTCACTAAGACATTTACTAATCTACTTGTATTTTGAAAAGCAGAAAGTCAAAATAATAATTGATCCTAAGTTTAAACTTCTATTTTTTTTCATTTTTTTCTAGGTTTTAATGCTGCTGTATTCACTACACCTCACAGAGCTACTGGAACTTCAGTGCTCATTAGTTATACAGCAGCTTCTCCATTGTTGTCATACAAACCTATAAAATTTGGGGACCTTGGCTGTCTAACACAACATGTCATACACATGCTCACTACAAACACCACGTATGTAGAAGATTGTAAAGTGCAGGGTAGAAGAAGGGTTTTGCAAGCCTACAGTGGGAACGCAGGATCCAAGTCTGGGTCCTTCACAGGAAGGGAGATGAAATCAAACTAGAGCAGGCAGAGAGAAGACCTACTGTGGCAGCAGGAGGAACAAAAAGTTTACCTTATGGCAGGAGACAAAGAACTTGACCTGTTGCACCTAGAAATACAAAGGCTGAAAGGGGGTGGGAGTGCTGTCTGTAATGCTTCAGAGGAACAAATCTCCATGAGGGGAAGAACTATTAAACTAAAGGCCAGCCTTGGCATGAGAACAAGGCGATTTAGACAGTCAAAGAATAAATTTTACTGGATACCAGAATAAGGCTCCTAGTCATTTAGAGCAATCGGATTCTGTAACAGCTTTCCAGCAGGAGTAGTGGGGGCTAGAAATCCAACTGCTTTTCAAATGTAGCTTAGAAAATTTACAAAATGGGACTATATGATTCCTGTGATTGCAGGAAAAGGACTTGATGACCTACTTAATCTGCCTGGTTTGACTGCAGTTTAAACCTGGACTTCAGTTTGAAAGAGAACTCTGTCTATTGCCTCACTCATCTTTCAGGAGATTGCCCATGTTAGGATGCACCTGTCAGAATACAGAACTTGGGACAAGTGAACAGAAATCAGGATTAGCAAATCAGGATGATGGGACAAAAGGAGGCAGATGCTGTTCTCTGCTCTGCAGCCGTGCCAAAGGGTGATGGGCTCTGAAGGTTATCAAGCTGGTCTTAAATCCATGCCTGTGTTGTGCACCCTGCTTTCATTAGTGTTTACTCATGCAAGAACCCTTGTGACTGGAAAGGCATAGCCATTGGAGGATGTACAAAAGTGAGAAAAAAGGTCTCCCATACTTTCTGGGCTGTCAGGAAGTCAGTGGAGCACAAAGGAGGTGTGAGCACTCCTTAGGGTCCACGCAGTTTCTCAGGAACCAGACGGTCTGATGGCTAAAGCAATGTCTTTCCATTGCCACCATCTCCAAGAGAATTCTTTGCATTGGAAAAAAAACACCTGGAACATTGTCATTTGAAGCAGAAGCTCTGTAAAGCCTTGGCAAGATGGTTCCTGGCAGGTCCATCTGAAGTCCCTCCTGTGCTCTGAGGATAGCAGAGGAGGTCCTTAACATAAATTCAAGTGGGTATGTGTGAGCTGCTCCCATGTAGCTGCACGTTTAGAGCAAATTGGTTTCAAGAAAGAATATGCCCAGCAGTAGCACAGGATGTAGTTTACGATTTGAGGTAGACTTCCAGTGACAAGTAAGATCTGTTTGATAAAGAGATTAGTATAGCAATGCTCATATCTCTTTTACTGCTATCTTCTCTACAGAAAAAAACCCCGCACTGGTATTCACAGGACAGGGAAGTTGGTAGATGTCTTCAGCAACATCTTCAGCTCAGGAGCTGATCCAGATCTAAGAAATCTCAGACCTTAGATACTATTCATCTCACAAACAACTGTGTTTGATTCCCATCTCAAATGCACGTATATGGGGAAGGATATGTACCCCTTCTACCATGTCTCCATCACCTTGCAAGTCAGTTACCACATCTTTAAAATGTGGGTAATTATACTTCTTTTCTTTTACCCTTCATGTGACATGGCCATTTAATTATAAACTGTCTAGAACAAAGTCTGCCTATCCATATGCCTACCACCAAATACAACAGGGCCCTCACTGGATGGATGTGGCCAACGAGCCTAAAAGAAATTGTCATTAGTGATACTGCGCTGTCTCCTGTTTCAAATAAAGGACACTCAACAATAGAACTCAAGGGCCCTTCTCCTAAGACATATAGTGATATTCTTAACTACATCAGAAACATGCTTATAGGGTGGCCTGGATTGTTTGTCTCAGGTTTTAGGGAGTGAACAGATGTAACAATTTTCTATAATTTGGTTTAGTGCAGATGCTGAAATGGGGCATTCACAATAAAATATATGCAGTATATGTAATTTCAGCTGGATCCTCTGGTGTTTTAAAGTAAAAATGTGTACCTGCAAGCTGTTTTATGGTTTCTCAGTCATAATTATCTCTGTTACACAGACTGCTACAACTACAACTCTTTCTTCATGTGCAAGCTTTTTAACAATGTCTTGACAATTCTGTGAATTTTGCAAGGCATGGTATTCTCCTTTTGCTTTGCTCAGAAGCCTGTTAAATTGTTTAATTTCTCTTTGCGGTAAATTTATGAAGTAATCAAATCAAAGAAGGTAGCAGCAGATAATCTATATGAGAAGCTCTTGCACAAGACTGAAAAAAGGATCAGTTTAAGAATCTCAAGTCTAGATAATTAACACATTAACAACTTGAGCTGCGAGTATCTTGTTTGACAATAGAAAAGAAGCATTCATCTACTGCAATTGCATTATTATATTATGACTGGAAGGAGACTGGAAATGAAGGTTAAAATTCTTAACAGCTGCTGCCTGGTGCATGCACTTGAAAGAGTCTGTTCTGCTGCCTGTGGCATTTCTCAAGGGATGTGGAAGCTGATGAATGACAGAGATGCTAATGCTCAAGTACCAGATATTTATTACATCAATACCAAAGAGTAGCCTTTACTAAGGTTCAACAATTAGGCTGAGGGTCCTCAAAATCCCTTGCTAATCACTACATCAGCTGACCTGAAAGACAGGAAGGCACAGGAAGGCAGATGCTCCCTCTGCCTTTGAGTATTCTGTACATACCATTAGGGTTCCACTGGTCTTCTCCTCCCAGCACGAACAAGAAGTTTTCCACTTCCACAACACAGTGATGGGCACTGTTGTATGGCATAACTGCAAGCAAAGCAAGAATTCTTTGTCAGCTCAGGATACTGATTTTATCAAATATTTCCTCTTTACCATCTGTATGAAATAATATGAGAATGAGTTACCCCAAGCATATACATCCACTGACTTAGCAGCAGACAAAGCCACTTATTAGTAAACTCATGCAATTCAATTTTGCAAATAAGTAAGGAGAAAATCAGGGATTCTGGTCCCTCAGTGCCCCCTCACCTGCCCAAGTACCATACAGGGCACTCTAAAAAGAACTTGTAAAAAGGGGTGAGGTTGCATGATATTTCCATCAAAATAAGCAGATGCTAGGAATCCTAGTATGCTAGAAAACATTAAAAAAACCTCAGCCCAGCTTTGTTCTGCTGGTAGTGTTTCCACAAGAAGAATCAGTATGTTCAGTAGCTTTCTATTACATAGCAATGAACAAGCTGCATTTCCATATAGTTTTAAGTTTTTAAATTAAGGTCCTGCTGATTTAATGCCTTTTCCAAATGTATACGCTTAATTTCCTGTACAATGTTATTAGCAGCACAATCACACATCTTCTATTCATCTAATCAGGAAGCCCTTTGTTAACAAAGATCAAAACTGTGGTATTAGGTTTGCAGTATCCTTTTTTTGGGGGGGAGGTATTGTGATTACCACGGACCAGCTACAGATACAAACATCTATTTCTAAAAATTTACCTTTTCCACTGCAAATGCTAAAATGCAAAAATAAGGATTACATGTACATAATACACACATATTATTGCAGTGTGCCACACCCACTATAATGATATTATATGGCAAATGTAAACTTACACAGCATTAGTTACCATACCACATAGAGTAGTTTTGGCCCAGTGACACCAGTAGGAAAAATTATGTCCTTGTTCAGCTCATCATATGGGCACCTTAAATCTAGGTGAGGACAAATGGGGAGGTGATGTGCATGTACAGGCAGGGAACTTATTGCTTGACACGGATCAACAGAGCACTTAGGAAACCAGTGCAGTGGGAAATCAATATGACTCAGGGCCAGCTCTTACTTTGTGCTCTTTTGCCAATGCCAAAAAAAAAAAAGAAAAAAGAGGCAGCCTATCTCACACTTGGATTATTTTGGGTGATATATCTCTCATTTCATTTGTTTTATTATCTTTTATTTTTCTCGGAATGCAGTTGTGCAGTATAGCATATGCAAATAATAATAAGAAGAAATACGCACAGCTTTGCTATTTAAGACACATTTTCTTAAAGATCAAGTGGGCTCATTTAAGCTTCTTACTGAAGTTTTTGCCTAGGCAATGATGAATAAATAAGGTATGTTTTTAGTTTCTAGTAAAGGTCGAGTATCTTTTTCATAGTCTGTGTTCTTACAAGTCACATAAGTGAAGCAGTTCTTAAATTAGGCAGCCAGGTACAGTGAAAGTTCATTAATTAAGGTTATTTGTTACTGGTTCACTTTCTATTAACTGGGAACTAATCTTATACTAGACATTGCAAAAGATTTTATATTACCTAGAGATTCCTACAGTAGGATGAAAGAATGAAACTGGTTTTTGCTATCTTCTGAGACACCATATCATCATTATCTGACTTTTTAGTCTTAGACACTTTCCTATTTTAAAATCTTCTCTCTCAAAATCACAGAACTTTTCTTGATTTTGTGGATTCTTGTAGTAAATTAGGAATTTGGTCTCCTATGAGAAATTTTCTGCCTTCCTTAGATGCTTTTTGGGACCCTTCCACTCAAGATGAGACTCCCCAGGATCAGTCTGCAAGGGCTTCAATTTTTAACTAATACAATGCTCTATTATGGTTTCCAATTAAGTCCAAGCTGGTGGTTGCACCCTCAACCTCTTCTGCTGGTCAGTCTGGAGAGCTCCAGTATTTATAGAAAAAACTGCAGGTAGCACACATGCATATTTTTCACATTGTGTTTTCACTTTTGCAAACATTTGTGTTTATTTATCCACCATATTGACACAAACAGGGCCAGTAGAGGAAGAAATTCTGCTTTAAGCTTTTCTGCTGTTCCCATGCATATAACGTATGCAGTAAGACTCCCATAATTATTATGATAATTAAACCTTGAAAACTAATGGCTTAATCCTGGCTCCTACTGAAATTGATGGCAACATTCCCACTGATACAGGATTGGGCCCCGATGACCCAAACTACCATCCATAACTCACAGAAAAGCTAAAAGGAAGCTTGCCTTAGAAAGGAGGGTAGTATTTGGCCTTCAGAAAGAAAGGTGACTGCAATAAAACACTGCAGACCTTTACTGTGACCTTTGTTTCTCTCACAGCTTTGGGGAAAACTCTGTTCTTAGTCTCATGAATCTGCCCATGGGTCTGAAGGGAGCTGGACAAAACAGCGAGGATGGAGCAACACTGTGGACATCTAAGAGGGAAGGGACTCTTAACTGAGAAACCAACCACCTCAGTCTTTCTCCTTGACCCCTCAGAATCATGGGTTACACACAGAAATCAAAACTACGTGAGTGAACAGATTTTTTTCCACTATAAAATGTCACTTGAGAGCACAGAAGACTTGCACTGTAAACTGTGATTCTTGTGAACATACACCCAGATAGGACCTAACTTTTCATAGACAACAGTCAAAATTACATGGCAATGAGCATGCTAAATTCAGTATCTAGTAGGAGCAATCTTCTCAAACTCACTGGGCTTGCCAGGGTGTAACAGGAAGAATTTGGCCCACCACATGGCCTGGCCAGGCTGCCACTTTCGTTAATTTTACACGAGTCTTTGTCTGCTGTTTTGCTTTAATAGTGTGAAAATCCCATCTTCTCATTTTTCAGTTTGAACTCATTGGAACACCTGCCTGCCCCACGAAAAGGGTATTTGAAGAGAAGTTTGTACGCCATGCTCAAACACAGCCCGGCGTGAGTTTTTAGCGTGTCAGTCAGTGAGTTAGAGGGAAAGGGTAAGGAGAAGCTAATCAGGATGAAATGAGATTAAAGGCTGTCTAATTTTACAGCAACTGTGATCCATCAGCCACTGTGAAAGTGACAGTGGAAATGAATGATGGAGACAGACAGGTGGGGCTGTACATTTCACTGATTTATCCTCAAATGCACTGGGCCTTATTTTATTGAGTGAACATGACCGCATTTATCATGACTGTCATCTAAACCCACTTCCCTCCATTTAAAAAGGTCACTTTACTAGGAGGGAGTAGGATAGAGGCACTTTCAAAACAGATTTAAAATTTAATAACACATGTTTATAAAACCCTGTGCAAGAATTCTTAACTTTATTAAAGACTGATTTAAAAAGAAGGTGAAAACACTATTAAAAAGAGGTGAAGACAAAAGCCATGGTCATCTGAGAAACATGTTTAGATACCAAGGTGATAGGTGCCAGGGAAATATGTGAGATAGACAGATAAAAACAGAGTAGTTGGAAAAACCACCTCTCCTAAGTCCCTACCCCTCACACACATTTCCAAAAGCTCAGGATGCCCATGCCCTCCCAGACCAAGAGCACAAACAGGTCCAAACAGCCCTGCTGAAGACAGCACTCCCACCAGCCCCCTTCCCATGCATTTGACGTGTGATTGGTAGGAGACCCTTGGTAAGGTGGAAGGCAATTTCTCAGGTACAGATATGTAACATACAAAGCTTTCTAGGTGAAAACCAAATGGAAGATTTATACCTGAGAATGATCTGGAAGGCGGTGGAGACCAAGACTGCAGTGGTGTTTGCTAAGAAATACTTCACTACACAAAGATCAGTGACATTGTGCGGGAGGTGACACTCAACTGTTCTTCAGATACAGATGCAGGTGGAAGACACAGCAGCACTGCATATCAGGACAGATATCCCAAGAAGTAATTCCTCACATATGCCAAAGTTTAGCTAACAAAAAGTACCAGACAATGTTCTGGGATCTACTTTCAAAACCAGAGACTACAGGTTATAGCCAAATGCTCATGAAATCCAACACTCTCAACTATGAAGCCTGTGAGGTCAATCAGATGCAATGATGCTTCAAAGGCACCTCCACTATACACCTCACGCACCTAACATGCAACAATGTGTGCTCTTTGTCTTACCCAATTTTGCTTAGTTTCTGCCAATAACTGCACATTTAGGAAACAGCATCTGGTTGTGCTCCATACATTAATCAAAGGATCATCAGTTCCTCCTCCTCCTTACACCTTCCCCTGTCTACTGTCGCTTCAACACTAACTACCAGGGAAGAAGGGAGAACTGGAATAGCACTTCTCAAGACAGGAGGAGAATGAGCTCTGGTCCCAGGAGATCTGAAATCTGTGATACAGCCTATAACCATTCCCCTGCTCTGCTAAAAACCCCTTTCAGAAATTGTAGTCGACCCCTCTACTCAAAAAAAACCCCTCAAACCAACCAAAAAGCCCCAAAACCAAACCCCAACAACAACAAAAAAAACCAACCCCATAGATTTTTCACTTCCCTGAAGCATTCAGCTGCTTGAGATACAGGAGGTACTGTAAGGAAAGCCAAGAAATCTCTTCCCCAACTACTGCACAGCTTGAGCATAGCCCCTTCAAGACTCAGTACACACCAAGAAGGCATGCTCAGCATCTCTAATGACCTGTGCAGATGACGCAAGAGAAGACTGTGTTTCCAGAACAAGCATGTCATTATCAGAGGACATATGGATTCAATAATGACCTTCCGCAATATTAACAGTCTATCCTGTTGACTACATAATATTCAACTACTGCTTCTTGAAAACTGGTTATTTCTGCAGCTCTGAAGAGGGCAAAGCAATGAGAGATGTCTCTTTCCAAAGTGAGACTGTGATTTGGTCACGGCAGACGCAATATTCATGCAGAGACACAACATTCACTTCATTCCCAACCCGACCGGCAAAATGCTGGGCAGACCACCGGTCCAATTATTTCCTGCGAAAAAAGTATCAGATACTGTTCAACTTTCTGTGTTTCATACATCATTTGCAGAAAGACTATGCACTCATTACAGAATGCTACTTGTTATTTCTCACCAAGGAGGTTATATAAATAAACGCTAGGATTCCTCTGTGAATTGTTCTCTTCAATTGTTTGTTGTTTAATAACTGTGGGGAAAGACTGACCACAACAAGTATGAAATTCTAGCCTCGGTGAACGTGGTGGCAGTTTTGCACTGGTTTAAAAGGCATCAGATATTCATCCACTGGTATTTTCTGCTCAAAGATAATAAAATAAAGTTAAAAGAGAACAATCAACATAGATGGCAACCACCCGTTAACATTCCTGTCACCTCAAATTCAAGCAAATACATGTGAAATGTTTTTTCTAGTAACATAACAGTGCCAACCTTGAGTCTGAGCTCAATTCATTAGGGGAAGCCTGGGACAATCCAACAGCAGTTACCATAAGCAGAAAGTCTTATGATGAAGCACTGTGCCTCAAAGTCACCTTTGAGAAGCTACACCACTGAGAACACCATCAGCTCAGCTGGAAACTTCACCACCTCTTCCTTCCCATGCCAGTTTTGTGGCAACTTCATTCAAGCCATCACAAGTAGGATGGGCACAGAGCTGCTGAGTTCATCTAGGACACAGTCCATACTTCAACTGAGGCTACAGGATAACATGAGCACCAAGAAAGAGTTATCTGAGCAGATCAAAGTCCATTCACAATACAGTGAATGATATTTCATATTAATTAGGGTATTTATCATTGTGAAGGTATTTCTTGATAATGAAAAAAAATATATATTTCATTCAAATGTCAAGAGTTATTCTTTTATACATTCTCTGGAGTAACACTAGCCAGGTTTTTCCAGAGTTCAGGGGGTTTCTTGGTTTAGTTGTTTTAGTGGGCTAAAATTTTCATATGTAAGCATCTAAAATAAGACACTTAAATTCATGCTGACACACCAATCAGGCAAACATAACATCAGGAATAGCTGGCATGCTTAGCTCACTCCAGAGATAAACTGCTTTAAAGTTACTTGGATGCAAGTTCTGAGTACAGACTTGTCTGTTTCCATGGGTGAAATTCACCCTACGGCAGAATGTTCTATTGAGTTTTCAGCAACATATACATTTGGCTGTTCGCATGAACAAATTTTATCCATACATTTTCAAAGCTGCAAGCACCCATTTGGATTTCAGTTGAGTAACAAAGATGCCTACTTGGATCAACAGTGTTTAAATAAGGCAGAAAAATACTGCACTCACACCTCAAAAACTGATGTTCCTGTACCAAAACCCTGACACAAGCTTCCCCATGAACTGCATAGAAAACCCACACACACTCTGCTGTGCTCCCCTGCTGCCTTCCCCTCAGGAATGACTCCGTGCAGCTGAGCTGCTGATGTAGCTCTGAGAAGCTCATGAAAGTGAGCACACCAAACATCTTGGCACGACTTGGAGCAGAGGATGTAATGCATGGTCCTGTAGAAAGACTCAAAGCGTCAAATTTTCTTGTTTTGTTACTCCCTGCTTACCCACCTACCTGCTGAAGGTTGCCCCTCGCCATCCAGATGCCCCAGGGATTTCCACAGACCATTTATCAAGAGACACTTGTCCACCACCATGAGTTATGCAATGTTACCTCAGTGATGGTTGCTCCCCAGTAGAATATCTTGTGTACCTACTCAGGCCTGGGTTTACAATCACTGAAGTAGAGCCCAACATGTATTCCTGGGAAATGACATCTCGTCACATCATAACAGTCTCATGATGTGACATTTTGCACAACAAAAGCTTCTCATGGACGAAATGATGAATAGTCCCTGATGGGAGAAAACCACTGCAGAGTTGCTAGAGAGCTCTGGAAAGAAATACTGTTTTGTCCCACAGGGGGCTTTCAGATTCTCCAAGATGTCAGCTCAAGGACATGCATTCTCTTCTCCAACAGTGCCACGGGACAGAAAACCATAACCAGGAATGGTGTGTTAATGCCCAACGGCTTGTGACCAGTTGTATTCATTTATGGCTCAATTTCTACCTGACCTTGAGATGCATACATTCTCCTGGTCTCCTGTGAAGGCAACCTTCCAAGCTCAGGACAATCACAGCCCCTCCTTATGTTTCCCTGGCTGGATCCTGTTGATGCTCCTTGGGGACCCATATCTTTAAAGGCATTCATCACATGCAGCAATATCTTACTTGGTCCCCACCGCCCCAAAACCCAAATCTTTCACAATCTTCTCTCTCAGCCTCACTACTTCCTACTCTGCTCTCAACTCCTGCCTAACATACTATTTTAGAGTTACCAAAAGGTTTTTTTTCCTTCCCACTAAGTCTGGAAGTCATTCCAGAAGAAGAAAATGTGATTTTCCATTTGGAAAACTCTACATGGAGAAGAGATGTACTCATATTTCACTCTATTAAAAAAGCAGTTTCAATACACCTAAGTTCATTCATAGTAGATAAACTGAATTCACTGCTAAAATTAACTGCTATGAATTTTTCAAGTTTTCCTTTTAAATACTTCAGTATTTGCAAATCAAAGATCTTGTTTACAAGAAAGTCCAGCCAATACCTAAAGACCTAAAGCAGAAGATGGTGGAAGGATCTGTCCAATGCCTACCACCTGGAAAAAAAATCTTCCTTTCCCACAAGATATATACTTCATATGGGTATCTGAAGAAAAGCCTGAAACTCCAGCATGCTTAACTTCCAGCATGCCCAATCACAGCATGCAGAAGCAGAAATGTCCACGTAGGAGCCAGACAAACACAAATACTGAAGGAAGCACAGGAATTGATCCACATAAATTAGGTAACACCAAAGACTGGTTTCTCCAACAAAAAACAGGCAAAAATGTTTCTCTCCTACACCTCTCTCCACAGACGAGCTCCTAAGGAAGGGAAATGGCAGACCCATGGACAATTTTCAAATTCAGGGCAGGAAATCTGACTGGGGCAGCAAAACCACACGCTTAGGTAAAATTGGCACAGATTACTTACTTGGTAAATCTATACACAGAAGACAAAATGAGAATGTATAGCTGAAAAAAAATCCATTAATAGATGTGGACTAAATTTATGTTAATTTTCTTCTGCTTTGTATGAAAACAGTACCGTTTAATATTTTCCTAAAAAGCAGCTGTGAAAAATGTGTTGTGATGACTACTCATAACAATCCAAAAAATTCACTCCATATGAGTACCAAAAATTTTGTCCTGTGTTCTCAAAAACCTTTTGTGGATTTAGAAAGCAGTCAGTCAGGAAACAGATGGAAAACCACATTTCTCAAAACTGAATACCAAGCTGAGTATCACAGCACACGTAGCTGCTATTTAAATCAAGAGGTGTCAAAATTCATGGGCTGAACCACGTTCACACGGAATCACAAATAATTCACAAATCACACACTAGTGCATGGTCATGGACTGCTGACAAATAGGATGAAAGGTCATGTTAATTCAAATCACTGGCCATGCTGGCACTGCAGGATTCGACATTGGAAGCAGACTAAAGTAAAGCTGTTGTGATCAATCCCAAATGCTTAAAATATACATAACTTAAGTATCCTCAACTGGCTTCCATCTTTTGTTGAAGACATTGACTTTGCAAAGAGTACCGTACAGGAAAGTGTCATTTTCACTTAGGTGAAGGAAAGCGAGGATTGAGACACAGAGTCTGCATGAACGAAACTGGGACTCACTGTGCTCGTAAACATGGCTTGGACCAGGTTCTGGTGGAGACGGAACTGAAGAACGGAAAGAAACTGAAAAGGGCAGGGATGGATCAGGACAGGTCAGAAGAGACCCGGCAAAAGCAGTGGGACTAGAGGAAGAGACAGCAAAATCTGCAAACACAGCAGCACATACTGATCCAGAACTTGCAGTCTTCACATTCCTCTGCTGTCAGCACATCTGGGTGGAATTCAGTCATGTTTACACCCCCTGGTTCCCAGAAGAACCTTCTTGCTGAAGGTCCAGTCCCATGCACACCAGAGGTCTGTGGAAACTGTCACTGCAAAAATCACATCAGCCCCTTCTTGTCTCAGGATCCATCATTCTTTGTGATGGCCGATGCACGTATGAAGCCAAGAAATAAACAATCAAGATACCACATTATTTTTTTAAGGTGCATTGAATTCAACCCTGGTCTGTTCCCCACTAGGCTTCCCTGCCTGGCCTCACAAATTGGAGTGAGCAGGAGTGCGAGGCCATGAGAAGAAGGGAAGGACTGATGTATTAGCAGCAGCACCAGTTTGGATCAGCTTGTAATGGTTGTGAAACTTCAACCTCAGCACATAATACCAAGCCATTGAAATGGGTTTAACCCAGGGTTGCTGTGGCCCTGTTCTTATAGCCCAGGCAATCCGGGCCACTCCTCATGCTAGCACAGTCTCTCCTTGGAACCCCAGTGAGTCTTTTTAAAGCAAGAATCTGGCAGAAAAATGATTCTGAAAAGAAGAAAGTATATTTTCATTTTGATTTAAGCTGTTTTTTTCTACAGCTACCCATTTCTCCTGTTCTGAGAACACTAATTTACCTGTGCTTGATTTTCAGAGCCTGATTTGATCCCTGTGCCTGATACGCAGGAGCGCTCTGTGCTCACTGCTATAACAGAAGTAGGTGGGAGAGGCCATCTGGAAAGCATGGTCTGAGGGGTCTTGAAACAGGCACCTCAAAATAAAGGATACCTTTGACTTTAACCACATTGCACCTCTGTTCCTTATCTGCAAAATGGGAACAATGATAGACTGTGCTCCTCACAAAGAGGATGGTACAAAAATACCACAATAAATATCCATGAAGCAGTCGGCCTCTGTTGTTGTGAAGTCTGTGAAGAAAAAATTGTGAAAAAGTCTTCTGAAGATTTCAGAAGCAGGTGGCAGACGGGATCTACCTGCTGAACAACAGAAGAGAAATGCTGTGAGCAGAAATTCAGCGCAGTCCCTTCTGTGCACTGATGTGTGACAAAGAATAGTGTGTGATATCATTGGAGATTTTATCTTAGTGCTTATGCAAACAGAGGCCGAATTAAGGTTGCAGAGGCAGCTTAATTCTCACATTTCTTAACTCCAGAGGGCTTAGTATATCGCCGTGTGTCTAACACTCTTTCCAAGCTGGGTGCGAGGCCCTAGTGTGTGATCCACCCCAGGTCTGACAGACAGCTAACACCTTCCTGCTGCTTCAGCATCCCCGAATCACCCATGTAGGTGCCGCGGAGTCCCAAGTCTACGAAGCCCATGGCCGGAGTTGCAGGAGCCCTCCTCCTCGTCCTCCTCTTCCTCCTCCTGCTGCCGCATTTCCTTGCCGCCGGCAGTGTGAGGCTAAGCCACTAGATGGGGTGCGGTGTGCTCGGCTCCCCCCTCCCCGGGGAGAGGCGTTTCAATCATCTTTTGGCTTCAGGTTTTGCAGCCAACCAAAAAACAAAAGAGGTGAAACGCAGCACAGAAAAAGGCACAGCCAGCTTCCTCCCAAGCAGTTAACTTCTGCTTGTTCCCCGTGTTCGGCGTGAAAGGGAAGAAATCAAACGGAGTACACAAACGCCGGGGAATGCTCGGTGCATCGATCCTGGCGGATGCGGAGCCCCCGCCGGCTCCCGCTGCCTGCAATGGGCATGGCAGGTGCTCAGGCTTTGGCACGGGTATCAGTCATACCTGCTTTGCCTCGTCTTGTCTCAGCTCCTCGAACCCAGACTGCGCCAGGATCAGTCAGCGATTTCTCTGGCAGTCCACACACATCTGCTTTTCTACTCCACGCGCCAGTCCCAGTGAAATATAGCAGGCACAGTTCCCGTCCCCACCAATACGCCGCCAAATCTCTCTCCCTCTCTCTCTTAATAATGATCTGGAAGCTGGGTAAAAACAACATGCTCGCTTTTAACAAAGAGCGTGCTTCCTCATTACAGGGCTAAGGAAGAGGAAAGAGGACGTGAGGAAACTGCGACACAAAAAGATAACTACAGAATTAAAGGGAAAAAAAAGAATCCTTTCTAAAAGAGTCAGTCCTTTCCAATGGAAAGACAGTGCTTTACTCAGTTAATCCCCAACTGAACTGCATAATGGCGGACAGATTACAGCTCTCTTCTCACCTCCCTAAAGAATGATTTTTTGGGGAAGGCATGATGAAGCTGAAGCACGTCTAGTCCATCCAGGAAGGAGCAAAGGGACTTGTATCTACCTGCATTTCCAGCGCTGCTGAATTCTTCTCTCACTTTTCCTCAACAGCTCACAAGAAGAACTGTCCCTCTGAAAGCACCATCCATCCCAATAACACTACTTATATTAAACCTCTATATAAAATACTACCAAACACTCCTTCCCAACATCCAGCTTCTTCCAGCTTCCCACAAAAATACCAACATCCTAGATCCCCTGCACAGTACCCTCTCATGATCTGGCCCAGCCTTGTAAGCTCCTACAGTCTCCTTCTTCTCCATGGCCAAGAGAAGGAGAGCAAAAAGCCAGGATGATTTTGAAGTCAATCTTTTCTCTTCCTAGTATGGTATGAATAGGGAAAGTCCTCCTGCTCAGCAGAGGAAGAACCACCTGAGAGCAGCTGCTGGGAATGCTCCTAACACAGTGCAGAAGTACTGGCAGGGGTAAGTACACCCTCAGTTCTCCTCTTTACCCCAGCAATGGAGTAACTTCCATTTTGCAGCCTGTCACAGACAATACTGCACAGACTGATTTCCCTACAAGCGTCTCAAAAACCACCTTGAAAGAGCCCCATGCAGGGGTATACCCAAGTGGCAGTGCAGCACTTGGATTAGGCAGGATTGCACTTCAGCTGTGAACTGGGAGAGGAGCACAGGCAGACAGATATGTGCCTGCCCAACTCTATGTCCCGTCACATACCCTGCAGGTGAAAACTCAATTTAACTTTCATTCCTGATGAATTTGGATTTTCACTAAGAGAAGCAGATGTAAAAAATGTGGCAGAAAAAGAAGCACAAAGGAAATAAAATAAGAAAGTGCATTTGAGCTGTTTTTTCCTTAATTCATGGCAAAAATGCTGATAAAATGTGCAGTGCATCACTACTGGACATTAATGCAGACCGATCCTGCCTAAGGAGTTTGCAGTCTTTATATAAATTAATAAAGACAGAATATAATCCCAAGTGCAGTGCATTTGATCATATATATTAATATGGAGACTGCTGATCCACATCTGGCTAAAATAAATGTGTTTTTACACAAATTAGGTTACCACTGATACAAACAGTTTTGATTCACACTGCAGAGCACGAACAGATGATCAACACTATTGCTTTGGTGTAGCACTGTGCTTCAGGAAGCCACCACTTATCAGCTGGGCTGCGGTAATTGCTTCTAGTCTCTTACAATTAGAAGAAGCCACTAGCTTAAACTACCTTAAGCACTGATTACATTGTTTAAATGAGCACATTTTACCTTACATTTGTAACCACTTAGGAACACCAGCACTAGCAGGCATTGTGGCTCAACCAGTGGATGCTACCTTGGCTAAAGGCAGATCAGCTGGATCTCTTGCAATCCTTTGGACACAACAGAATTACGAAAGATCCAGACTCAATAAACTTCCACAGGTGGCAAACAAACAAGAATAGCAACCAATTCAAATGCAATTTCAATGCAAAATGAACTGACAAAAGCAACCTACTCTTTATGCCACTGGACCCTATTTACACAGTACTAAAACACTGAAATGTTGCACTGACTCTACATATACCAAGAAGCAGTATAGAATATTTATTACAGAAATAGCTTCGTTAAAATACTGTAGAGTCCTTAAAATACTGTAGAGTCCTTAAAGTCAAACTTTAGACATTAAGTCTGCAAAGACAGCTCTGTATGAACAGCTGTATGTACGCTTTCAAATGGTAAGTCCTCTGATTTATTTTGTTTTCTGACATAAAGTACTCTTTGGTGTTCTGCAATATGTGGAACATCTGAACGACTGCAAAAACCTGTTTGGGACAATTGCTGAGATCCATTTTACTGGACCTTCACATATAAATTCATTCCTATTGCAGCACCAGGGTGCATAAACATAGTTTTGATAAAAATGAATACTAAGCAAGTTTGCAAAAATCTTGTCTTCACATCATATTATCTTGAAGGCTTAGTTATTTGTTCTCTAGTCTACAGTATAAGTGGTAATAACCCAAAACTTTTTCAAAAATTACAAGCCAGACCACTATATCCAAGACACTACATATGCTCGATGCCCCTTCAATTGACTTTCCTCAATTTACTTTCAATTGACTTTTAATTTTCAACCGTAAGATCAAAACCTCCCATTTGAAAAACAATCAGTTGAATCACAAAGCTTTGTCTTAATATACTAAATGTGCAAGATCAGAGATAAAGTTGTTGGCAACACAGCTAATGTAACTCTGCAGCAAGTTCCCTGAAGTAATCAGAATTAGGTACTCAGTTACGCTTTATTTGGGCACATGACAAAGGGCAGTATTATTGTTGTGCTCTGAGGGGACAGTCCCAGGGTAGAACTGTGAGTACCAAAATTGTTATGGTGTGGTGTAGTGATAACTGAACTGACTTCATGTTACTGACCTAGCCCCAACTGGTGTGCTCTCAAGTTCTCCTTTGTTTTAAAGGTCCCAGTTGGTCAAGGGCCCGAGTTCAGCAAGTTCTGTATTCACCAGTGGCAGGAAACAATGCAATGAAAAGGTCAAATATAAATATAAATTATCAAAAATGGGTAAACTGAGTATTTCTTCCCAGTCCCAGTTTTTAGTATCTGTCTGTGGGTTGCTCTACTGGACAACCACAAATCATTTATAAGCAGAACAGACATTAAATTCTTAATACAATTCACCCATAAATTTCACAGTGATATGAATTTGGTCCACACCATTCTCTTTTCTTACCTCTAATAGCCCAGACTCTCCTTTGCTTGTGTGGGACTTCTTTCCTGCTACACTTGCCTGACATTTTTGCACCAGCCTCTGGAGGCCACGCAAGACGGATTCCAGCTGTGGACTCGTGAGCAGCTCTGGTGTCTGGCCTCATTGCCAAACCCAACCAACCAAAACTAGCTACTTCTCAACCCCACCTGCACCCTCTGTGGGGCTCCTGACACCCAAAATTGGTGTGCAATCATTCACTTCCCACTTTAGTGCTACTTTTGCAGCCTTGCTTCTGTGAAGAGGAAGAGGATCCCCACGCCCGGCTTTGCACCCCTGGGCCACTCCAGCAGCCACTGAAGACTAACGCTGCAGCACCCTGCAAAGCCTCTGAGCCTCAGGGGAAACACAGAGCCCTCAAGAACATTTTTTGCATAATGCAAAAAGGTAATTAGGGACTTCAAGAGAAGAGGTAAAAAAATATGGTATCAAGAGGTAGCTTCATTCCCACTGAACAGCACTGCTTTGTGCCATGTAAAGCTGAACACTTTTCCCTCAATTATTTTCTCTGATGACAATGAATTATTTTCCAATACTGAAAGTTTCAAATGAAAGCCCTGAAATGACTGCAACTACTTCAGGTGGGCACCAACGCTTTACCTGGGGGGGAGCCCCTTTCCACAGCAGCCCTGCCTCTCTGAGGAGAAGCCAGGCTGCTAAAACAAAGCTGCTGGAGTGAAGCCAACTCATGGCTTCAGGAAAAAGGATGCTATGTCAGGGCTTTATTGATGTTGTAAATCTTTGCAGTTAAGAAAAATCAAATTTCTGAGTGCTGAAGTGATCATTTCTTGGAGCAGTGCTAGAGACAGCCTGAGAACTAACGGGACAGTGGCTCCAGTCTTGCTGGGTGAAATATGCCCCAGTGCAGAAAGCCCCTGAAACATCCTGCACATGAACAGGACTTAAGTTGGAAGCTTGAGTATTGTATAAACCCTTACATGGGACATCTCTGCCCTGAACATGGTTTTCTTTCCTGGAGCTGAAGTTAATGTGAGCCAGTGAATGCCCAGCTGATTCCAGCAGTTGTGATTCTGCTGAATAAAACAAAGTTTAAACGAGCTTGTGCACACATTAGTGGTAATGCAGCTGGGAGACACGGGCTGCACAGGGACTAGCCAGAAGGCTGGGATTTGGATACCACAGATCATCCAGCTCTGTGCTACTGGCTGCCACGGTACTTAAAATAATTGCAGTCCTCTGGAGAGAGTATATAGATAAACTCTGTCCTATGTTAATGCACCATCATATAGAGTTGTTTACAGGCAGTACTTAGTAAAGTACTTAAGCATGTATTTAAACAGCCTGCTGAACATCAGTGTGATTAATACTTTGCTGAATTAGAGATGTAATATGAATACATTTTTCTGCTGTTGCAGTTTTTCATTATATACACTTATAAGCTGGACATAAGGATTTTCTTTCAGTTTTGCATCCAGCAAATGAGTTAATTTGGGAGTCAAATTGTGCCTTAGTTATGCCTGCACAATGCTTTTCATATGCATGAGGGCAGAAGACTTCTCTTTAATTGGACTTATTTTTTGTTAGTCTATAATCAAGAAAAAAAACCAAATCTGGTTCTTTCTTCCTGATCCTGGAGCTCTTTGACATTCCTCTCATGTAATTTCAATCAGAAAAGTATATTTTACATATGGTGTGTATGTTTGTTAAGGCTGTGCACATACAGCAGCTGCAATTCTTGACCAGCAAGCAAGCAGCTGCTGTTGAGTACAGATTGGAGCCACACACTTTGTTATTCTGCATGTAAAGCTGGGGGGGAGGGAGGGAGGAGAAGAGAAGAAACATGGCTCTTACATCACTCATCATGGTAATTCTATTTAAATATATTTTAATGATTTCTAACAACATAATTTGCTAAGCCTCCCCACCTCAAAGTGATGCAAGCACATCTCTCTCAATTTTTCCTTTGCTGCTTAGCCTAGGAGGAATATTTACCATCTTCTAGTTCAAGTTTTGGAGTCAAACCTTTTTAAAAATCCTTTTATGTATATATATATATATTTAAATAATCAGAACTCAAAGCATTGGCCTACTGGTATACATGAATGTCATCACTGCAGAGCCATCACTTTACTTGCATTTACTTGCAGTTTCTGCTTACAAGGAAATAAGCTTGATTTAATAGTTTTAGCTACAGCCATCTCAAGAGTTGAAGACTTCCCACCCCCCCCCAATTAAAGCTAAATTGTGTGCATTAAATACATTATCTACTTGTAATAAAATGGGAATATTTAAAATGATTCAGTCACAGATAATTTGTTGCTGCAAACGACAGGCTCGCATCAGCCACTGGCCACTCAGGGTGTTTGCTGAGCTCAGGGAACGCTCGGGCAGGCTTACCCACTTCATGGAAAACAGATGTTCACACTGTGGAAAAGATTCCTATTCCCTTTCCTGGTCTTAAGGATCCTGAATGGGATCTCTTATGCCCAGCAGCCAGGGTGCTGGTCTTGCTCACACACCTAAGCCTCCACATGCAGGTTAGTCCAGGGCACTGCAGCTGGAAACCAGCTACTCCTCCATGCCAAAAAGACAGCCCAGTTTATTTCACACTTGGCCCCCAAGAAGCCAGCAGAGTGATTCTCCAGAACAGCTCTGGAGGGCCTCAAAGGCACCCCTTTTTTTCAGCCCTGGTGGTGATCTCTTCACAAGCAGAGGCGGCACAGCCATGGGGCAAGGTAGGGCAGCTCATACTACAGCTGCTGTTGTTGCTCCTGCCTGGCAAATACCAGAAGCCACCACTTGTCTAGTCTGATGGGAAGGCATATTTTAAACCAATTAATTAATGTGCCCTAAAAGATTGAGGCCAGGCCAGGATTTGTCCCTTTCCTAGTGCTCAGTCTGATCTTAAGCAATGGGATTTCCACCATTTCCCATGGGAGATTATTCCACAACCTAATAGATCTCAATGTCAGGAAGTTTTTTCCTGATATTCAGCCATAATTCATATCCATGAATTATGAGCTACTGTCGACATCACATCCATTGAGGCATTCCTAGAGCCTGCTTCATTTAAAATTATATGCTCTAGTTATGCAGGGTTTCTGTGTACTAGGGCAAAATGCTTTTTCTGCAGGTTAATTCATTACTATTCAATTTGTTAACACTTTTTTTCTCGGTGTGAACAGTCATTCTGCAGTTGCATACCCTGTATAGTAGCACAATCCCCATTTGGGAGTAGAATCACAATATATAAATATGACAAAACAACATACCAGAACCCATCCCTGTACAGACGTATTAGTCTGCTCCTGCAGATACTCCAGCATTCAGTTAAATCAAAGCAGTAGCTCATACAACACCTGGTATGAGACAGAAAGCTTAGAAAAAACCCTCCTCAAGTATGTAATAAATTTTATTTCTATTTTAAACAGAGGGAAGGTAGGGAAATAGTGGGGCCAGTACAGGGAAGGGGAAAACGATGGGGAAGAGAAGGGAGAAAGGAACTTAAGCTGTGAGAAAACAGAGGAAAACTGAAAGGAGAATGACTTCCTACAAACAATGAGCCTCTACAACACAGTAAGAACATACAACAGCAAATGAAGTCGAGGACGCAAAATGCTCACTTCTTACCACTAAAGCACTTAGAAAAACGGAGAAAGCTAAGGCAGGCTTCAGAAATCTCTAGTGCAAATAATTGTGTACAAAACACTTCTGAGAAGGAAACTGCCTTTTAAGAACATTTGAGAGGAGAAAATTCATAAAACATACCAATTTCTCAAAGAAATCTGAGGATTTCAATGAGAGTTTTTTATTATTACATTTTACCCAGCTAGCAGTGTTCTGCCATCCTGTTTGCAACCCATTTGTACATAAATGCCACATTAGCCACTGGAAAAGGGAATGCTTCCCAAAGTAAGAAACTAGAAACACACCTGAGTTCATTTTCATCTCCATATGTGCCTAGCTCCCATTAATGCTACATAAATCCCAGAGCAAGCAGGTAAGAATAAACACACAAATTTTACCTGGAATCATCTAAAAAGCAGAAAGCAATGTTTGTGAGGACCACTGAACTTGCACAGTGACATATAATTTTGTGCTAAAGTTATTCCAGATGGCTGATTTTTTTAGAGACAGTGGCCAAATAGCATTGAGGGACCTACACAAACAGGTGTGGCGAGAACATTTTGGCGATACTTCCATTCACTGGAAATTATGTGACTTTATTGAAATCTGTATCCAGCCAGGTGGGACACTTGCTTTGGACAGAAGACGGGACAACACAGCTCCCAGTTCCTACTGTATCAGACGTGTGTACATAGCAGAGAGAAAATGCCTATAGGCTAAGATGGACTCAAAATGTTGCAGAGCCTCCAGGTCGGCATTATGCCCACATATCTGCATTCTGCTGATCCCCTGGTGAAGCCATAGCAACTTGTCATTTGTAGGTAGGCAGTTGCTGGTTTGCAGTTAGCCTTGCAAAGCTTGACAAAGGTTTCTTTGGTGGAGCTGTAAAATACCCATGGGGACATACATGAAGAATTCACAAGCTAAAAACCTGTGCCCTAACAGCAACCCTCTTCCACAAGAGATGTTGACAAGAGAAGGGACATTCTGATATGACTATTGTTTTGCCAAAATATTTGAAATGATTTTTTTTTTTTCATTTTGCTTTGGAACTAAGAAGTAGAGGTTGCTGCAAAATGGAACTGTCATCCTCAAGACATCTGTAGAGATATGTAACTCAAATTGAAAGATGACTTGGACAAAGTCCAAAATCCTCTGTGATTCAGGAGGAAGGCTTTGAGTCAAAGGTTCTGATGCACTGGCAAGGATATAGGAAGGAGTGGAATCTCCAGGAGCCAGCACCTTTCTCTGTAAGATGTCCCCACAGAAGCCTGAAATCAGCATCTGCTGATGATTGAAAATGGCATCGATCGTGGGGTAACTCATCTGTCTTACACCTGCTGCCTTCTCACTCAGCTCTCCACTGCCTCAGTGCCCTGCCTGAGGAAGGGGCACTCCTCAGCGTTTTGGAAGGGAGTTGTGTCCTGTTCTCTCATCCCACTCAGGTTTTCAACCACAAAGGGTCCTTGGCTGAGCACAGGCAGGGAACAGGACATTAGGGTAACACTTCTGGACTCTCCCTGGAAGTAACTGTTTGCCAATGGCATTTCTGAGGATGAACATGAGTAGGTAAATTCAGACATCTTTGTATATGCAAGAGGAAATGAACAGCCTGGTTTCCACAGAGGTGGGTGTTCACAAATCCATAACAATGGGTAGAAAGTAGCCAAGAGAAGCTGAAAGACTGTTGAGGGCTTTAGCACAAACAGACAATGCAGTGGTAAGAGTTGTTGTTTCAAAGATACATCACAGCAAGCTGTGTAGGGACTGGGAACGCAGGAATAGAAAGCTATTCAGAATCTACAACACACCACATTTACAAGTCAGGCACAGGGAAGAGAAGAAACTATCAAGTAGCACTTGTGTAAAAGGAGAAGCTGATAACATTGTAATCAAAAATAAAAATGTGCACAAAGAGGGCTGACATTTCTTGAAAGTTATCTCAAATGGCAGCGCAGAAGAAAATAATATTTAACACATAAATAAAGCAATCATTGTGAGAACCCACTATGTTTTCACCTGCTAGGTTTTACTCATTCTCAGACTTCTGTCTTGCTCTTAGATACGCAGGCGTGTGCCATTAATGGCACTTGCACATTTGAACTCCCACGCATCATCCTCAGAATGGGAGTTGTGGTTAACCTCTGGTATGTCACATGTAAAAAAATACTCTTCACTGTATTTCTGTTTCTCACTTCTACATTCTTACTTCCCTGTAGGTGTAAAACATGTGGCTTATTGGCAGTGTGTATGACCACCTTGAATTAATCTCCTGAATCCAGGCTTAAAGCTGGATAGTCATACCAATCAGTCAAGTTTTCTGTGTGTGAATCCTTCTTCCTTTGTGACCCTACTTTCCTGCTTTTGAACCTTTTAAAAGGGTCTAAGTATAAGGATGGAAAACATAAATGCAATTTATGTTTAAAATTAACTTTCAGTGCAATCCATGTGTTTCTTTAAGGAGGATACATATAAGCATGTGCTTATGTCTACATGTACAACTTCTACATACATCCACCACATTTATTAAATCTGTCTAGTGGGTAATATAAAGACTACTGGCTTAGCAATATGCTAATGCTTGCTCAAGCTTTTCAGTGCAGTGCTGAAACCATCCTTGACACAGCACTGAAGCAGAAGCTGCATCATCCCCAACTGCTGGATAAATGGAGTAAGAGAGATGAAATTTATCAGGGCTGCCAAGAAGTGCTCATCAAGACACATTCTTTGACTAACTTAAGTGTGCACTATTCTCACAAGTACAAGAAAAAAAAAGAAAAAGGAGGAGGAGGAAGAAATTAGAACAAGCTTTTATCAAGACAACCTGTCCATCTGATTTGACACATTTTTTTGCAAACATCACTTCTTTTTTTCAGTTACAATTGATTTGGGGTAAATTTAAGGAGGAAACCTTTGCTTCTAACACACTATCATTCTTCAAAAAAGTAAAAGCTTTACAGTGGATGAATGTATTTACTTGAAAGACACCTCATTTCCAAAGGCACAATGTGTGCTAGGCATCTAGTAGTACTCAAGCTGACACTTAAGCCTTTGAAAATTTCTTCTAGGAACCTCTGATGTGAGCTATAATCATACTGTTTGTCTTATAAGTAGCCAACCTGGAAAATAGAAAACTGGATAAAACACTCCAACACATGAAGGATTGAGAAGTTCTCAGAGACTCCAAAGACATATCAGAAAAAGAGAAACATGAGTGTTGTTATTAATTTGCTCAGGAAGGACAAAGTATCATTCAGTGTAGGAAAGGCTGATACAACTGAGCACCATAGAACTGCCAAAGAAAACATGGATGGAAGAAAGAAATATCACCTATTCCAGCAGAAACAATGCAGGCTGGGGAGTGGAGTGACCTGGGTTCTCTGATGCTGACTTTGAAGCAAACCACTCTACCTTCCTTTTACTTGACTTCCCTTTGGATAAAATACATAAATAATGATGTTCAAAGGGTTTTGAGAATCACCAGTATGCCTAAATGCTGGCTGACATTCAAAATGTTGTTACTGAAGATGGAGGACTGCTGCACTGTCACAGAACATATTCAAGGGAAATCTAAAAAATCAAAATGACAGAAATAAAACATGTTGTATTCAGACTGGAATACCTGCAGGAGACTGCTTCATGTAAAAATGAAAGCACAGCCAAGCTGGGGGAGGAAGGAAAAAGTGGACTGCCTTTATCAGAGTATCCAGGATGGAAAGGTTTCTGGTTGCTCGTTATGACCAGGGAGTCAGAGGAAAATGAGTAAATGACAACTCTTTAACACTGTGTTATTGCTGCTGGCAGGAAGGAGAGGGATTGGGAAGGAAATCAAAGTGCCGGATTTGTTCTTTGTCTTCACACATTGACCAAACACAGCAGACTTAAATACACCTAGCAAAGGGCAGGAAGGCCAAGACAAACAGAAGAAAAGACAAAGGGATAGGAAGTAACCTGAGCAGAAGAAGTAACCTGAAAAGATATGCTGGTCACCCTGAATAAGCTCTCCAGTCTGGCAACTTTCTGGACATTTCCCTGTCTTTCCTATACAAATCTGAGACAGTTCTCATTGGACAATGATGTTGGCTTTTACATTGGATTAAAATCCAAACCTAGTGCAATCCCTAAACATAAATGCATTATGCCCCATACATTTGCCATTATTGTGATGTTCACTGAATTCTCTCTGTGGTTCACCCAGATGATGTAGTGAACTAGGGAGGCTAAGGAATGTTAACAATTAACATCTTACTGAAAAACAAAGTACAGATATGAAAACTGTATCTGCTGCAGCTGCAGCTTCACGTGGATAGAACATGCCATGTAAGACTTCAGTAATGCTTCCAACATTTTACATTTCGTGCTTTATACAAAAAGGTATTTTAGATTGAAACAAGGAATCACTGTATATCTAGAAACCTGTAAGACACAATTTCTCTTCTAGTCATCACTTCTAATCAGACAGATGGATAAATTGCTATGGAAAAAACCACAAAAAAACCTCACCTAAAACAATGACTGCATCATTTTTATTTATTTCTTGCATTCTCTGTTCACACAGCAAAAAATTTAATTCCAGTTAGATCATTCTCTTGTGATACTTTTTTCTTTCATTTAATACATTCTTAAATGCTTAGAAGCATTATGACAGAAAGGCATGTATTTTTTTGCCCTGGTTTATACCCATCATCCTTACCATTACAACAAGACAAAAGCATTAAAGTAAAATTAATCATGTCAAAAGATTTTAGCAAAAAACAAGGGAGACCATGCATAAAGCATCGCTTTGTCTAGTGTGAAGTCACGCTCTGATTAAAAACATATAATGAAAGTGAAAGTAATACATCATTGCCTTAGCAGTAGGGTTTTTGGGAAAGCTATGCAATTCTGAACGCAAAAAATCTTTATAGGCTCTGGATTTTGCAATGATTATAAAATAATTCTAACAAACAAAACATTGTTTCACATCCTTAAAGTTTAATTAATCTTAAATGTTGCAGTTAAGACAAACAACCAAAGGAGTTCTAGAATTAAACACAGACTCCTGGCAGGACCATAACTGGTAATTAAAACCCAAGCAGCAGCGGCTGGTTCTGAGCAGTGAGGCATGAGGTGGTGACACAGAGATCCTCCCACTGCCCCACATCCAGTAAGTAGTTAGGAAGACTGTGAAGTACCATGGAATAATGAAACCCCATTAACAGAGCAGAACTTTTGCTGTTACTGAGGACTGTCACACACCCATCAGCTGTTCCATTTCTGTCACTGGGCAGTGGTAGCCTGCTGCTGCTATGTGACCTATGCAGTACTCAGTTAAAAAGTGAACTGGTGTTTGTGCACACGTAGGCGAGCCTGAAAAGAAACCATGCAGTGAGGATGTTTGCTGTACTTTGCCATAAAGTCTATAAAAGCCTCTACTTTGCTCAGGCACAACTGTGCAGTAAGTGTTACAAATTAAACACCAACATGCACATTACGATGTGCAGAATATTATTTATAATCTCAGACTAGGATTGTGCCCGTATCAAGCAAAATTATGTGGTAAAAAATGTTTGTAGAATGCCCCTTACCTTCTCCTTTTTTTTCCTCTTTATTCTGCCTCTATGTTGTCAAAATAGAAACAATAACTCTCTGAGAAATACCAGATAGGAAAAATACACAGTAATACTAGACTGTGAAAAATCTACCGATCCCCTGAGCCATAGCATTCTTGCCTATAGATGACGACATTAAAAAATTGGAAATGGGTGCATGCTTCCCCTCCTCTCCTGGGTCTATGAACAAGGCAAGTTGTTTTCCTGATACCTTTAGAATTACTCCCATTAGTACTGATGCATTTGGTGCTTTGGCTATCCAGGCAGAGAGAGGTGGGCAGGATCCCCTGCCAATAGATCTAGTCTTGTCTAGGGAACAAAATGAGATTGCTCTTCTGCTGAGCTGTCATACTTGATAGCTTGTGCTGTTCCACCTGCACCCGTCCTCGCAGCTCCAGCTGC
Source organism: Ifrita kowaldi (assembly GCA_013398055.1). Classification (NCBI taxonomy): domain Eukaryota; kingdom Metazoa; phylum Chordata; class Aves; order Passeriformes; family Cinclosomatidae; genus Ifrita; species Ifrita kowaldi. The sequence continues at coordinate 17,642 of VZRS01005772.1, read as the reverse complement.
AGTGCCACGGCTTGCATGGAGTCAGTAGTTCCTGATGGTTGATCTTCTCCTGTTCCTTATGCATCACACAAGGCAGGACACAGAGCCCTAAGCAACCGAGTGCTGAGAAGTGAGCCACTCTCTGTGCTGAGAAGGAAAAAGGAAACAGGCAAGCAGCTCCCTCTCAAATGGGTCTGCAGGCCCTGATGAGTAACTTCTGGGGCTCCTCTCAGTGGAGAGTGACAAGAGGAGATTCAGGCTCCTCTCATCCACCTCCTCTTCAATGGCCCTCCCACTGCACCCAGGATTAAGTGTTTCCAAGCTTCTTTTCCACCCTCCCTATCCCCAAATGCCACTGGCACATAGAGCAGAAAACGAGGAATGTAAATGGGTTTGGAGGAAGGGAGGGGCAATTTCTGTGCACATTTACATTGGATCAGTAATCCTCTAAGTGCAAAATGTGGCATTTTGTTGGTGTGTGGGGGAGCCTATTGGCGAGCAGAAGGTTAAAGAAAAAACTTCGTAATAGGAGGAAATAAAATACACCTAAGGTGATAATAAAATAGAACATCTTAAAATATCAGACTACAAGAAGTGAAATTCTTCCCATCACAGAACCTCATGAGCAGGACACAGCTTTTACTCTGTCCCTATTCACTAAGGAGCAAACTCCTCATTTGCACTGACAAGCTGAGAGTGAGCTGCAACCTAAGGACTGACAGCACCATCTAAATAAGTGAAAAAAAAAACCCCAAACCCAAACAAAAAAACCCCAAAAAATCTTCTGCCTTTGCTGCTGATTGTGTATCTCTGATAAGACAACTGTGGATTGAGAGAGAGGTAAAAGGGTAAAGAAAGAAAACTTCTTCCTAAATTGCAAAAAGTACATGATAAATAAAGATAGAACTATGCTGTTAAATTCACACACCCCCTAAATGTCACAGTATGTTGATACCACACCATGGCTGCACTGAACTACCACCATGCTATAAGCCTGCACAGTTTGTTGTCTTCCCTAACACTTCTCAGTCACAGTTCTTCAAGTCCCTGCACTCCTACGCTGTAGAGTTCTTCAGTGCTTCACGGAAAGGACAGAAGTTCTACTTGGACTTGTCTCCCATTACCTCTTAAGTTAGAAAAAAAGGGGACACTTGAAATTCTTATTTCAATTGGGTTTTTTTAAAAATAGTTATTGCTACCATTTTGTGAGTAGTAAAATATTTTCTAAGAAATAATGCTTGTTAGCATTTTGTCTTTTTCAGTGTGAAAAGACAGGCATTCTCCTCTGTGTTCTTCAAACTTTAGCCCAGGCCAAGAGGGCATTCTTTTCTGGCAGGATTTGCAAGAACAGGATTACCCATGTCAAGAGAGGGCTGTGTATTTGACAGCTGTTGTCTCAGCTGGCACTGAGACAGATCCTGGGACGTTCAGGACTTCCAATGCTGAGCAGTGAGCGCTTGAACCCAAGCTAGACAGGACTGTAACAGATGCTTTGTCTTTTAACCACAGCACAGAATGTTATATGCACCAGCCATAACAGAAGGAGAACTTTTCTTCCCTATTTCTTAGAGGTAACACAGAAAAGACTAAATTCTCTACATGAAATTGTTCTGAAACGTCTCTCAACACCACCACAGACAGTGGTGTTACTCCAACACTAGAGATGGACATTTAACCAGAGCATTTAGGTATCCTGCCTCTGGGTAGTTTCCCACAGTCTTGGAAACAGCAACACAACGTAAATAACCAAGAGCTGAGTAAATTCCATTCTTACAAAACGTGACAATCTACAGCTAGTTAAGATTCAGAAAAAAGCTTTTTACTTTAATTCAGTTGAGAGTTCAGATCTTGAAGCAAGAGATCCATTTCTCCTGCCTCTCCTGTTAAGCCACTGGATTATACACAGAAAATGAAAAAAACACCTGGAAAATTCTGCCTTAGGCAGTATCATTGATTTTTCACTGACTTACCATCTTCAGTATTTTCGTAGAAGTAGTGTACAGAGGTGGATATCATAACTCATTATTCTGAAAAATGTGAAGCATAATATGTTTCCTAGCACAGACGCTGCAGACTTTTATAATGTACCATTCATATAACCTTTTCTAATTGTCATTCTTACACAACACCCTCAACCAGGTCCAGGTCATCTATACCTAAACAGCCTTTATGTGGCACCACTTTGTGAAAGGCTCCTAAATCTTCCATGGGAAAAAAACCAATCTGCAAAGGCATTATTTCAAGTCCTGCATCACAGCAATTTTTAAAATTTTTTCATCCTAACCTGTACATGTAATATTAATGTGGATGTACACCATTACAGGGCTTTGGATAAGGGAGAAGAACAAAATTCTGTAAAATGTATTTTACTAGGGAAAAAAAAAAATCAGGTCAAATAGGAAATCCAGGTTTTACCAGTTGTCCAGTTTTAGAAGTATGGCTTTGATTTATGGATCAAAATTGCTCATTTATTATTTTATCTATACTGCTTTGGGCAATTTTGACAGTTAAAATTTAGTTTTATTGACCAATGCAGCCAGTTTAGCCACAAGGGGACTAATGCACACACAGCCTGCTGCACTCAAGAAGCTATGATTTGATTCCATGACCAAGTCAGACTGGGAATCGCAACCAACATAACAATAAGTTCCAAATCTCGATGCTCGAGGCAAAATACTTACTCTAAAACACAATCCACTATTAAAAGAAGGTGGGAAAGAATTTTGTGATAGCAGCCTCCATGCACTGTTTATTGTAGCTGATATATTCCACCAATGCTTCTGTCAGCAATGGACGCAGGGTAGTACAGAGGAAACCTTTCTTTAATGATTGTGGACAACAGATAAAGCTGGAAGAAGGAAATGAAAATGCAAAAGAGAATCAAAGGTGTGCTCTAGTACTATACCTTACCAGGGATCTGACTCTGAGAAAAATGTCTTGAAAAAACTGCCTTCTTTTTTTTCCTAAACCAGATTTTATTCATATATACATAAATATGCACGGGTTCATGTTGTAGCTTGAAAGACTTACAAGTTTACTTAAAAAAAAACTTACTGGAATGATTTTAAGCCAATGTTAATTTAGGCCTATCCTATTATAAAATTAGCATCTTCTGCAATCTCAATTTATTGCTCCATTGTGAAGCCCCTTGTGATACATAAACAAATCTCTGAAGAGAAACAAATCAATAAAGTGTCTAATTTGATTAACCATGTTTTTAAATTCATCAAGACAACTGTACAAAAATAAACTACTTACTTGTCAGTATTTTCCATGTCTTCTTTTCATCATCATAATACTGAACCAAATTGCTGGGTAGCCGGTCAGGTCCGGGAGGCAATCCTCCAACCAATAACAGCATCTTCTTATTGGAACGAATTCTTCACCCAAAACAAGAGGAAAGATGAACAACCACATTACTGAGGAGTATTTTTAGTGGCAACAAAATCATAACCATCAAAAGAATGTTCACTGCTTGCAGTTTTCTATTTCATTTTTTGTGTTTCTTTTCCCAATCATGTCTCAACAATTTCTTGAACCAAGCAGAAAAATGATCAGAAAAGCTGCGTATCTCTCTACTCATGGAATAATAAGCTTCCTTTATGCAATTTGTTAGAGGTTCATTCTAGAACGACCTTTTTCTTATATTATCCCTTTAAATCATCACTCTTTACAGCTGAATACACATGAAATGCTCTGGAGTTGTACTAAGGTTAAGCATTAAAGTTGCATGTCAAAAATCGTATTAGTCAAAATCATTATTATAAGCCATTCTACACTCAAAGAACCTTGAAAAAATTAAGGTTATGCAGAGAGTTTGCGAGCCAACTCTTTAATCACACACTGAACTTCAGATATATAGTTTAGTACAATTAGCAGCACTGGGCTAATGGTTATGGGTTAAATGCTACTTACAAGCACTTTTGTTTGTTTAATTTAGTCCAGACTCTTGCTTTCATTCTCCCCCTCGGCTCCCCCCCTTCTCTTTGCTCTCCCCCTGTGCACCACTGGCTATAGCAACACCAATTGGTAAAAATGAGACTGTGATGTTGTTGTGAGCCTCCCCAGAGTGGAGCCCTGCCAATGCTTGCCACTGATCCAGCGGCATGAACCTGCTCAACTGTGCAAAGTCACTCTAATTCCCTCCCTCTGTTTTTCTACCTTCTCCCCCAGGGGGCAACCACTGAAAGGAGTGACTACCCACCCATCAAGAGCTGGCAATTCGCTGCTATTAACCGTGACCGTGATTCCCAATCTGCCTGGCAGTTCTTAAGAACAGGACTGCAATGTCTCATCTGCAGTAAAAGTGGTTATCTGCACCCTGGCCTCCAATGCTCCACCTGATGAACGTACAATTTCTCTGTAGCATTAAGGGATTTAGCACGATTGTAAGTGAAAACTGGAGGGGAGGCCCAGACCCCCAGATGAGCCCTGATGCTTTAATAGTCACTTCGCATATAATTGAACTTTCACCAGTTACACTTAGCTTGGGTGAGATAAAACTGAAATAAAGGTCTAGGCTCAAAATGTTAAGTAGGAAGGTGACATAGCCTGGAAAACATCCATCTGTATGAATGACGGTGCAGAGGGACCATGCATTTGATGGAAAGCACCCTGGTCAAACACCGTTTTTCCAGGCACGACAACACTTGTGTAGCACTCCGTGTGTCAGTCTGCAGCAAACAGCCCTGGCCAAGAAAGGCACAGAACACCAGGAACCAAAGCCTATCCCTGGAGCTGCACATGGCAGGATCAAAGCACCACCCAGGAGCTCCAACCTCAGCAGTGCACTCTGGCAGTGGGAACTCTATGACTGAGGCACACCCATGGCTTTGCTCCAGCTGCTACCTAGGATGTGTGCTGGGGACACAATGATTTACGTTTGTAGCAGGACTGCATCCTCTCTTGAGAAGAATGGGCAAAATGAACTAGGTTGTGCTGTAGACATGCACCAACCACGAGGAACATCCTTCCGGAAGGGAACACACAGCTGAAGGCTTGATCCACACAATGCTCCAGAACAAAATTTGTCAAATAGCTGTCCAAAAGACAACTACAGACTACAGATACATCTGTGACAAGGATGGCTAGGGAACTAGCTGGCATATGGCCTTGTCTGTTTTTTAAACAGATTTACGACTCAGGGAAGGTCATGAATTGAGAGTAGATGAAACAAAACCCTCGGTGCAGGAGCAGGAGTTAAACCACGAGGGCAGTGACACTGTCCCATGCTGTCCTACCCCTTGATTCTCTCCCAGCTTGGGGAGCGCCCCTGCAGTCCCTCAGTCTTTCTGACAAGCCAGCCTTTGATGCCTGCACTGCACCTGCAATGTGCTGTCAAATGATGACTGTTACCTGCCCAGCAGACTGTGGCTGTGTCGGATATCAGGAACCGTCTCATGATCACTGTCGGCACAGACTCCGTAGTGAGAGGAAGCTCTGGGGAAAGCTTACTAAAGCACTGCCAGCATCTTTTAACGTTCGGTCTCCCCAGTAAAGTTTTTAATGAGAGAACATTTGATAAAAACTATGCAACATGGGAGTATGATAAACTGGTTTTGGTATGAGTTAGGGATGACTGCACACGTAACAAGTGGCAGAGCAAACCAGAGCCATAAGTCAGTTATGCATGGCCATCCCTAACGATAGAGAATAAATTGTTTATTTCAACCCTCCTGTGTTGTATGTTATATCACAATCAACTCCCTGTGTATTGTAAAATTCAGAATGCCCTTGCAAGGTTTACTTGATAAAGGAGTTTATTTTGATTTTCATCTTTCATCTGTAAAACTCCCTTCTAACTCCAAAGCACTGTGAAAATCCAATGAATGGCCAAGGCTCAATAGTTAAGGTGAAGAATGAAATGTCAGATGCAACTCTGAGTTTCCAGACTTTGGCAGTTGCAACTATCCTTAACATTACTTTTTCAGCTAAACCGTCTGAGAAGCTGCTGTTTCTTGAGAAGGAGCAGTGCTGCTATATTGGTATGCTTAAAAAATACTAATTTTTTAGTAAGTTTAAAATGGGAAGTAGCAAGAACTCTTAGTAAAATGTTAATGAGAACTTAATAGTCAGCAAAGTCTCCACCAAAAGCACAGGGAAATCTCACATGGCAAAGAAGAGATGGGTATTTATACTTAAAATATCTAATTCATCTACATTGAGAGCTCTTCCAATGAACCAAGTAAAGAAAATACAGTGGCTAAAAATATGCAGGTTTTAAACTGGTAAGCTGCCTTGGAGCCAGTTCTGGCTTTTAAGTTTTGATGTGAAATGCTGCAATTTAGGTTTTGAAAAAGAATTTTCTTTATTATTTCATGTTTATGTTTCATATTGCACTAAGCAGTACTGTTAGAATCTTACAATACATTCTATAATATGAAAAACATGTAAATGACCACTGCTTATACGCAGAAGACTTTCCCAAATATTAATAAAAATGTAATTCAGTGAAACCCCATGATGAAGACAGGATTTAACAATATATGTAATACATTGAGCAAGATAAAGCTTCCTCCTTTCTTGTATTATTACATGTTTGCTATTTGGATAACTCAAGATTACAATGTGAAATGTTCTACATTACATCTGACACTTTTTTTCTCCCAGTCCTTATTTCACAGTGTAATATACTATCCAGTAACATGTTGGGGTTCACAGCATCCCCAGCAAGGATTTTATGATCATCTTGTGTTCCATTAACAGTAGAGGGTCTTGGTCAGGGAAGGCTAAACCCTGGACATGGCAAAATGTCATGGCAAAAAAGTTGAGATAAATTTATCCACGTTATCTTGAAAGCATTACTTAGACTTAGACTCCAAAACTCTAGTTCTCACTGATGAACATGCACATGTTGTTATTATTCTGCACACACTTTGCAGTTTCTGTTCTGCTAAGATTTTAAAACACTTAATTCACCTTAATTAAGTTCCTGGGTACCTCATGTGGTGTGAAATTTATTTTGTCTACTTACAAGGACTGGAAACGAAAGTATATTTCAAAGTCAACGTTTTCAAACTTGTGTAGTTTCCCTCAGGCACACAAACCCAGGAATTTGAGTACTCACAGAAGTGGCTTCATTTTCAGAGATACCAACCAACATAACTAAATCCCACTCACTTCAAAGGTAGCAGCAGATGCCCATCAGCTCAAAAACTCAGATCGCTAGTCCATGGTCTAAACTAACCATGAATATTCATGGCAAGAGGCTGAGCCCAAGAGAGTTTATAAACTCACAAGAAATCAGTAGAAAAGGCTGTAAGAGACCTCAATACTCCTGACAACCACTCCTACTCTTTTGCAACCTCGGTAGCCTCATGTTAATAGAAAACGCATGAATGGGAAATACTCCTCTTGTACATTGTTTTTCTTTATTAACATATCCATCAATCTTCTACTGGTGGGTTTTCCTTATCTGGGCAATTAGTAGAAGTTTATTCTACAAAAGCTGGCAAGAAAACAAGCCTCAACAACAGGTTTGCTCCAGACTCTTCCAGTTCTTAAACAATGCACTAAGGTTCTGCTCTCTGCATTAGGGAATGCAAAGAAAAGGAAAGAAGACAAGAATGAAGTGGCAATCCTGTGGTTCTTAATGCATCCAGTGTAGTGTTACACATCAGAAAGGAAAATGCAGAGACATACAGGTGATCATGGTTATCAGTGAAAAAAATAAGAAAAAGAGTATTCAACAATACTTTATTCTTAACCTAGGGCTATAGTAAACCCAGAAGCCTGGATCATTAATTATCTTTTTATATAGGCTATCGCCATGGCTTTGAGTATGGAGAGAGCCATGTAGCTCTTCAGAGCAGGGACCTGACAGATACGATGGCATCCTTGCTCCTGCTTCAGTGCTGACCTTAAACACAGCAGAGCCAAACTGAACTTCAGGTGTTTGCCCACTGAACTCAGGCACAAACAAAACCAACCATAAGACCAGCACACACCCGGCAAGGGCACGTGAATGCGTGGTGAGTTCTACTTACATCCTCATATCTCATTACATCAAAGGATTTGAGAAACTGGACTCTGACAGTGATACTGTCAAAGCAAGTAGCAAGAATCTCAGAGAAGGGGGCTGTTTTAACCTGCAGCAGAAACAAATTATTTCAGAGAGGTTAAGATACCAACCTTGAAGCACTAGACAAAGAGCTATATACTACCCCAAATCAGCATTTCAGTTGCAGACCTTTTGTTTGTTAGCACCAAAAACTTAATTTCATCTTCAGAAACCAGGATGGTCTTTAGCAACCCTTTTCTTCTCAAAAGGCATCTGAAGGGGTGCTGTGTTCAACAAAAACGTAGTGGACAATCTAGTTGCAGCCTGCAAATCTGAACAAATGTTGCAATAGGGAATTTGCCCATGACTGAAAAAAATGTTTTGCCATCGAGAACATGGGATGTGATCTTCAACAATTACCTTCCCAGCTCCTGGATGGGCATCTCAGTGCAACAAAAGTGTCATATGAAAACTGCTTATTTCAATGGATTTTGACTTCCGTAGTTGACTGCAAAGATAGCCATGATTAGTAACACATGTTTAATAGAGAGGAAATCTAATTATCCGGGAGTTTAACTATGAACTCAATGAAAGCCATAAGGTACAATGCAAAATTTATTTTGGACAAAGGAATTTTATGAGGTTTTGTTATCACATAAAACGAATTAACAAACATCATAACCTATAGGTGAACAGGCATCCAGAATCTCTTCCTAACCCTATAGCACTGCTAGGGGAAGGACTTGAGTTCTCACAGTCAACGGAGCAAGTCCTGCAGAATGTCTTTCTCCTTATGGATAAAGTACAGACAAAGAATATCTTGATTAGTCTCTTGCAAATTATGACCAATACATTGTTTTGTTCTTCAGTTCAAAGAATGTTCAAAAATTTGCTGAATGTCTGAAAGTTGCTTTATTAATGGATTTTTCTGCCTCTTCTAATTTGCACCTATTGCCCCAGGCACATGTGAAAGAATGTGAAAGAAGTTTCTAGAAATACTAAAACCCTGGAAACCAGTCCTATCATGAAGATTTTGGTTTTCATCTTTTAATTCTCAGTGTAGGCATGCTTGGCAGAAGGCCCCAGTTTTCACTGCAGCAGAGCTCACAGTAATGTTCACTGAAGATGATGCTCATTTAACTCATGTTGCTGACCACTGACAGAATGAAGTTTAGGAACATAAATCCTAAGCTGAGAAGGATTTGCTGCAGACATTTATTGTTGGTTTTGTCCTCTGAATCTACTAGATTTTTTTTTAAAATTTTGTCCAATACTTAAAAAAAAGAAAAAAGCATAGAAAAAAATTAGTTAATGTTTGCTTTACCAATAATCATTCCTCTTCCTTCTAAAAGCAGGAGTCTAAGGGTAAGTGAATGTTTTATCCGACAGGCCACACTTAACTGTTACAAAGTTACCTTATAAGTTAAAGGTTCCTTTATTTCTAAAGTTGTCAGGCAATTTTCCATCCCCTGCACTAAAATAACTTAGAATCTGTTTGAAGCTCTGAAAACCCAATTTTTCTTTATGGATCCAATCCCACTACTATTAGTCTCTAAGTAAATCTTTAAGAGTTAGCTTCCAGCTTTTAGCTGGAAGATTTTTTAAAGTTAATGTCCCTTCCTTTTGGGGTAAAAGCCTCTGATGTAATAGGTAGCTTAGGGGTGGGCAACTATCCTGAAGGAGTGACATCTATCAGCAGTGCTCCTTTGGGAAGAACACAGAGGAGTGTCCTTCTCATCTTTGCCTCCTCGTATTACCAGACACAAATGCTAAACACATCCTTACTAGCCCCACACTGAGTATCTGGAGCATTGTAAGGGATGTGAATTGAAAGGAATGTTACTAGCAAAGCAAATTGGTGAATGAGATACAGAACCTCCTGTGGCAGGAATCTTATTGGCAAAACTAGGCAAACAACTGATATTCCTCACTGATGGAAATCCTAAAAAACCTTTAATTAATTCCCTTTATCCTGAATGTTAAAAAAAAAAAAAAAGGAAAGAAAATGTCAAAGCTAAGTGATTTTGCAAATTGCTTTCCCTTCCTCACCTCGTTTTGTTTGGCCTTTTTTTTTGGGTTTGGTTCGTTGGCTGGTCCCATTTTTTTGGGGTTTTTTGGTCTTTATTTTTCTGACAGAGGCTGTAAAATGGAAATGATTTATAGAATGCTTCAAAGTGGTCAAATCCTCTTTTTTTTTTTTCCTTTCCCTAGGAAATTTCAACCAACTCTTGTTTTTTGATTTTCAGACTGCAGAAAGTCAAGAAAGTCCTTTTTTGTTTGATTCTGTATCTGCTGTCCATGTCAACAGAAGGTGTCTGCATCAGAGGCTGTGTTCTCTCCAGCTGAGGCTCCTTTTCCTTAGGAAGCTAAAGGAAAGAAGCACACCTTGCTGCCAGCTCACCCAAGGTATGACTTGTTACCTTTTCCACTGGTTTGTTTGTTTTGGGATTTTTCCTAAAAAAAAGGCATCAGTTGGGCAATGCAGGAAGAACCAACTGTGGCACCAACTTCTATTTACTTCCAGCTTCACTGCAAACCGTCTGCTTCCATTGAACTTGGCAGCTGACAGTATTTGCTCAGTTTATTGTCTGCTTTCCAAGAATACAGCAAGTGTTGACTACTAAGTACTAGGCATGACAGTCTTTAAAGAAAATTTCAGGGAGGCAGCAAATACGAAGAATTATGCTACTAATAGTTTTCAACTTTCCATATTCTTCAATTTCTTTAGATGGTCCTTTGGTAAAGCTGCAATACCAGACAGAATCTGTTTCAACAAAACCAACATGAGAGATGTTAACAGAGCAGGGGAGTCCAGGTCAAACCCTTCTTTTAGGATTCCTATTAACCTCCCTGCTCAATCTTTTCAGGCCATGCTGAGCAAAGGATAATAACAAACCTTGCTCTGATTTAGAAAACAGCTTGCATTTTTAAAGTGCAGGAGTTGTTTGAAAAGATGAAACAGTGTTTTTACAGATTATATGGATTTTTTCATAACATGAGTTTAAAAGAACCAAAGCTTTCTTTTGGCAAACTATTTTCTGTTGATTTTGTGTTCTACGTTAGCTCTCCTCACTCCCCTTGCCCCCAAGGCTCACTGTGCTTTCTCTTCAAGTACAAATCCAAACAATTACACCATCACAGCTCTGTTCCATTTACTGCTCAGCAGTTACAGACTCAGAACCTCCATATTCTTCTGCTATAAAGAAAAAGCTACATTGACCCCAGGCTACAACATGCCCTCTAAGACCCTCTCCTTTCTATCTCCTCTCTCCACACGAAGGGGATGCACATCAGGCAAAGAGTGAATAGGAAAGTCTCAGACCAGTAGCCAAGACAGATATGTCTGATGCTCACCATGATCCTACAGCACTCCATTTGCAAAAGATACATCCTAAGTATAAATCATCCCAGGAGGATTTTGTCTGAAATGAGACTTCCTTGTCTAGGAGGCTCTGCACCACTCGTGACCTACGTACTTCCCAACAGGACAGAGGTGGATTGTGTTGCCAAAGGATGGGCAAGAACAGCACAGGAACTCACGGCGGACAGCTCTGCTTTTAGGGACTTGCATGACTTGCAAAGCTGCTGCAGACTGTTGCAGGTGGTGGAAAGGTGCATTTTTGCTACAGCATTTGACGAAGAAGTTCCCATTTTCATAATAGGTACTTTGTCATCAGTTTGAAGGGCTTTGTAAGATTACTTGTTCTTAAGCTTAGTTTAATTTTCGGTCCAGAATAAGGCATTTTGAAATCCACTGAAAGATTTCCCCTTGGAAAAAGAAGTTTGCAGATGCAGATGCAGATATTTGACGCTGCTTCAAGTGCTAAAAGGGGCAGGATGACAAAGCCAAGGAGGAGCACAACTCAGCGAACGGCAGCAGCCTCTGGAGATCCAAGCAGAGAGGCCTGGAGCAGTGGGGATCGGTGTGTGTGAGGTCGGGAGCCTGGTGGGAGGGGCGCTCGGGAGTCGGCTTAACAGTGGATTCAAGAGAGGGGACAGACGGGGGTAAAGTTCAGTAGATTGGATCGGGGGAAGTGCCCTGTCATCTAAGGACATAAACCGGGAGGGACTGCCGGTTCACAAAGGACACTATTCTAAGTAGTGCCTCTGACTGGGAAACTGGAAGGGTAAGTACCTGCACAAGGCACCTGGCAACCCTTCTTCACCTGCAGCTGTTGGAAAGATGGCTGTCCATAAAAAAGACCATTAAATGCTCTTTATAAATTATGTTTCTCCTAACAAATACTGTAACTGAGCCAAAAAAATGGCTAGCATCTATGCCTCTGCAGCTCTCAAGGGTTTTACCAGCCAGGAGATACGTGTCTTTAAAAAGGCTCCCAAGGACTTTCCTTACCCACAGCAGTCCTTTTAGGACAACAGGGCTGCCTCTGTCCATAATGTGAGCTCCAGGCCTCCCACCCTTCTGGAAACTCCACATCTCTCCACTTACACTTCAGCACGAGCTTGTCTCCAACGGCAAATGAATGCACATGAGGCAAGTAAGGAAAGTAGGTGAGACTAACTAGGATTAAACTGACTACAGGTCTGTGGTTCACTACCCCACAGCCTCTAACGTGTCAGTCTCCCTTCTGCAGCTCAGCTGAGAGAGTCCTGGCACATGTACAATTTCCTGATATTAATTCAAGCACATAAAAACTGATCCAAAGCCCACTAAAATAAACCAGACCCTCACATCCACCTTATCCATACTGTAATGCAAAACTTAATAATTCACATACATTTTAAGACGTGTTTTTCTTATCAGGATGTTAATTTGGGATCTGCAGTATTTCTCACTTGCAATTAATCATGAATAAGAATATTAGTTAAAAATCCAAATATTGGTGTTATGATCACAAAGGGACAGGTAGGTGGTTGTAACAAGAACACAGAGTGCATTTCAATGAAAAAACACACACTTTTTTTTTACAACCACCCAACATGTCCTACCGAGATTCTACAAAAATCTCAGTAGAAAAAGAAGTCAACTTGAACTACGGTCTGTGAGATTTGGAGACAAATAGTGTATGCAAGAAGGAAATTATTTAATTGCCAAGGGATGCTACTTCAAAATTTTAATCTCCTCTGTAGAAAGTAAAACAGACCAGGCATATATGTCTTCCACATACATGCCACTGTCTCACGCTGTTCAGCACCTTATATTTTTCCTTCTTCATCAACAGTTATCATCTTTCTACTGAATGAAAACTGTTCATATCATCTTCATCACCTGTCACTCTTTAATTTGCTATCACTTTCACTAATATTCCCTAACACCAAACAGTCTGGATGACACCCTCTCCACTGAAATGAAAAAAAAAAACCCAAACAAAAACAAACAGCAAACCAAACTACCTCTACAATTACTTTTAGAAGGACCAGAATTTGCACTTCTAATCTCCCCAAGGTCTAATAGTCCAGGGAACAAAAGTATAAAAAAACCAGCTGGGTCTGTACATGCTGGGACTTTGCTGAACCCATAAAACAGCACGGGCAGGCTTAGCCTCCTTATCTCTTTGTCTCCTTATTTCCCTCTTTTCTCTTGTGCTCTTTAATTCTGTATTTTCTGCCTATGACTATTCCTATCTCATGTCAGTTGGTTGATCCCCATCCATTTTTCCTCCTCCAAATCTGAAAGAGCTTTTCCAGAAACTGGAATACTCAGCTGTTATTGACAACAGATGCTGTTTCTGCCAAGAATTAGTTTCCCCTCTTTTGTTTCATTCCCTATCTTCTTTTTATCTGCCAGGGTCTTTTTTTGTTTTGCTAGTTTCCTTTCCGGTCTGGTATCCTATTCTTACATTTCTCTCCGTTCAAAACTATCCTTCTCTCACGTCTTCCCTCATTTGTACTTTCCTGCTTCCACTACATATATCCCATTTCTCCCCTGGGGTATCTCAACTCTTCTTTTTCTGCATTTCCACCCCTCTCCCCGTTTTACTTCCCTCACTCCCCTCTGCCTTCAGGTACGCAGCTGTGTTTGCTGCTGTGCCGGCAGATCCTAGGAGGGGTGGACCAGCCCAAACGCCCATTGCTGGCCAGAGGAGCTGCAGGTGTCCTGCAGCCCACAAACAACTCCCAGGCCACCAGTGGCTGCCGCTTCCCACCCAGCCCACCTTCTCCTGCCTGTCTGGAACGAAGGGCATTGCATATAGTTACAGGCGAGTGAAACCATAAAATCATGGCAGTGCTCTATAAAAAGGCTGCAATATTTAGGTAAAACATTTAATAAGCCCAACAAATTAAGTATTTTTTTTCTATAATGCCCCATTATCTGTCTACAGCTGTATTGTGCACTAGCACAAACAAAACTGAAGTTAACCATTAAGTTAACCACAAGTGTTTTTAACCATTTTCATTGTTGAAAGTAAACACAGAAGCAGTAATAATTCTCAGTAGTTCATCTTTAAAAGTGGATTTCTTCCCAGAAACATGGTAATGCTCTACCCCTAAACTTTTTAAAAATTGAAAATACATACCATGTATTATATAAATATATTATATTACACAATAAAGCACAGACACATTTTAATCAACTCAATACTCTGATGAAGATCCAAGAGTCAAATAAATGTCTGGAATATGAACTTTCCTCTGCCTAAATGCATTTTCTTCCCAGAACTACAGAAAACATGATACAGCACAGAGCTACGTGTCTCTTTCAGGGACAGACAAACGTAATTTAAGCCTAATGTTCAGGGTCACTCACCCCACTCCAAGTCAAAATCAACTACGATTTTTCCTAGTGACATCAAAACTGACTGTGCCTCCAGAGGCTTTAACAGCAGCTTGTATGCTGAGGCCCTGGTGAGGATCACTAAGCCAACAGAATTACTAACTTTGCTTAGAGTTGAGCACCTGATTAAATGTCAAATCAAACCCAAAACACCCATCCCCTGTGGTGAAGTCCTAAACCTCAGAGTGTGCAGGAAGGCTCACACGTCAGGAACATAATTCCTCAAGTTTTTAAACTCTGATCATTTAGTTGTTGTAGCTTGAAAATTTATTTTACAAAAATACATCAGGACATTCAAGCATTACCTTCTCTTAGGAAATTTCATGAAAAAAACCCCTTTTCTCTCTGCAGGTGAACAGTGTTTTTCACTGCAGCACAAAAGACAACTCAGGTACCTACTAGCCCCACCATCACTTGCACTGCAGGATCTGCATTTGTGGCACAAACTTTTTAAGTACCTCTGCTCACAGAGCACAGACTGGCTCTTATGAGCCCAAATCTCTTTCCTCCAGCCCTGACCTCAAGACTAACTTTATAGTTACATTTCAGAGGAGAATCAGCATATTTTCAGCTTGCCATTACATTCATTTCCATTAAGAAATGTAAGTAGCCCTGATGCCAATGTACCCCAAAGTGTGCATATGGATATGGATGTAACATAGATGCTTTTTTTAAAATAGCTTGTTACAAAAAAAAAAAAAAAAAAAAAAATTAAAATGCAGAAAACTTACTGGCAAGTTCTAATACTGAGTGCAATTCTCATTTCTTCAGCATGCTGGAAGCAGGTGGCTATGGCACTGAGCTGCTTGCATTTCTCACCAACCTGTACTGTACTGTGCAGAAGCTATTACACTGCACAGGAGTTAATCTCTTTCTAAAGACACGTGAATCTCTGGCGAATGACCTTTCATTAAATTCCAGATTACCAAAGTCACCATTACTCACACAAGAAAGTAATCAGAGTTTTGAAGTCTTTTTCTGTGTAATAATTTTTATTTGCACATGCACTTCACTGTTAGTTACTTTTAAGATTTCCTCCTGCAAATTAGTAACTTAAGGAACTGTTTGCAGATTTTCTTCCTTAAAATAAAATTTTCCTAAATGAATGTCAGCTTGTTAAAATTGCTGCTTTAGAAAAACTATAAGTAACAGAAAAGACAAATCTGGAAATCCCTGTAGTCTTGAATGTTTCTTTTTTTTCCTCATTCATGTTTAAGAAGGCTTTTGTACACTTAGGCAGTCTGACAAAATCTTGAAGTGATTAAGATTCAAAGATGGGCCTTCATATGACCTTTACGAATTTCCAGGAATATCGTCCAAGACCAAAAATGAAAATACAACAATTGCATTTGGCACTACTAAGCATTTCAACATCTCCAACACTTTAACATTTGGAGTAAGTTCTAATGCCTTCTTATAAATAAATCTGAATGGTTTTGCTCCCATTTCACTGCCACTAAAGAACGCAATCAAGAGAAGCTAGTTACTAGGTTGTTATTAGACACACATTAAAGTTGGGAAGGTGACATCATGTTTTCACCCACTGTGGTTAAGGGTCTCTGAAATACCACTGTCTGCACAGACATGCAGACCTATTACAAATAAAAAAAGTAGTATTTATGCTATTTGGAGTCTCACATAAGTCCTGAAGTGCAACTCAGACTCTCATCTCGGGCTATTTAAAGTGCAATCCCTTTGTGTACGCTCCCACTTACAGGGAAAGCCAGCTCCCAGCACCAGCAGTATCAGATTCTTGCAGCATCCATGACACTTGTAAGCATTCAGTGGTCAGAACACCACTACATATCCTTCAAATGACATGGACCACTGAAGCTGGAAAGGTATCTTCACTGAACCAAGTCAGCTGGTATCTCAGCAATCCACCAGGACACGAGCATCAGCTTGCCCCTGGCAGCGTGCAGAATCTCGCCTGAGGAGTTGGTGGGGTTTGCATTTTTGAAAGTCATCACTTTTGAGTATTGAAATGCAAAGGGTAGGCACCAAGTTACAACAGTGGCATCTCAAAAGTACTTTACACTGCAAAATACTTGTATTTGATTTTTTTGATTTCAGACTGAGAATCAGTTAGACAACAAGGTGATAAGCATGAGAGAACACTAACACAGTGAGCTAGCCAGAAATAATAAAAGAGGGAACACCATCTCCAAAGTTAAACCATCTGAGTACCCATTACATAGAGATATAAAGAATCCTCTGCATTAAGGCTGAGTGTATTATCTAAAATATTTATTAATGTACTACTTTTCTTCTTGCTGCTGTCAATTCATTAGTAATATGCACCTGTTAGTTAAAAAGCTTATAATAAGCTGAATAATACAAAGTGTGGTTTGATTTCTTTGGTACCATGCCACTGTATTATACCAACACTAGAAGACAGTATTATCTTTCCATTTGTGAATGAAGTACAAACATATTTTTAAAGAAGATAAATAAATTTTGGATATGTTTACTGCTTGTTAAACTACGTGCTGTGCGTTCAGTTCCTAACAACAACCTCGTATTGTCAATCTTTGACATCATGATTCATTACCTTATTAAATGAAAATAACTGACATGTCAGAGCTGTAAGGACTATGAAGTCACAAGTTTCCACTAACAAACAGGGACATCACCTCACCATCAGCATTATCAGGGTGTGCACAGATGATAAAGTTATTTATGAAAATAACAAATTAGATTTAGGACTTGGCTATTACAGCTTAAAACGCCCTGAAGACGCAACTCCTTGTTAAGGAGAAACATTGTGGGAGAAAAAAAAAAAAATTAATTATGGCCCAAAAAACCCCCAACCAGATCCCCAAAGCGCGGCCGGCCAGAGGGCCGAGGGGAGGGGACGAAAAGTTTGGTGGTGCAGGGGGCGGGCGGCTCGGCCCCGCCGCCGCCCCCCTTCAGCCGCTCCGGCCGCCG